>LR738711.1:591917006-591933163 GCA_902687465.1 Secale cereale | reverse complement strand
TTTCGTCAATATGCAACTCGTTGCATATTGATCTCCACTTAACTTGTAGTATTTGTTTGTGCACTTTGCCATGCCATGCATATTTAAACCGGACATGCATCATACTTGGATGTGCATCTTATGCCATGTTTATGATGTGTGTGTTTACCGTGTTGTTTTGCTTCTTTCCGGTTGCTTCTCTTGTTAGCTTCGGTTTCGTTCCGGAGTTGTGAGGTTCCGCTCGTCTGTTGCTCCGTCTGCTTCTTGGATCCGTTCTTCTCCCTTGTGGAATCCCAGGCAAGATGATCATACCCTTGGATACCTTTACTACCATTGCCATGCTTAGTTGTCTCGATGCTATCGTTACATGTCGCGCTACCCATCTTTTATGTCAGCCCTCTCCTTGTTGCCATGAAACCTCTAACCTTGACACCTTCCTAGCAAAACCACTGTTTGGCTATGTTACCCGCTTGCTCAGCCTCGCTTGCTCAGTTCCTCTTATAGCGTTGTTAGTTGCAGGTGAAGATGAAGTCTGTTCCAGGAGGGAACTTGTTGTTGGTTATATCACAATATCTATAATCATTATTAACACACCTTATACACTGGGCATGGGTGGAAGGCTTGGCCTTTTGCTCGGTGTTTTGTTCCACTCATGCCACCTTAGGCGCCGATAAACCGGCATTATGTTCCTTGATTTTGCGTTCCTAACACGATGGGTGTAATGGGGACCCCTTGACAGTTCGACTTTGAATAAAACTCCTCCAGCAAGGCCCAACATTGGTTTTATTTGCTCATAATAACAACTTAATTAATTAATTAAATTTGCATAGGGAGTTAGCGCTACCCGAGGATTCTTAATTTCTACATAACAGGGGGGGCCAGTGCTGATGGTGTTGGTCCCAAACTAGAGCCACTTGCGGATACCACCCAGTTCGCTGGGATCTTCGGTATCTGTACGTACTGCTCATCCGGACGTGGCCTGAGACGAGATACGCGCGGCTACTATCAGGGTGTCGGCACGCCGGGAGGTCTTGCTGGACTAGTTTTACCATTGTCGAAATGACTTGTGCTACAGGGATTCCGAGCCTGATCGGATTTTCCCTAAGATAAGGAGTGATGATATTATATTTATCACTTCAGCTAATCGTGAGAGCTTGTGATGGGCTAAGTTGGAACACCCCTGCAGGGTTATGAACTTTCGAAAGCCGTGCCCGCGGTTATGTGGCAGATTGGAATTTGTTAATGTCCGGTTGTAGAAAACTTGACAGATGATCCGAAGTAAAACACACAACTGTGTGAGTAACCGTGACTGTCTCTTTTCACTTTGAGAAGAGAACACGGTGGGGTTATGTTTGACCGTATGTAGTTAGGATCTTTAGCGATCACCTCTTTTGCGACCGTTTGCGTAGCTTCTCATCTTATTCTGGTACTCGTAAGTTAGCCACCATATTATGCTTAGTCGCTGCTGCAGCCTCACCACCTTTACCTCTTCCTACCCTTAAAGCTTTGCTAGTCTTGTTACCCATGGTTATGGGATTGCTGAGTCCTCGTGGCTCACAGTTACTACAACACCAGATGCAGGTTCAGCCGAGTTTGATGCAGGAGCTGGTTCAGTGTTTCACCAGGAGCTCGTTGAAGTTTGTGGCCGTTCACTTGAGACGCTTCGACGATCAGTAGTGGTTTCTACTAGGATTCGATCCTGACCTGTGGCTTTTGTTGTTTTGGTATCTTTCTTTGGTTCTTCACCCGTAGTCGGGTTGTGATGTTGTGAATGATGTTTTGTTTATGTAATGTATTGTGTGAAGTGGCGAGTGTAAGCCAACTATCTCCTTTTGCAATTTAATCCCTCTTTTACATGAGTTGTGCAAAGATACCAAACTTGAGATCATTCTAGGATGGATTTATGCCTTTAAGTCGTGCCTCGACACGTAGGAGGTATAACTCCATCCTGGGCATTACAATTGTAGTGCCAACTACATAATAAAATCACTTTGGGAACATATGTCCATGTAGCCTGCCTAATGTATTGTCTATTTCCTCACATTCGTTGACATCTAAGGATAAAGAGACATGGTTTAAAGTAGGATGAACATAGTATGACATCATTCATATCATGGGCAAACAGATATAAAAACATGCTATTTTATCATTGTGTGTGCACGTGAACATAACAACTAGAATACAGATCAAGACCAAAAGAATATCCTTCATCTCTTTTAAACCATGTAAGGTGAAATGATACGTTAAGACAACTGTGTATAAAAGTGAACAGAGTAACTGACATTGGCTGCAAACCAAGTAGTTAAATGAACACATCAGAGTAACAATCAGTTCAAAGGCAGGAGGAGTAAGGACTTACAACAATGGCTTGAACTGGTGTGCTCACGCCCTTCATCTTGCTGGTGTGGCAATCCTTGAAGATTTGCACTACATTCGGTTCAGGTTCTTTTTGGTCCGCAGAGGCTTTCCTCTGTATTTGGAACAAGTCAATATAGATACGATAATATGGCACATAAAAAGAAGGAAGTAGCAGCTATCTACAAGAGCCTGGCAGTGTGCAATATAGCTACGAGATCTTGTTGTCTGTTGGAATTTCACTTTAGAACAGTTGGTATTGTTCTTCAAACACTTAGCCTAGAAGAAGATACACTTGTAAGGCACATACATAAATACAAGTTCAATATGTTGTCTGATCAAATACATATATCCTACCTGATACTTTGGATCAGACCAGTGTTTAACGAGGGTTGTCCAGTCTTCATCTGTAATATATTCCACTGGAGATGTTTGGGCGATTTCATTGTTAGCCTTGCCTTCAAAGTAAGATTTTCTAAGGTGGTACCAATACTATTGCAGAGCAGACTAAAAAATATGAGTGCATGCTTGTTTAGTTGCATCATCTTTCGGATCCAACTTGAACCTCATCTGTTGAAAAAAGAATGTGAGTCTTATTAGGAGGAAGCTAGAAAGTATGGGATAGAGCAAGACAATATTACTAATTGCGATGAATAACATTACTTACGGATAAATGGTCAAGGAAGGTGTTAAACTGGGTATTGTCTTTTTCATTCCTGTACTGGATCCACGTTGGGAGGATACATGCATGACACCTAACGGCAATGGCTGCCTCTGATACTAACTTGGCTGACTCTTTAGCATCACGTTGCCTTTTTAAACCTGCCTGAAAATGGATCTCCTTTCTTCCTCCTTTAGATTTTTTTAATATGTCAAACATTATCCCTGATGTCTGTTTCCGCTTACGTCGTGGTGCTAGTTTAACAACGAATATGGAAAGTGTTAGTGTACATCAAACTGTGAGAGTACATATAAAGGAGCATGCAACAGCAACTTGACTCGGTCAGGTACCGTCTTGGTGATGATGCTCATGAGGTTCATTTGATCTTGCCAAGTCCTATTGTGTCAGCAGTGCTTTGGAAGTTGTTAGGTGTGAAGGCAGCTTAGGAACTCGCCAGTTCCGGAGCAAACGAACGAGTAACTCATTGAGATGCTGGTACAATTGAAGCGGATGTTGCAGCTGGTGAAGCAGGTGATACTGTGTTTGTAGATTTAGCTGGTGGACTTGGACCTTCTACTGCACTATAAGTACCAACAGAATCTGGACGGCAGATCCTTTTCTGTTTCACCCGACGAGTAACACCACTCCCTACAATATTATTTTCCTTGCTCTTTTTCGACTTTGCCATGTCAAGCCGTACCCATAACACAAAAGAATAAAATCGCTCTTCAGAACTCATTGATGCATGATACAGACAAGCAATACTTTGATGTAAGACAACCGTATGAGGATGGAATATGTAAGAAAAATAGGACGGCATGACATATTCACAGCTACGATGTGTAAACTAAGCAGAAGGATTTTCAACAAAATAGAAATAATGCAAGCTAGACACCATATGAAAGATGCAACCAATATTACTCTGCCAAGTTAAAAGTGTCTTGTCATAAGTGCAATTCGAAAAATTAGAAGTAGTACAATGTAGAAATCAATGCAAGATGCAACCACTATCAAACTGCCATGTTAAAATTCTCCAATCATGAGTGATTGTTGCGGGATACACAACAACAGTACTTTGATGTAAGAACATGGTATGATAGATAGATGCAGTGTATTCTAGACACAAAACGCCATGTCATATGCACATGTATAACGTATGAACTCAGCAGGTGCAATTTAATCAAAATCATATGCAACATGAAACCAGTTATGACACTGTCAACTTAGAGAAAGCACCTGCGATGGTGGAGTACGGGAGATGAACTCATCATGTAGACTTGGGACTTCAAGTTCATTAGCTGTAGCAGTGGCAAATCTAGAAAGTCTCTGTTTGCGTCGGTGCGGAGGACCACCAACATCCCCTAACTTATTCTTTCCTTCCTATTTTATGATATTGCCTTATGAAGTCAAAATCACAAGAAGATGAATAAAATTAGCTCTGCATAACTGGTTGATGCATGATACAGACGAACACTACTTTGATGTAAGGCAAGCGCACGATAGGAGGATGGAATATATACAAAAAAAGATAGCGTTTCATATTCACACGTACGATAGGAGGATGGAATATGTATCAAAAAATAGTAAGCGGAAGGCATTTCAACAAAATTAGAAGAAATGAAAGCTAGGCACCATAAGAACATGCAACCAATATCACTCTACCAGGTAAAAAGTGTATCGTCGTAAGTGCCATTTCAAGAAATTAGAGGCAGTACAAGCTAGAAGACAATGCATGATGCAACCTACATCACAGTCCCAAGTTAAATGTGTCTTATGGGTAAGTGATCGTTGCAGGTATAAGTTGTAAGCTACGCAGATGCAATTCAACATAACCAGAAGCAATACAAACTAGACATCATACGGAAAACGCAACCACATATAACAGTTCCAAGTTAGAGCAAGCACCTGTGATGGTGGAGTAGGGGAGATGTGCTCATCATGTACACGTATGTTCTAGAAACAAGAACACATGTCATGTTCATATGCATTATGTGTAAAGTAAGCAGATGCAATTCAACAAAGTTAGAAGCAATACAAGCTAGACATCATACGCAACATGCAACCACATATAATAGTGCCAAGTTAGAGCAAGCACCTGTGATGGTGGAGTAGGGGAGATGTGCTCATCATCTACAATTATGTTCTAGAAACAGGAACACGTGTCATATTCACAAGCATTATGTGTATTGTAAGTGGATGCAATTCAACAAAGTTAGAAGCAATACAAGATAGCCATAATACGCAACATGCAACCATATATAATAGTGCCAAGTTAGAACAAGCACCTGTGATGGTGGAGTAAGGGAGATGTGCTCATCATCTACCCAACTACGTTGACTGTCTAGCTTTGCGTTGTCTTGCGAATCTTGTTGGGAGGATGGCGGAGTAGAATCTCTAGAGAACCTCCGTTTTAGTTGCTCGGAAGGACCACCACCATCCAATGCCTTGCCAATTTCCTTCAGCTTTATTGATTTTGCATTGTGAGTTAAAACCAACAAGAAAAAGGAATATAATTCGCTCTTCAGAACTCATTCATGCATGATACTGACGAACACTACTCTGATGAAAGGCAAAGTCATGATACGAGGATGGAATATGTACGCAAAAATGGATAGCTTGACATATTCACACCTATGGTGTGGTAACTAAGCAGAAGGCATTTCAACAAATTAGAAGCACTGCAAACTAGACACCATATGAAAGGTGCAATCAATATCACTCTGGCAAGTTAAAACTGTCTCGTCATAGGTGGCGTTCATCAAACTAGAAGCAATACATGCTAGAAATCATATTCAAGACGCAAACCAATATCACACCGTCAACTTAAAGGTGTTCCATCATAAGTGACTGATGCAGGATACACAAGAAGAGTAGTTTGATGTAAGAACATGGTGTGATAGACAGATATAGTATATACCAAAAACAGGAAAGCGTGTCATATTCACACGTATCATGTGTAAGCTAAGCAGATGCAGTTTACACTAATTAGGAGCAATACAAGTTAGACACCATATGCAACATGCAACCAGATATCACACTGCCAAGTTAGAGCAAGCACCTTGGATGGTGGAGTAGGGGAGCGGAGACTTGGACCTTGTAATGCACTATCAGTACAAGGAGAATTGGTACAGCTGCTCTGTTTACGTTGCTGCAGAGGACCACCACCATCGCCATCCTTACTCTTTTCCTTCCTCTTTCTTGATTTTGCCTTGTCAAGTCAAACCCACAAGAAAAAGGAATAAAATTTTCTCTTCGGAACTCATTGATGCATGATACTGACGAACACTACTTTCATGTAAGGCAGCCGCATGATAGGAGGATGGAATATGAATGAAAAATAGGATAGCGTGACATATTGACATGTATGATGTATAAAGTGTAAACTAAGCACAAGGTGCTTGAACTTGTTAGAATCAATGCAGGCTAGAAACCATATGAAAGATGAAACCAATATCACTCTGCCAAATTAAAAGGGTGCCCTAACAAATGTATTTGACCAAATTAGAAGCAATACATGGCAGCGGGCTAGAAATAATATGCAATATGCTACGAATAAAGGTGACTCATCGTAAGTGATTGATGCAGGATACAGAAGAGAGGTAGTTTCATGTAAGAACAAGGTTGACACATAGATGTAGTGTGTAAATAGGAAGGCATGCCATATTCACAGGTATAATGTGTAAACTAAGTAGATGCAATTTACCCTAATTATAAGCATTACAAGCTAGACACCATATGCAACATGCAACCACATATCACACTACGAAGTTAGAGCAAGCACATGTGATGGTGGTGTGGGGGAATTGCGGTCATCAACTAGAGAGCTACATTGACTATCTTCATTTAGCCTTGTTGTTTCTTGAGAATCATGTGGGGAGGATGACACTGCATTCTTTAAACGAGTATGGCATCTCACAATAACCCACCCGAGTGACTGTCTCGTCATAAGTGATTGACGAGGGATACAAAAGAGCATTAGTTTGATGCACGAACATGGTTAATAGACATATGTAGTATGTATCAAAAACAGGAAGGCATGTCATTATCAAAGGTATAATGTGTAAAGTAAGCAGATGCAATTTAACCAAATTGGAAGCAATACAAGCTAGACACCATATGCAACATGCAACCACATTTGACAGCGCGAAGTTAAAGCAAGCACCTGGGATGGTTGTGTGTGGCAATTGAGATCATCAACTATAGAGCTACATTTAATATATCCAACTGCTGACACTGCATCCTTTAGAGCGCTGAAAGGCTTAGTGCTTATATTCGAATTAAACTGGAGCGACTTCTGTCTTTTCTTTTCAGCATTCATCAACACTGCGTCAGAGTATGAAATACCCATGCATAAAAAAACAATAGTGTGAGTATGGGTGAAGTCTGTGCACAATTAGTAAAGTCTAAAGGTTGCAGATAGCAGGTCGGTGAGAAATAAATGATGGGAGACATATGATAGCTCTACAACATGCATGGCACACTAAATTACTACAAGATTCTATGAAAATAACATTCGACTAAAAACAAATAGGTCAGTCCATTTTTTCTGCACCGTCCGATGTACAAAGAACGGGCAGATCGCCTTCATCTACCTCCAGCCAATCAGTGTTGACGATCTTCCTTGAAACGGCAGCGACCACCGGACCAGTCCCCTGCCCGCGCCCTCCCCTCGACGTCACAGCACTGCCTTGCTTGGCACGGCCTCCGACAATCCATTCAAGCCCCGCCGACCTCCAGATCGGGCATAAGCAGCTCCTGCGCCCCACACCCCTATGATAGACACCGATGCGCCGCTTCCCAGGCGAACAGGCAGACTAGGTGCTCTGCGTGCCTAAGCGGGTGCTGCTTCTTTTAATTGCGGTTCGACTGACCCTGAATTGAAATCCAGGCGGGCTACTGACCTCTAGCAAAGGTGAAATAGTAAAGGGAGGAAACCTTGTGCATTTAGTATCACGAAGAAGATGTAGTAAGAAGCGCTCAACTAGTTTCCTTCGTGGGATGAATACGGTGTCAGCAGAGACGTAAGGTTTGCACGAATAAGGGAAGAGGAGTACCGCTTTCTGCTGGCAGTGATGTGTCCTCCTTTGTTTTTCCAACGATCTTCTTATGGTTCGCTAGAAATGAGAAGTTGTGGAGGATGGTGCAGCCTTGGACGAACCCATGGCCAAGTTGTTGAGTGTGGTGCGGTGGCCGTCTATCGGCGGCGGGGAAGCAGATCCGAGGCGGCGAACGATGGCGTAGCGGGAACAGCTCCGGTGCGGTGGATGGTTGTGACAGTGGAGCGACAGCAGTGAGGCGCAGGACGGCGTGGTCGGAGTGGTTCTGGTATGGCGCACGTCGGCGTCGGTGTCGTGGAGGCAGCTCTACCTCGGCTTTAGCTGCTAAGTCCTTGAGGGCGTTGCAGTTGCGGTTGCGTTGGACGACGACGTCGGGGTACCGGCTCCGGCGTGATGGAGTTGGGCGGCGGTGGATTGGGCGCTATGGGGTGGAGGACGGAGGTGGCCGGGGTTTCGCGGCTGGTGGAGAGGACGTTTTGGCGCCCACGGTGTATGAATGGGGAAACGGAGGGAGGCGGGGAACTGAGGGGGAACAATGTTTCGGTTTGGGACGCGCTTGTTTGAAATTTGGGGAAAGTTACAAACTTTGCCCCCATCTAAAATTTCGTATATATTGCGGGTTGGGGGTAGGACAGTAATCTCAGGTGTCCCAAATGTGGGTGGGATAGATTTCGGCCGAGCGCATGGGTGTTTAGGCGCCCATGGCGTATGAATGCTTCTCGGAGGCGGTTGAGACTGGCGTCTTGGTGAAGTTACAAATCTACCCCGGTTTAGACCTTTGGACATCGGGCCGATAGGCTACACGGGCCAGAGTCAGGATAGTAATTTCCTACCGCCAAACATTAGTCTCGTGCGGTTTCGGGTGACCAGAGGCCTACTTGGCGCTTCGTTCAATATTTGGGAGCAGAAGCATTAACGTTTTTGGTTCTCTTGAATTGAACATTCAGGATTTGTCAAACTTCACAAATCTTTACTCTTGAAAATCCTAAAGCTACGATTATTTTGGAATGGAGGTGGTACATTTGAATATACATTGTACACGAGTATATATTAAAAAATATGCAACTTACCTCAGTTCATGCATGGTTCCACATATAATCTCCTTGGTTGCAAAAGAAAAGTTAGACATGCGTATGAATATATATATAGCATGTTCAAACACACAACAAAGATTGATGCCCCCTTTTACATCTGATTTACAAATGCCATTATCTCGGGTTCAAATAGATGAATGCACTTCCTATGAATTCGAATCTTTGAAACCCCCTTTATGTTGAATTCGACATGTATTCTATTTCGTAGCTAGCAATTTGGAATGTATCCATGCAAGTGACAAATGTATAAAGTGCTTCACACTAACAACATGTATGTTTATATATGAATTGCAAAAGCATCCATTGCCTGTATTTCAAACCGCTCTCACTCTATGCATCGATAATTTGACATAAACACATGCACATGCTAGAATTCAATAGAGTATGGGTGTCTGATAGACCGATTTTTGTCCATACGCAATTTGCAAACTTCATGATCTCATCCAAAAATAATAATGCCATTTATATTTTAATTTAATGCGTAGAACCGCCTTTTACACGTAGATGCACTATGCATCGGCCCGTTCTCAGAAACGTGCTATATATCTCTCTATCTATCGCATAAGTGCACACACTTTATATGCATCGGCATTTCTCTTTCACACATGCTCACAATCTCTCTCGGGGTGTCGGGGAGTCTCGTGCACATGCTTTCTGTGTATCTCTCTCTCTCTCTCTCTCTCTCTCTCTCTTTCTCACTACTATGTACCACTCTTTTCACTAATCTCAGTTGGAAAACACTATTTCTCTCACATGCATATATACACACGCACGGTCTCTACTAGCCCTCTATACGCACATATATGTGCCTACATGTCACACCCTGCATTTTGTAACATGTCATTTGCATCAATAAAGCATGAAAATTTGGTCCAGCAATTTTTTTTGGCATCATTTGGCTTTTATTCGAAATTAAGTTTTTCTCCCTGTGTTTTTCAACTGCTCATTCAAGTCAACTACTCCCTCTTGTAGAATTCATGTCCTCACCCAAAACTTCTGCCCAATGATCATACCAAGTGTTTATAGCAGTATAGTATTTTCTTATAAAATTAATTTGGCCAAAATGTATTTTCAAAAATTAGTATTTCCAAAATCCCCTGAATTGAGGTTTGCACTACAAGTGCTTGATTTAGGGTGAGAAAACTATTTCAAAAGGTTTATTTGAAACCTAGTAGTTATAGGACTCCCAGAAACCACAAAAGTATAATTTTAAAAGTTATTTTCCTATTTTATTTAAAAGCTTTTTCTTAAGGACAGAAATGGTCTTTAATAGGGAAAAATTATTTAATTATTTCAAAAATAATTGGCAAAATTCAGGGAGACTCATAGGACATATATTGTCCATATATAAGAGTTTCAACACTTGGTCATGTTCAAAATATTGGACAAATCCCTCAGAAACCCTTTCTCGATATTTCAAGCTTTTGAAATATTTACAAAGGAATATTCTCTAAAAATTCCAGGGAAATTCTTTCATGTCATATATGACATATTTGATGACCTTGCCAAACCCCATGCCTTGGGAAGCAAGAAAACATCATCAAAACCCCTCAAAACCATTTTGTCCATATCTGAAGTTTGAGCAACTTTACATTGCCAAACTTGTCCAAATGCTCTCAAACTTGGTGCACATGCTAGAATGGTCTAATAAGGCATCTAGACCAAATGGAACAAGCTTTGGAGAAGGGTAACTTCATCAGAGTACCCCAAAACCAATTCTGTTCAAATTCAAATTTGAACAACTTTACATTACCAACTTTTTACTTGGGGCTTCAAACTTTGTGGGCGTGATCATAACCCCAAATAATGACACTACACCAAGTGGTGCATCAAGGGGAGATGATTAGCTTGACTTAAACATGGTGAAACCATTTCTGTTGATTTCTAGGGTTCACCAAAGTTACATTGGCAAGTTTCTTCAAACAAGCCCAAACTTGGTAAAACACCCTATTTCCATATGCCATTTAATCCTGTTAAGTGTCATGGCTAGTGGAGATCATTTGAATGCTCTAAACATCATCAAACACCTTCTGCCATTTTACCAAAACCACTGTTTTGGCCCCTTTTACTATTTACCTTGGACTCTACTTTCTACCACAGCATCCCCTAGTCACCCTCTACCTCAAGTAACTCTTCCATGACAAGAGTTCAATAATTGAAGGGTGAAAACCCCATTTTACCTTGCTGGACAACCCAGTTTTTACCTTCCCCCAGCCTCCCTCCTCTTCCATTGGACAGCCAAGGCATCCAAGGCCTCAGCCCGTTTGTTTACTCTGTGCTTGACCCCCCAGACACGGTGGACGCGCCAAGCTAGCCAACGGCATGCCCTGGCATGCAGAAGGCACGCTCCAGAGCACGTTACAGTGTGCGCCCGCACTGTAGCCTCGCCCAATCAGCTGTCCCCGACCACCTCGTGCTCCCCCCTCGCGCCGTTTGATGCACCTCGGCGTCCGCAACGCCCCCCGGCGCTGTCCCCTTCCTCCTTCTCCCTCCAGTGGACGCCCTCGCACGCGCGCCGGCCGCCCGCGAGCTCCAGTCCTCGGCCTCACACGCGCGCAGCTCCAGAAGCTTCCCCCGCTCCCTCTCTTCCTCTCCCCTGCCCTGGACCTCGTCCAGCAACCCAGCAAACACCTCCCCAGCGCCTCCCGTGCCCTGTGGAAACGAGTAGAGGCTCGCCGGCACACAGGTCCACGGCACCTCGCCGTTCGCCTATAAAAAGACCTCCCGAGCCTCTCCTCTCCTCACCAGTCACTCTCTCCCTCACACAATCTTCCCCCCGAGCCACTCGCCCCACTCCAGACAGGCCCGAGCTCGAGATCGAGCTCGAGCTCCGCCGCGGCGGCTCATCGTCGTCCGCTCGGTACAGGCCGCCCCAGCCACTCCACTCACTCGATCTGGCACCACGGCACATCACTGACTCGTTTCCCCCTCTCTCCCCTCTCTGCAGCTGCCGGAATCGACCGGAGCAACATCCGCCCAAAGCCCCTCCGTCGCGTGACCTCGCCGTCGGCGACCCGCACAACCTCCACCAGATCGGCGACACTCCGCTGAATCCATCCCTGCCCTTAGTTCGCCCCGCCGTGCCCCGAAACGTCGCCGGTGAGCTCGTCGGCTCTCTGCCGGAGGGTTAGGGATGACAGGCGGGCCCCGCCTGTCAGCCTCCCCTCGCCCTCGCCCCTCTCTCCTCTCACTGACGCCGGGCCCCGCCCATCAGGTTTAAAAACCAGGCGCGCGCGCTGGCGCCCGTACAGTGGGCTGTTTTCGCCCTGGGCCTGCTGCACTGTGGCCGTTCTGGCCCAGTTGCATAGGACCCTTTTTCTTCTTTCTTTTCTGTGGATTTTCAAATAATTCCACAGAATTAAATAAATATCCAAATGAATTAATTCCATTTCCTAAAAACTTGTAAAAATCCAACCTATTTAATGATGTCACTTTCACCCATATCCATGAACCTTTTCTGTTCTGTTCAAATTTAAATTCATATTTGAACATTAAAACCTCTGTTCAAAAATTCATGCACCCCATTCTGTCACTCCAAAACTCAAACTAAGAATTTTTTCCATCTTAGTTTTCCTTCTAGTATTTAATAAAAATAAGTTGACATTTTTCTGAGCACTTTGGTTTTTCTGTTTTTATTGCGGTCTTATTTTCCCGTTATTTAGTGCGACGATTAGATTCCGTGTTTGACGAGGTTGCTGAAGAAGATGGAGGGGAAGGATTTGAAGACCTTGAAGACCAAGCCAATCCAGGCAAGCAGCCCTTTGACCATGATACCCTTGTGTTCCTCTGAACCCATTTATTTCCAAATGCATGATGATAAGAGAGACGGTGGTGACCTAGTTGAGAGCCACCACATCATGCATGCTTTACTCATGATCATACTATATGCTTAGAGGCAATGCAAATAAATAGTAATGATGCTTAGAGATGCATGTGTGCCATGAAACCTTCACGGTTGCATTCTTTTCAAAAAAACCATCGGGTGCCCCTAATGCCCGAGGGTGATGTTGTGTTAGGTCATCACTTGAGGAAGAAGTGATGTGCCAATAAAGATCTTGTGTGTGGGTGAAATGATGGATTAGATTTATGTGTGACTACCGTCCCAACCAAACATGTGCAACCACTCTACCCCTTATGGGACGGGGCATTATTGATTACTTAGGCCGATACTAGCATGGTGCCCACATTACTAGTGACGGGAAGCCTTGAGGTCTTTCCCGGGACGGGGTCGTGCTTGGATAGGCGACCATGACTGTTTTCACAGGGTACCGGACACACCGTTGGTCCCTTCGTGTACGCGTGACATTGAAAATAGGGCAAGTCCCATGATCTATTGTTTGTACTCGAGGGTTGTGCACCATCGAGTGGACCCTATGTTAGTGTTGTCTAGGGAAAGGTAATGACCGGGTGCTTCCCCCGAGTACTTGAGGTACTGCGGGGTCGTGGGTGACACGAAAGCTTCCCGGATCTTGTGGGTAAAGTGCGCAACCTCTGCAGAGTGTAAAACTATTCGAATAGTCGTGTCCACGGTCATGGACATTTGGGTGGTGCTACTTAAACTATGTCCAGAATTTTACTATATCGGTGAAAGTATGTGTGAGGGATGAGTCAAGGTGGTGACTTGACTCGTTGAGTTGAATCCTATTCATGTTGATATCGGTAACCTGTCTTCGAGGTTACCTGAATTTATTGATGCATGTACTTGATGGTAGAATATTTATTCTAGCTTGTAGCTAGATTGCTCATTGTTGTACAATTGCATTGTTACCATGAACCAAATCATGGGTTGCTTGCGAGTACATTCAAAGTACTCATTGGCTTGCCACTGGTTATTTAATTGGCCAGGCATGGAGGAGCAGGAATATGAAGAAGAATTCTATGGAGACGAACATGCGAACTAGGACGCTATCCCAGTCAGAATGCCTGTAGGGTTAAGGCAGATGGCATGGGTTCTACTTATCTTCGAAGACTTCCGCTATTCGAGTTATTTGCTATTCAGCCCTTGAGGCTTTATCTATGTAAGACTTGGCCATAATGGTCATAATTTGTGTAAGACGGTATGTATGGATGTAAGACTCTTGTTATTTAGCTTCTGTGTGTTCACTGAGCATTGATCTCTGGGATCACTGTACACGTGCATTCGGTGATCTCGACTCTTAAGTCGGGGTCCCCACACTACGTGTCTCCCGCACGCACATTATCTTTAGGCCTCTCTCGCACACATTGCCCCCCCCCAGACACACCTCTTTCTTAGTAGTTGGCAGATATGATTCCATCATATCATTCAGTAGGATATCCCTGACTGTTAGGCCGGATGGTAATACGAGGCAAAGTTTTACCCTAGTTCGGACCCTTGTAGTTGAGGAAAAAGCCTACTCCTGGTACTGTATATTAGTGATAGGGGTGTGTACAAAGTACACATGAATACCAGGCATTGTGTGTGTGTGTATACTATCGACGAACTAGCCCCTAAGCTTTTATAACATACTGGGGGCCTAGGGTTACAAATCATATATAGTCGGCTTATCACCACTAGGGATAGAGTCCTCCGTGACTTTGGTAGCTAGCTTCGTCTTATACACCGAATCCTCCACATGGGTCTTCGTATAACGCATCTCGATCCAACCTATGTGGCACAGGATGGAACCGACCCATGAGTCCTCTTGTTGACCCACCACAACTAGAAATGATGTGCCCACCACACGACACACGCAATCGGCCACTAAGAAAATAAGCATATACAATAGTACAATGTTATACATGAAAGTTAATTGCATGGTGCATCCAAAAAATATTTGTTTTGCATTGTGTATGTTTATATATTCTCCTAAAATATTAGTCACGGGAAAGAGAAAGGAAGGGCAAATCTCTCCTTGTCTCCATCGAAGATCCCCTCTTTCTACATCACTTTCATGTACGCACACAAAATATCTCTCGGCCCTCTAAAAGTATGCATGCCCACGACACATTCACGCATGATGGCCACTGTATTTCAAGCTAAAGCACTATACGGTCACTGGAGTTCAGAATATGCTCATTACAGTCACCGTATACATTCTCGTGGTGATCATACGGTATCTAACTCACGATACGTCTCCGTATTTTCTTGATGACACAGACGGACTTTGCATTTGATGTGTTCTCCGTATTTCGTTGAGGACACTACGGTCATTGTATTTGAAGCGAAAGCACGATATGGTCACTGGACTTCAGAATTAGATCATCACGGTCACCACATACATTTTGTCGGGCTAACCAACATGTGGTTGGATGGTTAGGAGGATAGTGGTTTCTCGAGCCCACCAGGGTTAAAGTCCCAGTGCTCGCATTTATCCTGGGTTAATTTTAGTATTTTCCGGTGATATGCGTTCAGTGGGAGGAGACGTTCCACTTGACTACGAGGCACCTATGGTGACTTCGTAAAATCTTGAGATCATATGCTGGCCCACTCTCTCAAAGGTGCCCATAGGGGTAGGGTCTAGGTGTGTGCGCTTATAGCAGTGAGTGCTTGCGCGTATATATGAGCCCTTGCATCTCTACCGTGTTAAAAAAATACATGTCATGATTATATGGTCACTGGCTCACCCGTACAACTCCATATTTTGTTGATGACACAATCAATTGACCAGTGAAACATTCCACATGGCGCAACTAGTGTTGCACCATCTAGGCGCGTAACCATGGGGCCCACCTGTCAGCCCGTATATGAAAGAAAGAAATGGTAGTTTGAGTCTGTACTGTGTTAATAAAATATACATTTTAGGGTGATCATACAGTCACTGGCTCACCATACAGCTCCGTAATTTGTTGATGACATGATTAATTAACCAGACAAACGGTCCACATTCAGCAGCGCACATTACCATAGGGCTCACCCATCAGCGCGTATATGAAGGACAGAAATGGTAATAAATTAGTGGTCGGTGGGTACTCGAAGTCATGAGACCTCTGGTTGGCAGTCGTCGGCGGTGGGGGGGCGCGTTGATTGGGCGGTGGGGTGGGGATCGACGG
>LR738711.1:591880486-591916826 GCA_902687465.1 Secale cereale | reverse complement strand
GGGGGGGGGGCTATAGGGATGGCCGGTGCGGCGGCGGACCGGCCGTGAGGAGTGGTTTCGGGTCGGCGTGGCAGCGCGGGCCAGCCGTGGGCGGCGGGGGCCGGCGGTTCGGCCGGTGGTGTGCGCATGCAGGCGTGCAACACTGACACGTACACATGCACTCACGAACACACGCACGTACTCACACATGGATGCAAAACTGACACGTACCCTTGCACACACGCAACACTCGCACGCCTGCATGCACATGGCACATGACGCAAGACACACGCTCAACCTATACGTGCATGCACCCTTTGTTAAGGACATGGATTGTTACGGATATTAATCAATCTTTTCTGTGATAAGCAGAACATTGATGTTTGTAGCGGTCTTTATGAATCACAACATATCGAACGGGCTATCAACATGAAAAGTATGACGTCACACTCAATGAAAAATCATCGATTTATGAAATGCCCGCCTCTGACCGCCCTGGCCCACCAAAGGTTCCTCTGCTGTGCGCTGCCTACGTTGGGTCACTGACATGCAGGCCATGTACCCAAAGAGCCCACATGTTAGTGGAAGAACGGCACGCTGTCCTATGTCAGAGTTGAGGGCACCACTCGCTACAAGGCCGGCTGAACACGCCTCCTTGCCGCATTCAAACGCCTCCATGAAACCCACCCGTGTGGAAACCGAGAAACCCACTCTGGACACACGTGACCGGGCCGGCATTAAACACAACGTCGGCCGAGGTCCTCCCGTCCGCCATCTATTTAATCTCCTATTTAAACGAGGCCACACGCCGGCCAAGAATCGCACACCTCCGCCGCTCCCCTATCTCCACCTTCACCATTTTGTCCACTCTTACAATGGCTTACGAAGGGTAGTTATTCCGCATCCAAGCCGGCTGGGTGGCCCACCGAGCCTGCCGGATACGAGCTATGCAGCTCGCTGATCCACCTCCCTCCCCTCGCCCGACGGAGCCAGTTGCCGCCCCAAGCCGACGCACGGTTCAGCAACCCACCATTCCAGGCTGCCGCCTCGTACCGTGTCTCTTGTTTCTGTGGCCGAGACTCCCATGCCGGCGGCCACGCCATGCAAGCAGCGACAGAAGTCGGGTGCAAGGAGAGCGACGAGCCACTGGCCAGCGCCTCCGCGTCAGCCGCCATCATCGAGGAGAAGTAGAACACGGGAGGCCGCCGTCGCTTGGGTCCCATGAATGCCACCACGGAGGCGACGCCAGCGTAAACAGCTGGTGTCTTGCCGGATCCTTTGGTTGCGAGGACCTTCGTCGACCCTGCATATAACTCCGGGGGTCCTGATAGTCCGGTGATCGTGCTGCCGGACATGAGGAACACAAATCGATCGGCAGGCGACCATTTAGGCCAGGTATTATATACATGTGCTGTCTAGAACTAGCACCGTGTAGTTCATTTGAATGTAATGACATCTGTCATGTTTGTATGAAAATCCGGTATCTTATATGATTTTCGTCGTTGTTTATATGAAGTATCGCCGTGTTTGCGTGAATTTCGTCCAGTTGGTTGACTTGCTGTCATAATGTGTGCGGCTATGGTTGGATGGCGTAATTTTTTGCGGGTCGTCGGTCGGTCTGCGGGAGACTCGGGCGGCGTGGTGGGACAAAAAGAACTTAGCTCGTGCGAGCTCGTCTCCAATGTGCGCGCTGGAGGATGCATGAGACCCCGAGCCATTCCTCGTTCATCGGTGGCAAAGGCACTGGTGGACAAAAGGGACGCCAATATTTTGGCTACCCCGGGCATGATCCAAACAGCCGCTCCCAACAGATTCAAATCCCTCGTACGCCGTGCAATTTTGCCATGTGTTGTTTTCATGGACTAGCAAGATGCCCGTGCATTGCACGGAACATCAAGATGCATTTTTTTACAGAACACCTGTTGTGACTGATCCATGCAGGAGTAATCCTATTTTGTAAAAACTAATGATTGCTCGAGAATTTTATCGGATAAATGGTATCTCGAGAATTTTATCGGACTCCATTTTTGTATACAAGGCCACAAACCCATATTACAGGTACCAAGGCAAAAATTAATGTCTTCTAAGTCAATGTTGCAAGCCACCTTGTTTCCTTCTTTGACGTGTAAATTAATGTGTATTCTTCGCTTTCATGCACATCAAGCCAATGCTCACACTCCCACATGCATGCATGGGATACTTAGTGTCCTCCTTTGCTAGTAGTACTACGAGGCAAACACCATTAATATTGCATCGATTAGTGTTAGTGGCCTTGTATATCTGCAAATTGTAATTTTGATAGTGGCCTTGTATATAAAAATGGAGGGAGAAAGATGAGAGATAAGGTGAGGAGGAGTGGGGCGTGGTGCTGATTGGTGGTCGGACTGGGCAGAGGCATGGGGATGGACGGCGCATTATGTCTAGGTTTGTATCTCTATAGTCCCTCTCACACACACCCACGTAGGTGGGGGACGTGCACGCAGAGAAGAGGTGCACGCACGGCGCACGTACTCCCGTCTCTTTCCCAACCACGCCCGCGCGGGTACACGGTGGAGCTCATTTCTGTACGAAAAGGCAGCCCACGTGGTAACTGGACACGTGTACTGGTTGTCCACTAGATGGAGGGAGGATCGTCTACCACGGGTGAACAAACAAATTGTGACTTGACGCGTTATGTTAAAAAAGAGGCAAACCATGTGGGGCCTACCTTAGAGACAAGGCTCTATACACTGGAGTACTTTTGATGTGTCTCGTCAACTCGCAGAACGAGGAGAAGCTTGCTTAGTACGCCGTCTCCCCCGCCCACTGTTGGGACCCCGATCCTAAGTCACACCGATCTAGCTTGTAACACGTCATATCACCTTGCGGCCTGACGCACGGTATCCCCACGGGTGCCACCTTACCTGGCCCGAGACCATTTGCACATTTTGGCACACGTATATGACAGTGTCGTTAGTATCCATATGACAGAGAACCCGGGCCGACATGGCTAGTTATAAACCAAAAGTGGCACTAAATTACAGAGACATGCATCCATGACCCAGCAACGAACGTGTCGGTCATCAACGTATGAACCCAAGTCGTAGCAAGCTACATGGACTTAAAGGAACAACGCGTGACATTTCCCCTAAGGGACAGACACAGGAACGAAGAAGGACACATGCCGGCCAGCTTACGTGTTCTGAGCAGTAGCAAGCTACCAAGGCTCAGTGGAAGCACTAGGAGGCATTTCCCTGTAAGATAGGCTACCAAAGAAAAACAACTAGGTGTCGGATCCCACACATACCAAGCATTTCAATCATACACACAATATGCTCAATATGTGCAAATACAACATTGCATCACAACAGAACTCTATGACTCAAAGTACTTTATTTAAGAGGCTCTGAAGAGCCATACATAACATATCCATACAGGTAGGGGTCACATGACCCAACACTCAAGTCATACAATCATACAAGCACAAGCGGAAGCTAACATGTCTGAGTACAGACAACTTGGAAAATAAAACAGGCTTGGTGTAGCCTGACTATCTACAAGGCCCTTTACAAGCTCAGGATCTCCGCCTGGGTAGCAAGCTACTCATCGACGTCAACGTCTATGTAGAACCCATCAGAAGGGGCAGGGTTCTCTTCTGCAACAGTTATTAAGCAAACATGAGTACAAAGGTACTCAGCAAGTCTTACAACAGAACCTATCATACATGCAACATTATCAACAAGGGTAGTGGAGTTCATAGCAGCAAGCCACCTTTGACTCTTGGCTAACCTATACTACGACTCTCAACAGATTGCAAGACAATACTATGTACATGAGTCCTCTACTCACCACAACAATACACCACCGTGGATCCTCTTCCGTCATCCTACGGAAGGGCCATCCACGGCACTCAAACATGTCTTGAGGCTTTTAGTAGTATCCATCAACTTGTCTATGAACTTTAAGAGTAACCAAGTAGTCCGTACCGCGAACAACGGCTATTCGAATAGATTGGTAAACCTGCAGGGGTGTACTTCTTCACACACGCTTCCACCACTTATCGCCGTTTACTCGACATGTACTCGGCAACCTTCAAGCGGAAGCCCAGTGAGGGTGTCGGCCACAACCTGACTAAATACACAAGTCTCTCGTCTAGGTTTATCGCCTATTTGGGTTCCATCCGTGGGGAGATCCGGCCGGGGTGTCGCTCACGGCCCCAAAAGATGTGTACAGGGTTCCCGAGTCACCAAACGGGCTACCGGTACAACGTGCCACGTACCTGTCGCATCATAGCCCACCCCGAGGGTCAGCACTGTGCATGACCACCAGTAAACTACAAACACCAGAAACTAGTTGCAACTCCTGGACAGAGGACAAGGGCAGTTAATAAGCCGAGAGGGTCCATTGGTTTCAGGCCCAATGCATGGTAGTAGCTGAAACTTGAACCACACATACAGATCTTGGGTCCTATGGACTGTTCCAATGAAACAACCGACCATGTACTCCTACATGGCCTTTCATTGATACCTTTACCAAACATGTTTCACACTTCCCTCTCTTTACCGAGTATGATAATTTCACTCTGATCCATCACCCAGATGAACCAGACCTCACACAACTCTAAGCATAGCAGGCAACATAACAAATAGCATGGTGGATCACACATCACATGGCTCAATCAACTCCTACACATGCTAGTGGGTTTCAACTATTTACTGTGGCAATGATAGGTCATGCAAGGGAATAGGGTTCAACTACCACAGCAAGTAGCAGTTCACACGCTGTTGCCTTAATGCAGTAAAAGAGAGCAGGAGCGAGAAGATGGGTTTGTATCGGAATGATCAATGGTTGCTTGCCTGACAGAGTGGTTGTCGGGTACTGCTCTTCAGTTGGATACGCAGAAGTATCCTTGGGAGCAGGACCTAACACGGAGAACACCGGCGATATAATCAATAAGCAAACAAACGCAACAATATGATGCATGCTCATGATATGGCAAGATGCATGTGTTTTGGGCTAATGCATCGATAAACAGAAGGGTTTGAGCCCATTTGAATCAAAGATTCAAATTGAAACCCAAAATTTTATTTATTTAAGTGCATTATCATGTTTTAATGTGAACACCAAGGTTAACTTGCCCAAACATGCATGAAACCAGTGCCATTGGAAAGACTGGATTTTTCTGATCAATTTTCATATATAAATCTTTTCCATCTGAGCTACGATTGAATTTATATGATTTTTTGAAGTTTAGAGCATTTTTTGGAATTTCCTGAATTGTTTTAAATCAAATAATCCCAGAAAATCATATACTGCGTCAGCATGACATCATGCTGACGTCAGCCAGTCAACAGGGCATCCAGGTCAAACCTGACCACTGGGCCCCACTGGTCAGTCTCTCAGTACTAACTAAAAAGAGTTTAACACTAAACTAAAAGTTAACAGGGGCTGGGCCCCACGTATCAGTGGCTCACTAAACTAATGACCGCAATTAGTACTTAATTAAAAACTTAAAGTAAAACTAGTCAACGGCCGGCCCCACATGTCATGGGCATAGGGGGGTCCAGGCATGATCAAACAGGTTAACCCCACCGGCGACTCGCCTCCGGCGAGAGCCAGGCAGGCGGCGCGGCTCGGAAACAGCGTTCCGATGACCAAAATAGCGGCGGCGGGCATCTACAGCGAGCTGGAGGAGTCACGCATCCAACGGAACAGGTCGGAGCAGCTGGGGTGGCCAGCTGGATGTCCTAGAAAATTGTGCACCATTTTTGGCAGAGGTTTAAGACCAAGGCAAAGATGATGAACATTTTTGAAGGGCATTTTGGGTACATTGGAAAAGATTTTATTAAACCCTAATTGTTAGAAGAGGGGTGCTGGGGTTTCTGTCATTCCCATTTCAAGTTTCTGTGGAAAGTAAACATGATGCACACTCTAGCTAGTCCTAATGCAAGCACTGACGAGGGATGTGACAAGTCACCCCACTCAAAAGAATCGCGTCCCGAGATTCGGGTTCCTCCGGAAAGAGGGTGGGGTACTCAAGTCGAAGACGATCCTCCCTTTCCCAAGTAGCTTCACTCTCGGAATGATGTGACCATTGAACCGTGAGAAACTTGATATTACGACGTAGAGTGGTACGCTCGGTTTGAGCAAGAATACGGGCGGGGTATTCCCGATATGTGAGATTGTCCTGGAGATCAAGCATTTTGTGGTCCACTCCGCGGATAGGATCCGAGAAGCAATGCCTGAGTTGAGATACGTGGAAGACATCATGAACTCTGGAAAGGTGCGGAGGTAGTTCCAATTGGTAAGCAACTTCTCCTCGTTTGGCAAGAATGCGAAAAGGACCGATGTAACGAGGAGCCAATTTGCCTTTGATACCGAAGCGATGGATTCCCTTAAGAGGAGTAACCCGAAGATAAGCCTTATCGCCGACTTCAAAAGTCACAGCCTTATGATGACTATCATATTGGCTCTTCTGGCTAGATTGGGTTGTTTTCAATTTCTCACGAACGATGCGAACTTGCTCTTCTGCTTCCTCAATCATATCCGGACCAAAGAATTGTCTTTCCCTGGTTTCTGACCAGTTAAGAGGTGTTTGACACCTTCGTCCATATAGAACTTCGAAGGGAGCCTTGCCCAAGCTGGCTTGATAGCTATTGTTATAAGAGAATTCGGCAAATGGAAGACACTTCTCCCAATCCATACCGAAAGAGATGACAGAGGCTCGAAGCATATCTTCCAGAATTTGATTGACTCATTCCACTTAACCACTTGACTGAGGATGAAAGGCGATGCTGAAAGAGAGATGAGTCCCCATAGCATTCTGGAAACTTTCCCAAAATCGTGAAGTGAAAAGACTTCCACCGTCTGAGTTAATCTCCAACGGCACACCATGAAGTGACACTATCCGAGAGATATACAAGTCTGCTAGCTGGCTAGCGGTTATACTCTCTCGAACAGGTAGGAAATGGGCTACTTTGGAGAGGCGGTCGATAACGACAAAGATAGCATTATTCTCTTTCCTGGTCCTGGGAAACCCGGTAATGAAGTCCATACCGATCTTGTCCCATTTCCATTCAGGAATAGCTAAAGGTTGGAGGGTGCCAGCAGGCCGTTGATGCTCTGCTTTGACTCGACGACAAAGTTCGCAATTAGCAATGAACCGAGCGATTTCGCTCTTCATCCTAGTCCACCAGAACCTCTGGCGTAGGTCCTGGTACATTTTGGTACAACCAGGATGAATCGTGAGAGGAGATTCATGAGCCTCCTTAAGGATCAACCGTCTCAGGTTTCGTACCTTAGGAACCACTAAGCGGTTTCTAAAGAGCACGACTCCTTGATCATCAATTGAGAAACATCCCGCGACTCCTTTCTTGATGTTCCTCTTGATACAGGAGATTCCCGGATCAACTTTCTGTGCTTTGATGACCTAATCCGTAAGGGTAGGTTTCGCCACCAAGGTGGAAAGGAATCCTCGAGTAACAATGTGACGGTTAAGCTTACAAAATTCCTCATGGAGAAGTGGTTGCCCTTGTTGTAACATCAAGTTGTTACAATAAGACTTGCGACTTAGTGCGTCAGCCATGACATTGGCCTTCCCAGGGGTGTGAGTGATTCCTAAGTCGTAATCTGTGAGCAATTCAACCCAACGTCTCTGCCTGAGATTCAAATCCGGTTGGGTGAAGATGTATTTCATGCTTTGGTGATCAGTGAAAATTTCACAGCGATTACCAAGAAGGTAATGTAGCCACGTTTTAAGTGCGTGGACTACAGCTGCAAGCTCTAGATCATGTGTAGGATAGTTATCCTCATGTTGACGCAACTATCGAGATGCGTAAGCGATCACTTGACGATCTTGCATGAGTATGCAACCTAGTCCCTGTCGCGAGGCGTCGCAGTAGATAAAAAAATCCTTAGAAAAGTCTGGTGGTACCAGTATGGGTGCAGAAGTCAGACGTCTTTTCAGTTTCTGAAAGCTGGACTCGCACTGTGGGGTCCATTCAAACTTTTTATCTTTCTTAAGGAGTTCAGTTAGAGGTTTAGCAACCTTGGAGAAATTCTCGACAAAGTGTCGGCAATAGCTCGCTAAGCCAAGGAAACTCCTAACTTGCTTGACCGATTCAGGGGGAGTCCAATCAAGGACGGCTTGAACTTGCTCGGGATTAACGGCAATACCCTTACCGGAGATCACATGGCCTAGATAGGTCACTTCTGGCAACCAGAATTCACATTTAGAGAATTTGGCATAAAGGCGGTGCTCTCGAAGTTTCGTCAATACCAGCCTTAGATGCTTGGCATGATCTTCCTTGTTCTTGGAGTAAATGAGTATATCATCGAGGTATACCACGACGAATTTATCCAAATACTCCATGAATATAGAATTCATTAGCCGGGAAAAAGTGGCTGGGGCATTGGTTGACCTGAAGGACAAGACGGTGTACTTGTCGTGGAATTAGCACGGCAGATGTCCGGTTTAGCGGACTTGATGATGGAACCATCGCACGGATTAGCTTGAAGGGGTTCATAGCACACAAAGGACACAGAGAGTTTACACTAGTTGGGCCCATTCGATGAAGGTAAAAGCCTACGTCTAGTTGGTTTGGTATTGCTTTGGCGTCGGTTTACAGGGAGCGGATCGCTTGCCTGTAGTCTCGACGGGTTGATTCTTGCTTGTCCTTGAACCGTCGCCGGGTCGTCCCTTTATATAGAGGTGACGCCTGGTCCGGTTTACAGAGTCCCGAGGCCGGCTCATACTTGTGTCCGCCTTGGTCTCTGTCTTTTCTTCCTTATCTCTCAAGTTACCTTGCTAGGCGGTTTACAAACCGTAATTCTATACATGGGCCCTAAGATCTCATGGGCCGTAGCCTTTACTAAATATTACAACCAAGTATAATACAACTAAGCCGGTTTACACTAGCCGGTTCATACCTGCTAGTCATATCCCTGACATTAGGCCCCAGAATGATTTGAACTTGTTCATATCAGTCTTCCTTGTTTTGTATAATTTTTCTTCTGTCTTCACATTTTTGTAAACCGGCTTTGACGTCATCTTCGAGAATCACTAGATCTGATCGTGACATCATCTCCGCATTTAACGCTGCGAGCTGTACTGTAGCTTTGTTTAATGGTTATTCGAAAATCGAGGCGTCAAAAAGGATCTTTATCCGATCTTTGCCCCCTTGAATCCCGCACCTGTCGCTTCACATTTGTCCTTCGCTTATAAATACCGCCGTCCCCCTTCGTTCTTTCTTCTTCTTGCGTCTTCTTCCTCCGTCTGCCGCCCGAGCTTTAAGACTCCATTGACGCCCGAGCTTGAAGCGCCGCCATTGCCTCGCCGAGTCAAGACCTCTCTGGCCGCTGCATCAACCTGATTCGACCAGAGAACTCCGCCGCTGTCCTCCATTGTTCAGGTACGTCCTTTCTTCTTCGTTATAGATCTGCATCTTCTAGGGTTCCTCCCTTGTTCTTCCGCCATTAGGGCTTTCAACTAAAAGCTTCATCTTATTCCTCATCAACGCTCACTTCGTAGAAAGTTTTTGACCTTTATGCCCAGTTAATAGATCTTCCTCTAGTATTTGCCTTAGATCCCGCCATTTTTACTTATCATGTAGATTCATCTGCTCTGCATAAAATCCTTGCGTTTCTTCCCGTATTTTCTTGCACTTTATTTTTCTTTTCTTTGCGCTCCCAGATCTGTTCCACTTTAACCGTTTACAAGGAAACTGTTTCTTCTCCTTTGTAGATCCATTAGGTATACTCCGGTTTAAATTGTTATGCCCTGTTCCTGTAAAATTTTGGAAGTTGAACGCGACGGTTTAGCTGTTCCTCCTTTACTGTTCGTGAACCGGTAATGACATAGCTCCCTGTCATTGCTGGTTTAACCATACCATTAGTCCTCTGTTTAAACCGTTGCGTAACTTTCATAGATTTTTCCGGTTTATACTGTTGTACCCGCATAATCCGTTTTTTTGCACTTTATCTTTTCCAGTACTTGTCCTTCCATTGCTATGGCCAAGCAGTTTGTCTCCTGTGATTGGGTCCCTTCCATCATCACGGAAGAAGACTTGGTCAAAATTTCTGAAATTGGTACCTTAGGCCCTCAGTCTGTTCTGAAGTGGCGGGCTCCGGGGAATGAATGCCCTCCTACTCCCAGGCCCGGGGAGGTTATTGTGTTCTTTGACCACATATGTCGAGGCTTCTCTCCCCCCGGTTCAAAGTTTTTTCGGGATGTTCTAGCTGCCTTCCAATTCCACCCCCAGGATATTGGGCCCAACTCTATTTCAAATATCTGTGACTTCCAAGTGTTTTCGGAGGTGTATCTACAAGAAGAACCGTCGGTCGATCTGTTCCGGGACTTCTTTCACCTGAACCGGCGCACAGAGTTCACCAGTGGACCGCATCAGGAGCTCGGCGGTGTCAGTATCCAGAAAAGGAGAGACGCTGTCTTTCCTCACGCCGCTTTACACACGCATCCAAAAGAATGGAACAAGTCATGGTTTTATTGCATTGACACTTCTCCTGAAGGAGAGAACCCTTTGCCGGGTTACCGTGAGCACCGTATTCCGGAGGATCATCCCCTACCACAACGACTCAGCTCTGTCGAACGGACCCGGTTTTCATCACAGCTCTCCAGGTTAAAAGTTTTCATAGCCAATGGCTTGACTGGAACTGACTTTATGCGCTGCTGGTTGTCTTGGAGCATCCTTCCCTTGAGCCGGCGATCACAGCTGATGTGCCAATATTCTGGTAAACCAGACGATCCTCAATGGTTTACCAAGGAAAGATTATCTGAATCGGAGGTTATAGAATCAGCCAAGAAAATGCTCAACGTCTCCTTAGCAGACTGCAGCAAAGTCAGATTAGCACCATACTACAAGAAGAATAAACTTCTTGCGGTAAGTTTTGCTTTTATCCTGTATTTGTAATCCGTTTATTTAAACCGTCCCTTCAACTGTCTTTCCTTCTTGTAAATAGGCTGATGATCCTTTCTGGAAGAGAAAACCTCAGGAGAAAACCGGCAAACAAGCACGCCGTAAGACCTTTGCTAACAAGAAAAGAAAGGCAGCTCTTCACTCCAGCTCTCACGCCGAGGATGATGATCCGGATTCTGAGGTATGAATTAAACCGGTTTGAATTTTGATTTCTTGTATTCATATCTGTATCTAATGATAACTTTCCACAGGAGTTGGCTGAAGGTGATAATCCGGCCGAGGTTGAGGTAACTATCCTTTCTTCTGATTCAGAACCTCTTCCACAAAAAAGTCGTCGGACCGTTCAGAAATACCAATTTTCTCACCCTTATGCTCAGTTGGATCCTAATTTTATTTTGAAGAAGCAACAGCATGAAGCTCTTCGCCGGACCACTCGCCATAGTGGCCTGGAAGTGGAATCATCCGGGATTTCTTTAACTCCGGCTCGAAAACGCCGTGCTGAGGTGATACTTTCTCCGACTCTTCTTCATCCCATGGCCGGGCTTATCCGAAAACCTCTTAAACCGTCTGACCCTGATTATCAGGAGACTCCGCTTTCTTCTTCTGGTGAATCAACTGCCACGCAGCTTCCTCCATTGAAAACTGTCCCAGGGTAAATCTTTTTTAACATTTCCGGTTTATGATTCATTTCTTGTTTTACAATGTTAACACATTTTGCAAACTTTCTTCAGTAAGCCAAAGCCTAGCAAGAAACCAAAGGCAAACAAACCCCCTGCTGAGACCTCTGCAGATAATCCGGCGATTGATCCGGCAACGATCGTTCCTCCGGAAGGCGAGCCCGTAGCTCCTCTTGAAGATCCTGCGCCTACGGATCATGTCTCCGTTCCCGAAAATCCTACTGCTGAAGACGTCCACAATCCGCCAAGTCCTGCCCGGGTCTATTCTCCTCAAATTAATTCGGCGTCTCCCAATCAGGCTCACATTGCGACTTCCCCAATTGCACCTGCTTCTCCAGAAGTTGTAGTGACTGGGGCTGCTTTCGTTGCTCCGGCTGAGCCCACCGTTTTAGCCAAGCATACGGCTAAAACGGAGAAGTTATATAAAGAGAAAGGCAAATGGAGTACTGAAGTATCCAATCTTGCAGACATGAGCGCCCAAGAAATTTATTCTGGGTATCTAAACCGGCTCCACAGCAGCCGAGACTATGAAGCGAGTTTGGTTAACTTGATGAAGGAGAAATATGATGTAATCCTTTTCTTTTGACTTTGTACTTTTGATATGATTCTATCCCATAACAGCCCCCAAGTTCCGGTTTAGCTGCGTGCTGAAGGTGAACCGGAACTTTGTAGTTTGAACAATTGATCTTTACATTAACCCCCAAGTATCAAGTAGATAACTTTTTTATGTATTTGATACTTGTAAAAATTTCTGATGATACTTCAGCCATCCATTAGCCCCCAAGTGTCAAGTAGACAACTTGTTTGTGTGCTTGAGACTTGTAACTTTGAATTGCTGTTGCTTATTGCTTCAACTGCCATTAGCCCCCAAGTGTCAAGTAGACAACTTGTTTGTGTGCTTGAGACTTGTCTGATTTTTGCTTCTTGTCATTTGATTGTGCTTGCAGGCTGAATTAAACCGGAACGCTGATGAAATTAATGAACTTCGGAGCCGTCTTGCTGAGACAGAATCTGCCGCTTCAAAGGCTAAGAAAGATCTTCAGGTAAGTTTAAAGACTGCTGAAGATCTGAAGAAATACTTTGAAGAAGAGCGGACCACTTTTGAGGTTCAAAAGAAAGATCCGGAGAAAAGGATTCAAGATGCTGAAGGAGCGCTTAATCCGGTTACAGAAGAGTTAACCGGTTTAAAGCAGCAGATTAAGTTGATGACCTCTGCAATCTTTGGTAAGTATAATCTGAACTCCTGCTTTATCCCTGTAATCTTCCGTCTGTGCCGGTTTGACCATTATATCTATATGCAGGGCACCGTGTCTCCCATCTTGGGGATGACCTATGAAAGAAGCTTAAAGCTTGTTACACCTTGGTCGAGCAGCTGTATTCCGGCGCTCAGAGGATCATTAGTGCAACTTCTTCCGGTAAACCGGCCCCTACGACTATCCAAGACACGTTGAAAAAATTATCTGTTTTGCCGGTTCGTCTGGAAGAAGTCAAAAAATCTGCTGCCCGAGGTGGTGCTCTTCTGGCCCTTACCAGGGCTAAGGCCTGGGTCCCGGATTTTGATCCGGAAGAGGCTTTAACCGGATTTCCTGATACAAAAGACGATGGCTCAACTTTTACCGCAAAGGATCTCTACGCCTTGACGAAGGAGATGCGTCCCCTCGCCAGCTAGCTTGCAGCTGAATCTGATTTATCCAGGTATCATCCTGGATACAACTTGCAAAACGAGCGGGTGGAGCGGCTGGTTTATGACACCGTCAACTTAATCCCGCCGGTTCATCCTCATACCTTCGCTCCTGATATTGAACCTTCTGAACTTCTCAACGACGAGATGTATTTCCGGGCTTTGACGAAGATTGACTGGCGAGTATCGGACTTCCAACCACTCCAAGAAGATGAAGATATTCCGGATCAAGGTGATGGCCAGCCGTCTCAGCAAGGAGAAGCATAATTCAGAACTTATTGTTGTAGTCGCAGTCTCTGTTTTGCCAAACAATTTTTGTTTATCCGTCAGGCTTGCTATGCCTTGTAATAGGATAGCTGAAACTCGATCTGTTTTAATCCGGATATTCTGTCTTTCTTATGTGCAATGTTTGCCAATCTAAATATTGCCCGATGTTGCTTATTTTGCATATCCTGTGCTCCTACATAAATAATACTGAAAATATGTCCTAGCGGTTTACCACTGGACGGATTAAATTGTTCTCTCACAACGTCACATAAATACATACTCATACCAGAAATAAAGTTATACCTGAGATTATATATGCTCAATACTCTTAACCCGGTAGGTCTTTAAAGACCTTTGATGAAGACCTTCATGGATCCAATTAGACACCCGGGTTTTGGTGATAAACTCCGGTTCATCTTGTTCTGCAAGACTTTGTTCAGAAATTTGTGGCTTGTTGCCTGATAGATGATCCGGGTTATAATGAACACCGGTTTACTCATGCTGGTATTCATGACCCAGACTTTCCACTTTATAGATATGTGGTCAGCTTCTGTAGCTGTTCCACTCCGGTTTAAAGGGTTATAAAACACAAACTCAAAAAGATGCAAATTTTGCAAATAAGACCATGTAGTCGAGGCTTTTTAAGAGCTGCCAGGCTCAAAGCAAGGTTCAGCCAATCAATGGGACATGGATTATCCATCTTTCCCAGGGGGCCTAGCCAATCACTGAACGTGGACTATCCATCTTTTCAGAGGGCCGATAGAACCGCAAATAAAAACTGAGCCAATCAATGGGACGTGGATTATCCATCTTTCCCAGAGGGCCTAGCCAATCACTGAACGTGGATTATCCATCTTTTCAGAGGGCCGATAGAACCGTAACAAATTTGAGCCAATCACTGGATGTGGATTATCCATCTTTCCAGAGGGCCTCCATGGTTCCTCCTGAACCGGGGGGTAAATTTCAACCAATCACTGAACGTGGATTATCCAACTTTTCGGAGGGTCTCCAGGGTTCCTCCTGAACCGGTGGGTAAATTTAAACCAATCACTGAACGTGGATTATCCAACTTTTCAGAGGGTCTCCAGGGTTCCTCCTGAACCGGTGGGTAAATCTAAACCAATCACTGAACGTGGATTATCCAACTTTTCAGAGGGTCTCCAGGGTTCCTCCTGAACCGGTGGGTAAATTGTGAAGCGTCCTTTCTTTGAACCGGATGTCATCTCATGTTCTTTTTAGAAAGTTTTACTTTGCAAAAAATCAGGCTTTAAACCGACCAATATCTGATAAAAAACTTGCATTGTTGCTTTCACAAGATATTTATATGTGGAAAAAAGGGCTGAGCCCCCGGTTTACCGAGGGTGCCGGTTTATTTATTAATCATAATATATACATAGGATAAAGTCGAGCTCGTAGCTCAAGTATAGTATGGTCGTAAATGGGCGATGTTCCATGGCCTCTTCGTCTCCTCTTCTGATGTCCGTGAGTCCTTGTGTTCTCGAACGTCCACCAAGTAATATGAACCGTTGTGTAGATTCTTACTGACCACAAAGGGCCCTTCCCAAGGTGGGGATAGCTTGTGCATATCTGTTTGATCTTGGATGAGCCGGAGTACCAAGTCGCCCTCCTGGAACGTCCTTGTTCTGATCCGGCGGCTATGATATCTGCGTAAGTCTTGTTGATAAATTGCAGATCGTGCCGCAACTATATCACGCTCTTCATCCAGCCGGTCTAAGCTGTCTTGCCTTGCTCTCTCGTTGGCTGCTTCAACATAAGCCGTCACCCTTGGTGAATCATGACGTATATCGCTCGGAAGGACTGCTTCAGCACCATAGACCATGAAAAAAGGTGTGTAACCTGTAGATGGTTTGGTGTAGTGTTGATACTCCAAAGAACAGATGGCAACTCCTCAACCCAACATCCTGGGGTTCTCTGCAAAGGTGTCATAAGCCGGGGTTTGATACCTCGCAAAATCTCCTGATTTGCCCTTTCAGCCTGACCATTGGATTGGGGTGGGCCACAGAAGACACATCCAAACGAATATGCTCTCGTTGACAGAATTCTTCCATCTCACCCTGAGACAAATTGGTGCCATTGTCTGTGATGATGCTGTGTGGAAAGCCAAACCGGAAAATTACTTTTTTGATGAATTTTACTGCTGTGGCCGCATCACACTTGCTTATAGGCTCCGCTTCAACCCACTTTGTAAACTTGTCTACTGCTAGTAGTAGATGAGTTTTCTGATCTTGGGATCGCTTGAAGGGTCCAACCATATCAAGCCCCCAAGTCACAAACGGCCAAGTTATTGGTATCATCCGGAGCTCCTGCGCCGGAACCAGAGCACGCCTTGAAAATTTCTGACAAGCATCACACTTCCGGACCAGATCTGCCGCATCTGCATGAGTAGTTAACCAATAGAAACCATGCCGGATTGCTTTAGCTACCAATGATTTTGAACCGGCGTGATGACCACAATCCCCTTCATGGATCTCGCGAAGGATCTCACAACCTTCCTCAGCTGACACACACCGCTGAAATACTCGAGAAGTACTACGATGATGAAGCTCTCCGTTTGCAATCGTCATGGACTTAGAACGCCCGATTATCTATTGTGTTTCTTATTCATCATCCGGTAGCTCTCCTCGGCTCAGATATGCCAAATACGGCAGTGTCTAATCTGGAATAACATGAAGCGCTGCAACTAACTGTGCCTCCGGATCAGGTACAGCTAGGTCTTCCTCCGACGGTATTTGAACCGTGGGACTGTGCAATTCATCCAAAAAAGTGTTTGGTGGCACCGGTTTACGCTGAGAATCCAACCGGCTTGGAGCATCAGCCGCTTCGTTCCGTCGCCGGTCTACATGATCCACTTGATACCCTTTGAAACATCCTGCAACTGCTTCAACTTCTCGTCTATAGGCTGCCATGAGGGGATCTCTTGAATCCCACTTGCCTGAAACTTGATGTGCCACCAAATCTGAGTCGCCAAAGCACTTAACCCTGCTCAAGTTCATCTCCTTCGCCATCCGCAAGCCATGAAGTAATGCTTCATATTCCGCCGCATTATTAGTACAAGGAAACAATAAGCGGAGGACGTAACAAAATTTGTCACCTCGGGGGGAGGTTAAAAAAACTCCAGCCCCCGAGCCCTCCAACTGTCTTGAACCGTCAAAATGATTCGTCCAGTATGTAAGATCCGGTTTATCCTCGGGGGTTTGCAACTCTGTCCAATCATTGATGAAATCCACCAATGCCTGTGACTTTATAGCAGTTCGTGGTACATACTTCAACTCGTGTGGGCTGAGCTCGATGGCCCACTTCGCTATTCTGCCTGTAGCTTCCCTGTTCTGGATTATATCCCCCAATGGTGCTGAACTAACTACAGTTATTGGATGACCTTGAAAATAGTGCTTCAACTTCCGGTTTGCCATGAACACACCATATACCAACTTCTGCCAATGAGGGTACCTCTGCTTGGATTCAATGAGTACTTCACTAACATAGTAAACCGGGCGCTGAACCGGGTATTCCTTTCCTGCTTCCTTGCGCTCAACCACGATTGCAACGCTAACCGCTCGTGCATTAGCAGCGACGTATAACAACAACGACTCCTTGTCAATAGGAGCAGCTAAAACCGGCGGCTTTGCCAATTGCCGCTTCAGATCCTCAAACGCTGCGTTTGCCTCATCACTCCATATAAACCGGTCTGTTTTCCTCAGCATCTGGTAAAGTGGGATCGCCTTTTCTCCCAAACGGCTGATGAACCGGCTTAATGCTGTGATCCGGCCAGCTATACGCTGAACATCATTGATGCAAACCGGTTTTCGTTAAAGATGTGATGGCCTTGATCTTCTCTGGATTAGCTTCTATTCCTCTGTTTGAGACCAAGAATCCCAGTAGTTTACCTGCCGGAACACCAAAAGCACACTTCTCCGGATTAAGCATCATCTTATAAGCTCGAAGATTATCAAAAGTTTCCTTAAGATCCTCTATCATTGTTTCTTCCTTCCTTGATTTGACCACAATGTCATCCACGTAGGCATGAACATTCCTCCCTATCTGCCCTTTTAGACAATTCTGAACGCAACGCTGATAAGTTGCTTGTGCACATTTAAGTCCAAAAGGCATAGATACATAGCAAAAGGCACCAAAAGGGGTTATGAAAGCTGTCTTCTCTTGGTCTTCAACTGCCATCTTGATCTGGTGATACCCTGAATATGCATCCAAAAAACTTAGCCGCTCACATCCCGCTGTGGCATCGATGATTTGATCAATGCGAGGGAGAGCGAAAGGATCAGTTGGGCAAGCTTTGTTGAGGTCTGTGTAGTCCACACACATTCTCCACTTCCTGTTCTTCTTTAACACCAACACCGGATTAGCCAACCACTCCGGATGAAAAACTTCCACTATGAATCCTGCGGCCAAAAGTCTGGCCACTTCTTCTCCTATAGCCTTGCGCCTCTCCTCATTGAAACGGCGCAGATATTGCTTGACCGATTTAAACTTCAGATCAATATTAAGACTGTGCTCAGCGAGTTCCCTCGGTATACCTGGCATGTCAGAAGGTTTCTATGCAAAGATATCCCGGTTCTCACGGATAAACTCGATGAGCGCGCTTTCCTATTTGGGATCAAGGTTAGCGCTGATAGTGAACTGCTTAGACGAATCTCCAGGTACAAAATCAACTTGCTTGGTCTCCTCTGCTGATTTAAACTTCAACGCCGGATCATGCTCTTTAGTTGGCTTCTTCAGCGGAGTCATATCTGCCGGATCAACATTATGTTTATAATATTTCAACTCTTCCGTGGCACATATTGCTTCTGCATAGGCTGCATCTCCTTCTTCACATTCCACCGCTATCTTGCGACTTCCATGAACCGTGATCGTGCCCTTATGACCCGGCATTTTAAGCTGCAGATAAACGTAACATGGCCTAGCCATAAACTTAGCATAAACCGTCCTTCCAAACAAAGCGTGATAAGGTCTTTTGATTTTGACGACCTCGAAAGTTATCATCTCCGACCTGGAATCATGTTCATCTCCAAAAGTAACTTCCAAGTCAATCTTTCCCACCGGATAAGCCGACTTACCTGGCACTACTCCATGAAACAATGTGTTTGATTGCCTTAACTTCTTATCCGTCAGACCCATACGACGGAAAGTCTCATAGTACAAGATATTGATTCTGCTACCACCGTCCATGAGAACCTTAGTGAATTTGTAACCTCCCACCTGGGGTGCCACCACCAAGGCTAAGTGGCCCGGATTATCCACCCGCATCGGGTGGTCTTCTCTACTCCACACAATGGGCTGTTCTGACCAGCGCAGAAACTGCGGTGTTGCCGGTTCAACTGCGTTAACGGCCCGCTTCAAAACCTTCTGATCTCGTTTACACGGACTTGTGGTGAAGACATGATATTGTCCACTGGTCAACTCCTTCGGATTACTTTGATATCCGGATTGCGGCTGCTGTTGCTGACGCTGTTGATTCCCCTGACTATTGTAATTTCCTTGGCCCTGCTATTGATTGCTTTGGTTATTGTAACCACCTTGATGATGCGGCTGATTGCCCTGGTTACCATAACTTCCTTGATTATTTTGATTACCGGTCCGGTTTTGATAACCATTGTTATTGCCCCTATATCCTGATCCGGAGCTGTTCCCCTGATGACCCAGACCATAAAATCCAGGACCTGAACCGCCATTTGGAGGCCTGTCATGAGGATCGAAGCGGCCCGCCATTGCCTTCATAAGGGGCCTGCACTCCCTTATGGTATGCTTTGCCGGTCGTCCTTTCATGCTATGTTTCGGACAAGGCTGATCTAACTCTTGATCCCAGCTAAGAGTTCCTCCGCCGGTTTGTGAAGGTGGATTTCCCAGGCTATGCTGAAAATCCCCCTGAACTTGAGTGTTGGCCACGAAGTCAGAGCCACCCTCTGCCTTCCGTTTGCCCAAAAAACTCGTGGTAGCCGGATTAACTTGCGCCGGTTTACCAGACTTGCTAACCTTCCCCGTCTTGTCTCCTTCCGCTTCTGGATACTTGGTATTATCAGAGTCCCCATATTTTACCAAGGCACTCATGAGAGTTCCCCTATCATTACAATCCCTTTTGAGCCGTCCGAGATTTAACTTTAAAGATTCAAACCGGCAATTGTTTTCCAAGGTCACTATAGCCGTACTAGGATTGATACCATTCGAAGAGTGCAAGATCTCCGCTACTCTCCGCACCCAAGCAGCTGTAGACTCCTGCTCTCCTTGCACACAAGCTACTAGATCCACCACTGACATCGGCTGTTTGCATGTATCTTTGAAGTTTTTGATAAACTGGCTGCGTAGTTCCCCCCATGATCCGATAGAGTTCGGGGGTAAACCCTTCAGCCAGGTCCGGGCCGTACCTTCAAGCATCATAGTAAAATACTTAGCACAAGCCGATTCATCCACGTCCAGCATCTCCATGGCCATCTCATAACTTTCAACCCAAGCTTCTGGAGCTAAATCTGCAGTGTAATTAGGTACCTTGCGAGGCCCATTAAAATCCTTAGGCAGCTTGACACTCCGTAAAGCGGTGATAAGACATTGCACCCCGAAAGAACTCGTCGTAATTCCTGTTTCCGCTGTAGCGGTGTGAACCGGCATCGTTTGACGAACCTCCTCCCGGGCTCCTGATCTAACCCGGTTTACATCTGGAGCTGGTGCCGCTACACCCGCCGGATTATCGTGTCTGCGCTGATGCCTCCTGCGTTCGCTGCTAGACACTTCTGGTTCTTCCCAATGCCTAGTATAACTCTGGCTGGGACGTGGTGTTGAATGTAGTCTTTCCCTGCTATGGGAATATGCTTGCTGTTGTATCAACGCCGTGTTAAGTAGTTCCTTGACCCGGCGAGCCTCCACTGCTACACGGGACGTCCCCTCATCGGGTAAAGCGGCCAACCGTGCTGCAGCTGCAACGATGTTATCCAGCGGGTTTGAATAGTGACCTGATGGGTGAGGTGCAGATGTGATCCGCCGGTCTTGCTCCGCAACAGGCTGTTGAACCGGCTCATCCCTGACCGGGGGTGCCCTTCGGTTTAAAGTGGGATTATTGCTGGTCCCTGTCCCTGGTGTTCTAAACAGATCCATTGCCTCGTAGACCGGCGGTATACGAGATTGATACTTCCGACTTCTTACTCCCTGCGTAGAGATCTGTTCCATCCTTAGGTGAAAAGCTTGATCATCCAACTCTGTTTGCCTCCTGATCATTATTGCCTTCTCGGCTTCCAGATCCTCCTTTAACTGATCAATCCGGCCTTTTAACTGAAGGAGCTCTGCATCATGCTGCGCCTTCTTTGCCGGAGCTACTGTTTCCATTGCCTTAGCTGTGAACTCATCGATCAAGGTGGATAGAACGTCAGTAGGTGAGAGGGTCGTGCCGCTCCCCCCTACAGCAGCCTCTGCTGTCGTCCCGTTCACTGGGGGCTGTGACCCGGCCATAAAGACCACCACCCGGTTTGGCGGGTCGATGGGGTCCGAAATACTGTTTCCATCAGACTCGCCCTCAGACCGGCCGTCCTGCAACTGGTACAGAGATTCAGTTTCTCCGGACGAAGATTCGTCGTCTGAGTAGACAACTGTTGCACCAACGAACACGTGCTTCACGGCGGGCTGAATCCGGGCCGATCTCGCACGCTGAGCCGGCTCGACGATGTTGGGGAAGATGTCCGGCTCAGGTCCCGGTTCGTCGATTTTGCCAATGAAGACTTGGATGCCACCGAAGGGGACCCGGTACCCGTATTCGATTGAATCGGCCTCCGGTCCCCAAACTGCGTCGTCGAGGTAGATCCGGCCACGGCGACTCTTGGTCATCCGACCGACTGCGTAACCCTGGAGCCCTTCAAAGCTGCCCTTCAAGAACTCGAAACCATCGTGCGGAGGCCCCACGGTGGCCGCCAACTGTCGTGGAATTAGCACGGCAGATGTCCGGTTTAGCGGACTTGATGATGGAACCATCGCACGGGTTAGCTTGAAGGGGTTCATAGCACACAAAGGACACAGAGAGTTTATACTAGTTCGGCCCCTTCGATGAAGGTAAAAGCCTACGTCTAGTTGGTTTGGTATTGCTTGGGCGTTGGTTTACAAGGAGCGGATCGCTTGCCTATAGTCTTGACGGGTTGATTCTTGCTTGTCCTTGAACCGTCGCTGGGTCGTCCCTTTATATAGAGGTGACGCCTGGTCCGGTTTACAGAGTCCCGAGGCCGGCTCATACTTGTGTCCGCCTCGGTCTCTGTCTTTTCTTCCTTATCTCTCAAGTTACCTTGCTTGGCGGTTTACAAACCGTAATTCTATACATGGGCCCTAAGATCTCATGGGCCGTAGCCTTTACTAAATATTACAACCAAGTATAATACAACTAAGCCGGTTTACACTAGCCGGTTCATACCTTCTAGTCATATCCATGACAGTACTCGTATTGGCCATAACGAGTAACAAAAGCCGTTTTAGGAATGTCCCCGTTCTTGATTTTGATTTGATGGTAACCCAACCTGAAATCCATTTTGGAAAAGACTGAGGATCCAGCAAGTTGATCATACAGGTCGTGAATCCTAGGGAGCGGATACTTGTTCTTTATGGTGACCAGATTGACAGGTCGATACAACCATCCGTTCTGTTCCATCCTTCTTCTTGACGAAGAGGACGGGACAAGCCCAAGGGGAAGAACTAGGACGGATGAAACCCTTTTTCAAGGACTCATCAAGTTGTTTCTTAAGCTTAGCTAGTTCTAGGGGTGCCATCTTATAGGGTCTCCTAGAGATTGGGATAGTTCCTGGAATAAGATCTATCACGAACTCGACATCTCTGTCAGGTGGAACACCTGGCAGTTCTTCCGGAAAGATATCCGAGAAGTCACGGACTAGCGGGATATCTTCGAGTTTTGGTAGAGGGCTGGCATTAAGAGAGTAGAGATGACGCTCAGCCATTCGGGTCAAAACATTGACTGTCTTGCCGGATGGGTGTGTAAGTTGAACGGTCCTAGTGTAGCAATCAATCTTGGCATAATGAGCTGTCATCCAGTCCATACCCAAGATCATGTTTATGTCCGAGGACTTGAGAGCGATTAGTGATGCAAGGAAAACAAGTCCATCGACAAGAATTTCATTTCCATGGCTTACCCTAGAGGTTTGCCACTTAGAACCAGGAGTTTGAATAACCATGGAAGTGGGCATGTCACAAAAAGTCATGTTGTGCATTCGAGCATAGCTCTCAGATACGAACGAATGAGATGCTCCAGTATCGAAAAGAACAGATGCCGGATGGCAGTTAACGAGAAGCGTACCAAGGACGATGTTAGGATCCTCATAAGCTTCCTCAGCAGAGACATAGTTGACATGACCACGTGCAGTGGGTATTGGCTTGGCATAGTTCACCTTGCCGGTTGGCTTACCACGGCCAACGGGTTTTCCTGGCTGGTTGTGAGGACACTCACGCATGTAGTGCCCTTGTTCTCCACACTTGAAGCATGTCACAGTGCCAGTGCGTGGAGCAAAGTTGGTAGGTGGTCCTCCATAAGTCTTGGCAGGCGCATACTGTTGGGTTGGACGAGGCGCCTCATAGGATGGCCTCGGTGTGTACTTGGGTGGCAGAGCAGTGTTAGGAACCCACACACGGCGCTTGTGAGAGCCAGAGCCGGATGAGGAACCAAAATCACGAGGATGCTTGCGTGTGGCTTCGAAATCAGTCTGGCCCGTCTCAGCACTGATAGCTTTGTTCACCAACTTCTGGATCTCGGCGAAGTTCAGGGCTGAGTCCCTTACGGAACCTCGCCTGCTTCTTGGCATCGGTGGATACTTCCTCAGGTGCATAGCATGCCAAGTTGCCAAACTCGCGACTATAGCCATCCGCTGTTAACCGGCCCTGGGTGAAATTGCAGAATTCCTCCCGCTTGCGATCCATGAGACCTTCTGGAATGTGATGTTCACGGAATGCCTCACTGAACTTAGCCCAAGTAGTGATTTGGCCAGCGGGATGCATAGCCTCAAAGTTTTCCCACCAGAGACTGGCAGGGCCCTCAAGATGGTAGGCGGCGTAGGTAACCTTGTCAGCTTCGGCCACACGGGCAGAGTGTAGCTTGTGGGTGATACTGCGAAGCCAGTTATCCGCATCCAAAGGTTCAGCAGAGTGATGGAACTTCGGTGGGCACATCTTGATAAAGTCATTGATTGACACCACGTCATTCCTCTGACGAAACCCAGTGTTCTGCTCTATGCGTTCCAGCAGACGGTTGGTCTCTCTCTTGTTTCGTTCTGCCTCGAGCATAACTTCAGCCAAGGAGGGTGGCTGGGGAAGATTCTCATTTCTAGCCCCACTAGCCTCACCCTGCTCCTGAGTAGCAGGAGTGCTGCGAGTGTTGACCATCCTAGGAAAACAAAACAACGGTTTAGACAAGGATGGCAAAAACTTGACATAGGAGTGCAGAATGGAATGGATGACACGGAATGCAGAGATGTTCATCCGTACGACATGGTAATACAGAAACTGCCATATATACACCAGTGGTCATACGCACCATACATAGTTTAGTACAAGCCAAGGCTAAAGTACGACTGCGGTGAAAAGACGATACATCTCATCAGAGGCATTCCAAGCTCCTATACATTATTTAACTACACCTATGGAACTCAGTACTAGCTAAGTCATATTCCACAAGACACGCGGGACTGTGGAAATACAATGACTACAATACTACTACTGCCACGGTCTAGCTCAAACATTCCCATAGTAATCTTCGTAAAGATTACCACCGTAGCCTGGAAGTGGAACAGATGAATCTTGAAACTCTCGAGCACACGAAGGCTGTGGACCATAGGGACATGGATGTGGCCTCGGTCCCGATGCTGGTGGTAACCGACACCCACGTGGAGGTGTAATACCGCCAATGTCACGCCAATCCATACGATCAGGCATACGAGTCCGCACGGGATACAAATCCTGCATATCCAGATATCCAGCGTGCACAGCAGGTGCAAGCCATGTCAAAGTAGTCCAGTGGGCGGCTCGAGTGTTATACAGCTCCATCCGGAGGGCACGGACCTCACAGTCACTATCCTCCAGCATCTGGATAGTAGTCTGAAGCAGTGGCTCCTCATGAGCAGCATCAGTATACAGACCAGTGTAGTAGCCTTCCTCTCCAGGAAGTGAGGCTGGCATGTAACAGAACTCAGTGTTCAGCAGCAGGGCATGCCTAGCCCGGATGATGGTCATCATCGAATAAGCGGCATCCTGCACTGCCATCTCGATAGTAACCCCGAGTCCATAAGACCAATGGATGGGGTCGTTAGCTCCGGGATATTAGGGGTATATCCGGACTGTGCAGAAATACTAACTCTGGTTGAAATCCCGGTACTGTTCCTCCATGGTGTACTCAGGATAGCAGCGGTAGCCGGTCTTAGTCAACACACGGACTAGCATGGCCGTGTGACTGGGCACATTAATGCACCGAGTCAAACAAACCACTTGGTGAGGTGTGCGGCCAGACATCTAAAACACGAAATAATGCAAAGGCATTAGAATTTCTGGAAGAAATCGGGCAGCATAACAACTATAAATGCTCAAAAAAGATTTTGAGACATCATACAAATGATAGCATAGCCACTCAACAATATCATATCAAGGTTTCGGGTCCAACTAATCATCATAATAGAATGGTAGAAACTAAACTGAGGCTTGAAACCAACAATCCTAAGAGTCTACGGATTAGTAACACGTGAACCTAGTAAGGATGAGAGGCCTAGTCCTAAACACCCGTAGAAAGAATAGGCTGACTCAGATCAGAAGGGCATAAGGTAAAGAAGTAAAAAGAGCCTTACGTTCCCTTCCACAATAAATTCCCCTGCATATAACTAAGAATTTTTCTAGACTCAACATCGACCAGTTTGGCTTGAGAAACCTACAGGCAGTCCGGCTCTGATGCCAACGCTGTCGGGACCCCGATCCTAAGTCACACCGATCTAATTTGTAACACATCATATCACCTTGCGGCCTCAGGCACGGTATCCCCACGGGTGCCACCTTACCTGGCCCGGGACCGTTTGTGCATTTTGGCACACGTATATGACAGTGCCGCTAGCATCCATATGACAGAGAACCCGGGCCGACATGGCTAGTTATAAACTAAAAGTGGCACTAAATTACAGAGATAGGCATCCATGACCCAGCAACGAACGTGTCGGTCATCAACGTATGAACCCAAGTCGTAGCAAGCTACATGGACTTAAAGGAAAAACGCGTGACATTTCCCCGAAGGGACAGACATAGGAACGAAGAAGGACACATGCCGGCCAGCCTACATGTTCCGAGCAATAGCAAGCTACTAAGGCTCAGTGGAAGCACTAGGAGGCATTTCCCTGTAAGATAGGCTACCAAAGGAAAACAACTAGGTGTCGGATCCCACACATACCAAGCATTTCAATCATACACACAATATGCTCAATATGTGCAAATACAACATTGCATCACAACAGAACTCTATGACTCAAAGTACTTTATTTAAGAGGTTCCGAAGAGCCATACATAACATATCCATACAGGAAGGGGTCACATGACCCAACACTCAAGTCATACAATCATACAAGCACAAGCGGAAGCTAACATGTCTGAGTACAGACAACTTGGAAAATAAAACAGGCTTGGTGTAGCCTGACTATCTACAAGGCCCTTCACAAGCTCGGGATCTCCGTCTGGGTAGCAAGCTACTCGTCGACATCAATGTCTATGTAGAACCCATCTGAAGGGGCAGGGTTCTCCTCTGCAACAGTTATTAAGCAAACATGAGTACAAAGGTACTCAGCAAGTCTTACAACAGAACCTATCATACATGCAACATTATCAACAAGGGTAGTGGAGTTGATAGCAGCCAGCCAGCTTTGACTCTTGGCTAACCTATACTACGACTCTCAACAGATTGTAAAATAATACTACGTACAAGAGTCCTCTACTCACCACAACAATACACCACCGTGGATCCTCTTCCGTCATCCTACGGAAGGGCCATCCACGACGCTCACACCTATCTTGAGGCTTTTAGTAGTATCCATCAACTTGTCTATGAACTGTAAGAGTAACCAAGTAGTCTGTATCGTGAACAACGGCTATTCGAATAGATTGGTAACCCTGCAGGGGTGTACTTCTTCACACACGCTTCCACCACTTATCGCCGTTTACTAGACATGTACTCGGCAACCTTCAAGCGGAAGCCCAGCGAGGGTGTCGGCCACGACCTGACTAACTACACAAGTCTCTCGTCCAGGTTTATCGCCTATTTGGGTTCCGTCCGTGGGGAGATCCGTCTGGGGTTTCGCTCACGGCCCCAAACGATATGTACCGGGTTCCCGAGTCACCAAACAGGCGACCGGTACACCGTGCCACGTACCTGTCGCAACACAGCCCACCCCGATGGTCAGCGCTGTGCACGACCACCAGTAAACTACAAACACCAGAAACTAGTTGCAACTCCTGGACAGAGGACAAGGGCAGTTAATAAGCCGAGAGGGTCCATTGGTTTCGGGCCCAATGCATGGTAGTAGCTGGAACTTGAACCACACATACAGATCTCGGGTCCTATGGACGGTTCCAATGAAACAACCCACCATGTACTCCTACATGGCCTTTCATCGATACCTTTACCAAACATGTTTCACACTTCCCTCTCTTTACCGAGTATGATCATTTCACTCTGATCCATCACCCTGATGAACCAGACCTGACACAACTCTAAGCATAGCAGGAAACATAACAAATAGCATGGTGGATCACACATCACATGGCTCAATCAACTCCTACACATGCTAGTGGGTTTAACCTATTTACTGTGGCAATGATAGGTCATGCAAGGGAATAGGGTTCAACTACCGCAGCAAGTAGCAATTCACACGTTGTTGCCTTAATGCAGTAAAAGAGAGAAGGAGCGAGAAGATGGGTTTGTATCGGAATGATCAATGGTTGCTTGCTTGACAGAGTGGTTGTCAGATACTGCTCTTCAGTTGGATACGCAGAAGTATCCTCGGGAGCAGGACCTAACACGGAGAACACCGGCGATACAATAAATAAGCAAACAAATGCAACAATATGATGCATGCTCATGATATGGCAAGATGCATGTGTTTTGGGCTAATGCATCTATAAACAGAAGGGTTCGAGCCTATTTGAATCAAAGATTCAAATTGAAACCCAAACTATTATTTATTTAAGTGCATTATCATGTTTTAACGTGAACAGCAAGGTTAACTTGCTCAAACATGCATGAAACCAGTGCCATTGGAAAGATTGGATTTTTCTGATCAATTTTCATATATAAATCTTTTCCATGTGAGCTACTGTTGAATTTATATGATTTTTTGAAGTTTAGAGCATTTTCTGGAATTTCCTGAATTGTTTTAAATCAAATAATCCCAGAAAATCATTTACTACGTCAGCATGACATCATGCTGACGTCAGCCAGTCAACAGGGTGTCCAGGTCAAACCTGACCAGTGGGCCCCACTGGTCAGTCTCTTAGTACTAACTAAAAAGAGTTTAACACTAAACTAATAGTTAACAGGGGCTGGGCCCCACGTGTCAGTGGCTCACTAAACTAATGACAGCAATTAGTACTTAACTAAAAACTAAAACTAAAACTAGTCAACGGCCGGCCCCACATGTCATGGACACAGGGGGGGTCCAGGCGTGGTCAAACAGGTCAACCCCACCGGCGACTCGCCGCCGGCGAGAGCCAGGACGGCGGCGCGGCTCGGAAACAGCATTCCGATGACCAAAATAGGGGCAGAGGGCATCTACAGCGAGCTGGAGGAGTCGCGCATCCAACGGAACAGGTGAAAGCAGCTGGGGTGGCCGGAAACGTCGGCGACGACCTCAACGACGGCGGCCGGAGCTTGGGTGCCGACGAAAACTACGATACAGGGCACGAGAGGTCCAACGGTTGGTTCCTACGGGTGCTACATGCGCTCACGAAGACGACGGGCATGTGCACGGAGCCAATTGGGCACCGGAGCCTCGTCAGCGACGAGCTTGTGCGGCGGCGTGCTACGGCGAGCAAGGGGGCAGCGTCTACAGCGAGCAAACGAAGCGGGGAGGAGAGGGGTTCGACGCAGGAGCTCACAGGGAGGCGGATGACATGCTCAGCGGGCTCGGGGAAGCGTCGGGGCGGGTGCACAGTCGCCGCCGATCTCCGCGGCCGTAGGTTGAAGACAGTGACGGTGAAGATGAAGCGGGGCTTCTGGCGTCGTGTAGCTCGGTGCAGAGCATGAGGAGGACGAGGCGGAGCTTCTGGGAAAAACGGTTAGGCGAGCGGGGCACGGTGGTTACGGCGAACGGCGTCGGTGGCGCTCGGCCACAACGCGTGGAGCGAGAGAGACGAGGCTGGGAGAGAGGGGAGCGGTCGAGGGGGTCTAGGGAGTATGCGTGGCGACGTCCAGAGCCGTCCAGGGCATCGGGAGGCGTAGCCAGGTAGGCAGGAGGTGGCCGGCGCGTCGTCGGCGCTCGCCACCGAGTTGCTTCGCGCGCTGGCACGGGGAAGAAGACGGGCGTGCCCCTCGTGGGCTGGGCCGTGCTGGGCCAGGCAGGTAAGTGGGCCTCAGGTAAGTCTCTGCTTCCTCTTTGTTTTATTTGTTTTTTGTTTTCTATTTCTTTTGTAATTTTGTGGCTTTTCTAAAAATGCTTAGGCACTTTAAAAAATCACCAAACTACTCATGCCCACTGTTTAGCATATAACCAACATGGAATATTTTAGTTTAGGATTATTTGGGCACATAAAATATTTTATAGCATCTAAATGCCCAAATGCAATTACCATATGAATTAATCCAGAGACCTTTGGACGTCCTAGAAAATTGTGCACCATTTTTGGCAGAGGTTTAAGACCAAGGCAAAGATGATGAAATTTTTTGAAGGGCATTTTGGGTACATTGGAAAATATTTTATTAAACCCTAGTTGTTAGAAGAGGGGTGCTGAGGTTTCTGTCATTCCCATTTCAAGTTTCTATGGAAAGTAAACATGATGCACACTCTAGCTAGTCCTAATGCAAGCACTGACTAGGGATGTGACACCCACGGGCGCGGTGGCTCGCAGGATGAGGTGACGCTTGCTTACTACGACTTATGCCCGCTCCCTCGCCTACGCGCGCGGTGGCTCGCAGGACGAGGAGAAAAGTTTACTACTCCCTCCGTTTACTCCTCGTCCCTACTACCTTGGTTAGAGAGATTATCATATTGTTTGGAATATATATGTCCTTTAGTACTCCCTCCATTTACTTATACAAGGCCACTAGAAAAAAAACATGTCGGTCTACCTTGGTTAGATAAAAAAATTTACTACTCCCTCTGTTTACTCCTCGTCCCTACTACCTTGGTTAGAGAGTTTTCTCTTGACACTGCTTGCATCGGGTGATCTAACGCACCTCGAAATCCAACATGTGATGGTACTACTACTAGTATAACTGAGACTTATAAAATGGAAAAACAAATGTTTTTTAAATGAGCCCTATAAACCCTCGTGGGTACGTACTCCGTAAAATCAGATTTTCCCAAAAATAAGTCGCCCAACCTTTATTTTCTTGTTTCCCTTCCTGCCTCCTTGCCTCGAACAGACTATGCCAAACTCCCCTGCCAGCCACATGGGAAAAGACCCGCCCTCGCCTTTTTTTAGTCCGGGTTTGTATCGATGGCTTGCGCGAAGCAGCAAAAATCCAAGCCGTGTCTTGTACTCCTCCGTCGACGCTCGCTTTCATGAATTATGTACTTTTATTGCCGACATGTGGGACATATGCAACCGGGTCGACTTGTCAAGCACCAAATAACAGTGCAGAACAGCAGGGGAGACGCACCCCCGTCGTACCGCCCCAGTAGTAGTAGTAATGAGCAATGAGACGTCAAATCACAATGCCGCACCTTCCAAGACGGATGAAGCAACCATTATTTCACACTTCTATTCGCCATCATCTCAAACCACGTAGTATTTCCTGTGCCTCAAGAGGGACACGCGCATCGCCTTGGTACATCATGACACGTGGGACCGCATGCCAGGCCATGCTCCCCCGCCGATCGCTCGGTAAAATCACCTGATTTTGACTACTATACTTCCTCCGTATCGGTTTACATGGTATGCACGTCGTTCTAGGTTGAGAATTTAACTGGCTATATATGTGATGAACAATATATGTTTAGAAACTACATCCGCTTAATAATCCAATGATATACTTTTTGTGACATAGTAACTCAGATTTAGTTAGTCAAATTGATGACCTAGAACTACGTGCACGCCCTAGAAATCGAGACGTCTAGAAAAAAGAGACGGAGAGGGTAGTTTAGTACGTATCTTTTTAGATCAATATAGTCGGGATTCACCAAGGAGCAAAACCAAGTGGTAGGCTGCACCTGTCGTGTTGGCGTAGCGACTCAAGCAGGGCCAGTCCGCACACGAAATGGCGACACACTTAACAGGACATCTTTGGCCAACATGTGGCTCATCCACCGTCTTGTTCCACGTACAGTTCGGAGCAGCGGTTGGAATTGGAGGCACCCCGGTCGTAGTGCCGCAGTAGTTGAAAATGAGCGATGAGGGGTCAATCACAAAGCCCCACCTTTCCCGCATTAAGCTGGACGGACGAAGCAACCATCATTTCACTCTAGGGCGCAAGAGCATAAAGAAAAGAGAAAACCAATGATGCGTGCGACAGCTCCCTAGGGCACCCTAGGGTAGGGGTCTCCACTACAGATCATTTTTTTAAAAGCGCCTCCACTACAAATTGGCTCCTCCCTCGTCCTCTTGAAGAAAACCGATGATGCGTGCGGCGGTAGGGTTTGCAGGAGTACTACTAGGGCGTGCGGGGCCACGTCGTAGTAAACAGGTGAGGGGTTGAGTTTGAGTCAACGCCTTAAATATGTGTGGGCCGCTTGGTTTTAGGGGAACGAGGCAACATTTTGGGTTTGGGACTAGTGGAGATATAGTAAGTAAAAAAATTGTGGACGTAGGTTCGACCGAAAGGCAATGATGCATGGGCCCTACATTTTGATATACCCGGGGCCGCGTGAAATTTGCTACTCTACTCAAACCTAGTAAGGTACATATGCATTGAACGTATGAGATTTCGAAACCAAATTATGAATAAATACACACTATGGCATGTAAAGCTTTGAGTCATATATGCATGATGTAGATGTTCATTTAGTTCTTCTAGTTCATCTCATTCAAAATCAATTAGTTTTATAAAAATGTTAAGATTCATGGGGTTGTGCATTGTAAAGCATAAAGTAAAAACAAATAATGGCAATTCATTTAGAAAAAAACAATTATGATACGGAAGATTCTAGAACAAAGGAGAAGTGCTTGTGTTTTGAGGTTTGTGCATTAAGCTTAAGTTCAACCATGGAGTCTTCTAAATTGTACATGTGGCAGATCTGGTGGAATGTTTATGATATCCGACGGCCAGTAGTGCTCGGAGTTGCCATCTCTGCACTGTCGGATTAGCTTCATCCAGCGACCATCTTTCAAGTTATTCGCACACTATATTGTTCTTGTGTCGTAGTTGCATGTCTTGGAAAAATGCTACTAGTGGGTTGTCCTAGCTATTTACGAATAGAAGATGTATATATGGAAGTTGTAGGGAAAGAGATGACATGGAGTATCTCAATTCCTATGAGTAGGGATTGGAAAAGAGATGTCATTTGGTTGACATCATAGGAACTTTTCTATTGAAACTAGAGATGACATGCATCTCAATTCCTATGAGGAGGGATTAGAAAAGAGATGTAATTTTGTTGATATCATAGGAACTTTTCTATTGAATATACACTAATGTTTATTTTCTTTTGAAATAATGGGAGTATAGGAATTCATTCATATGAACCAAGTGGCTCTAAAGCTATAGAAATGATATCATGTTTATTTCCGTTGAAATGTGGAGTATATGAATCTATTCCTATGAACCAATTGGCTCTAAAGGAAAAAATCCTATAAAAATCATATCATATAGAGTTCCTATGATATTCCTGCACACCAAAGGATGGTTGAAATTGCTGCAGGTGATACGATGGTCTTTCTTCGTAGACTCCTCCCCCATCTTTATAGTTACCTCCCGAAGATGAATATTCCACATGTGCAATTTGGTACACCAAATCTCGGTAAAAGTTTGCGAGGTTCGAATTTTCAATAAAGCTATATGCACTGCATTTTAGAACAGAGGGAGCATACGGCAGTTGCTTATGCTCACGTGGAAGATTTGTGTGTAGGAGGAGTCGCTGTTCTGTTAAATGACTTGGCAAAACTGACACTGTAGGATGCCGATCTAACGGTTCTTATGGCGTTCGTCAGGAAAAGGCTTGTGGCGAACGTTTGTCGGATAATGATTTACGGACACATGCATTGCATTGATATGTGCCCCCCTTTCTGTCACGCACACGTACCTTCCCGAGTCCTCTCGCACCCACCGTCTATCTACAGGTAGACGTCACACACATATGTGCTCTTCACACCCTACCCTCAGAACTTCTAAAAAACAAAAGACGTGGCGCACATTTTATTTTAGCTCACACGGCACACACTTATACTATTACTCTTGTGGCGAATGTTCTTTGGGCATAGTATATTGTACTCTCACGAAGAGAAGCGGTGCACGCACGCACTAGTTCTCTCACACCCACTCGCGGGTACATGTAGGAGGGCATTTTTTGAAACTGGTACAACAAAATCACTCCACTATATATATAAGCAGGAGCCTTAGCGCTTGCTTTACTAGGGTTCCTCTCGTTCACTCTCTCATGCTCTCCCGATCTAAGCAAGACATAGCTGGTCACAAATCCTGCCCGACAACCTCGACCGGGGCAGGGGTGTAGGTGCATCGTTCACGCTGTCGTCGGCGGCGAGGGATGAGAGCAAGGGCTGCCCACGCGTCTCGATCAGCGGCCGTATTATTCTCTCCGAGAGAGCACCGGCTCCAGGGGGCCTCCGACCCCTTCTTCCTCCCTACGGTATTGTGGCCAAGATGCGGCCTCCCGACACCATCTTTGCCACATGCCGACGACCCTCATGGTATATATTCCTTCGAAACATGCCTTGCTCTACTGCCCCACCTCCCCACTTTGCTTTGTGTGGATCTTTTTCTACTTCCGTCCATTGTTCCAAAGTCACCTAGACTTTTACTATTATAAGAGGTAAAGCTAGTTCATACAGTCGACTCTAAGAGTTGGTTCAAACAGGGAAGAAAGTGGGAAAGTTGTAGCATGAATCTTGGACTTGGTTCTAAGAGGAAATGGGGGAAAGTAGTAGATACTGGCTACCCAACCGGTCTCTTGGTTGAAAAGACGAAGAAAGCATGGTGGATGGCAAAGGGTGGGGGGAAGTGGACCTATCTCTTGGTTTAAAAAAGAAAGAAAGTGATGGGTGTTGGGGGACAACGCAAATGAGAATGAGAAGGTATAGAATTCCTATGCTCACATTGGAAAATGTCGCCGAGGAGATAAAAAATGGGACAAATGCAGACATGCTTCTTGAGTGTTTGCCGCTCTCGGCAACCACATCTGCCTCACCACTTTATGCCTCTGCTGTCCCTACGCCCATATCGCTACCGTTAATGTAAAATCACAGGAAGCATTAAGCAATGCCACCTAATGTCACTATAAGTAATGGTCTAGTGCCGTCAATAAATTGAAGCAATGCCACCACCATTTTATGAAGTGCTTTCGTCTTGCTTTATTTCCCATGAATTGTGTTTTTGCAGTTACACTTAAATCTCACACCGCTAACATTGCTTCATCCCAGTGGAACTGCACAAATTTGATTGCACATTTACTGACCATGTGCTACTCTCATGACAGTAATACTAATGCTATTGTTCTGCATGTTAATCTAGTGGCAGTGTTGATGTGATGTGATGCTACTTACTTAAGGACACTTTCATAGTGTCAATCTAGTGCCAATTATAACACAATAGATGCTGTTGTTAATCATACACCACTGCAAATATCTATCACTGTTTAAATAACCGTATTTCGTATTTGCGCAAACAGGGATATCTGTCTCCATATCGTTTCGGGATGTTTGTCTCTGTATCGTTTCTATCAGCGCAATCAAAAGCACACACCTCAGTTTTAGTAGAACTGTGCAAAATGAGAAGGTTATCTCTCGTTGTCGTCCTCTAACCACCCGTCTTCCAGGTATTCCTACATTGGTAGTTACTAGGTAGAATGACCAACGCAATATAAAAGAAGTTGATTCATACTTTTTACTTCCTGATTGCAGTGTAGGGACGAGTGAAAACAACTGCATCCTAGTGCGGAATGCACTTTCTACCAGTTCATCCATGGACCGAGGACTAGCTGGCATCGCTGCACGGCAGTTTTTTGGATAGGTGCGCGGACAAGAGGCATTGTGGTCTGCTTATTTCTGCAAATAGCGGTGCTTAAGTTTAGTGGAATGGATAAGAATATCAGCTGGTCAATACACTACATGGTTCAGTTCAGCATTCCAGCTGATAACACAATTATAATTGGTTATTCTGGAATGAGAGAACCTAACCTTGGATGGTGGCAACAAGAAAAATCCAGAGTGAACTCCAGAAAATTTAAGCCTGCCGGAGGCCCTTTGCTCTGAGAAGCCTTCCTTGTTTTTCCTGATTTGTAAACCTTCTCACAACTTTGTCTTTTGCTGTGAACTAGTGTATGTTTGTTATGTTCTATGAATCATTGAGATGTATAAAATTGCTTAACTTATGCTTTTCAAGTTTTTTATGAAGCTGAGTTTAATGTGAGTGTTCCACATGAACGCTGGACTAGCATGTGAACGTTTGTAATTTACATTGTGGCCTCAGTTAACTGCATGAACCACTGTAAAAAGATACATAGTTGCTTATATGTCAGACAACAGATTGTTGATTGTTAGCTGGCCGATAGCCTAGTGTTGAAGCGAGCTGAGCCAATGTGCCGTGTTTTGCACAACTGCTTACAAGTGAAGTAGCACCAACATTGTTTACATGTACTCATGTATACGTCGGCGCACAGTTCTCAAACGAGTACTCTATTTCATTAAAACGCACACTGCTCGTATGATAAAACTAGTGAGGACGCATCTGTTTCGGCAACAATTACGATGATTCACGGGCACACAAAAGTAGCAGCAATTCCCATAGACGGATTCAAACAGAGTACTAACCCCAGAGGGCTCGATAACAGGCAAGGTTCGGATAATTAGACAGAATCCAAACTACTATTAAACACTAGCTAGGGCAAGTATTTCATGCCTCGATCTAATTTGGGATGGACAAAAGACGGACCTATCCATGAACATCATCGAGGACGTCCGGCAGCAGCTCAATCCTGTAAACCTTCATGAAGACAACCTTGTGGCCTTGCCACTCATAAACTTGTTTGTGGAGGCATGCCACGTCATCTTCCTGCATAAGCTTGACAAGAATAGTATGCCTCACAAACGAAGTAGTAGCTTTGAACTTCTTGTACACCCTGGACAACATGCCTGACAACAGTGAGGCTGGAATACAAATCTTCATTGGTACAAGCGCAAATGGCTTCCAGGATCCAACAGCCTAAAAACTCTGTTTTCCCAGTGCGTATATTCAGGTCATCCACCTCATAGCGAGTGACATATACAACCACACAATCCTTGTCTGCATCAGGGCTCTAATTGAAACAGAAACAAATTCTAAATTACTTTCCAGTATAAGAAACACAAGTTATTTAAACCACTATGTATAGCATGGCATCAAAGCTAATAAAATTTTGCATTATTCATCACCACATACTTAGATGAAAATCACCTTGGGAAGCTCAGCGGGGGGGGGGGGGGGGGGG
>LR738711.1:591737901-591880423 GCA_902687465.1 Secale cereale | reverse complement strand
AACCTCAAACGGGGCGTTGACCATCTCAGTAGTGGCCGTGAGCGTATCTCGGGTCGGCTCGGTGGCTACCTCCATCTTCTTGGAGCTCTCTCTCTCTCTCTCTCTCTCGTGGGGATCAGCCTCCCGCGTCTGCTCCAATATCGACAGATCTTTGCCTAGTTCTCCTTGGTTCATCATGACACTTACGAATACTAGGAGACCACTGAAAGGAAAACACAATTGCAATGACAATGAAACAGAAAAAAAGAGTGAGGATCGGTTACTGCTTTGCAAAAGTTTTTTTTTCTCTGAACGAAAATATACCAACATCACGGATCTGCATACCTTCGCTTCGTTGGGAGAGAAGAACAGAGGAAGATGCGAGTGTTGCCTTTCTTGAAGATGGTGAAGGAGAAGGGGATTCAGCGAAGAGTGAAATGATGGTTGCTTCGTCCGTCAAACTTAGACTGCGGGGAGGTGGGGTTTTGTGATATGATGGCTCGTTATTGCCGCGCCATGACCGGGGTGACTCTCTGCCTGGATACTACCTTCCAATTTGGTGGATGGCATTTGGGCCCGCGCGCTGCATGGCCCGCATGTCGGTGAACAAAAGTATGACGGCATTCAGTAGAGGGAGACGTTTCGATGACCTAGGAGGAGCCAGAAGCGGTATTGTATCCACTGTACTAGTAGTAATTGTTTTTCTGGGTAGCTGTAGAGTGTCTCCACTATACTAGTAGTACTTGTTTCTCTGGGCCCAAGACAAAACAGCCCATCCACTCTAGTAATTAGTAAAAACGGGGTTGTGAGGGGGCTGTGGCCCGTCTATCCAGGGTTTTATTTATGTTTACCACATCATGAGCCCAATTGTGTTTTTTTCTTGCTGAAAATGGCTAGCCCAGTTATTTTTTTTAAGAAATACCCAAACGAGGCCTACTTGCTTTATCAGCCCTTCTGGGCTGCAAATCTTTCAAGACGAGGGGAGTTTCATTCGGTTTGCCCTGAAATGAGCTGTACATTTTTAAAACACATCAAACCAGGAATTAGTTTCAATTTTTTTTCATTACAAGATTTTAAAATTCATTGATTTTTATGCGTGGACAATTATTTGGATTTTATATTTATATAAATTATTTTTCAAAATAGTTTGAATGTGAATCGATATTTCGGGATTAAAAACAGTTGACGGCACCGAAATATGCAAAAAAATCGTATAATTTTTAACCGTGGCCACAATATGGGGTGTAATGCTAACAAAAAGAAGATGGGCTCCAAAAAAATTCTTAAGAATTAGCAAATGGGATGTACATTATTAGAAATAATGCACATGAGAGCAGTGACTGTTGGATGTCCATCCAACGACTGTTGTGCTTCTTCAATCTCTGCTTTTCCTGCTCCAGCCGCTCAAACAAGCGCCGGCGAGACTGCCTGCTCCCTCTTCCCGTGGCCGGCTATGCTGCTGCGCAGGCCTCACCGCCCCACCGTACTCCCATCGGTGGCCTAGCCATCCCTCTACTCACCCACACCTGTTGTTATTCTCCGAGGACGGCAGAGGAACCAGTAAACCCTCATACTCCTCCGCGTGGGAAACAACTGCCGAGTCTTCCCTGGCTCCGTGTCGTTCCCTTCCTAGGCCTCGCCGCCGTCCACCGCCCTGGTGCTCTTGGCGCGACATGGTCAACGTGGTCAATGAACGACATCCATCGGAAGTGGACTGTACGTGGAGAGGCTGACAGCTGGGTCCACGGCCGCACGCAAGGAAATGCCTCCTTATTACGCGCAAAATAATGATTCCTCCACCTGACAGCTAGGACCCACGGGGAGGGCTTCTGTATTTCACAAAAAAACATTCCCCCGGCTGACAGGTCGGACCCACCTGCTATATCTTCGCACACAAGGAAGTGCCTCCTATGACGCACAAAAAAATGAATACCCCCCTGCTAGTTGGGACCCACCATAGTGGGTGGCTGACTTGTGGGCCTACTAAGTTGACAGGGACAGAGGGCTTTGTCAAGTTAGTCAATATGAACTATTCTAGTTCCAGTGACCGTACGATGTCCATCCAACGGCCATAGTGCTTCTTCAACCTCTAGTCTTCTTGCTCCAGCCGCCCAAAGCATCGCCGGTCGTACCGCCTGCTCCTGCCTCCCGTGGTCGGCTGTGCTGCCGTGAAGGCCTCACTGCCCCCACACTACTCCCACCGCTGGCCAGGCCATCCCTCCACTCACCCACACCCCCTGTTATTCTGTGGTGATGGCACCCTCACACCGCAGCCGAACCAGTGAACCCCCGTACTCCTCTCCGCGTGGGCATCAACTGCCGCGTCTTCCCCGGCTCCGCGTTGTCCCCTTCCTAGGCCTCGCATTCGTCCACTGCCTTAGTGCTCTCGGCGTGGCATGGTCAATGTGGTCAACGATCGACTTTCATCGGAAGAGTACTGTACGTGGAGAGGCTTACAGCTGGGTCCACGGCCGCAGCTGGGTCCACGGACACAGCCCAGTTTTTTTGTGATTTGCCAAGTAAGTCGCTTTGTCAGGCCTGTTGGGCTACAAATATTTCAAGACGAGGAGAGCTTCATTCGGCTGGCCGAGAAAATGGCCTATCAGTAATGAGAAATGGGTTGTACATTTTTAAAACACATCAAACCGACTATTAGTTTCAAATTTCTTTTTTTTTCATTTCGAGATTTTAAATTGCATTGATTTTTATGCGTGGACAATTTGTTGGATTTTATATTGATATACATTTATTTTTAAATTCAGTTTGAATGTGACTGAAAATTTCGGGATTTAAAATAGTTCGGACCGCACCGAAATATGCAAAATTTCGTATAATTTTTTAACCGTGGCTACAATATGGGCTGTAATGCTAACAAAAAGAATATGGGCTCCAAAAAAACCCTTAAGAATTAGCAAATGGGCTGTAAATTATTAGAAATAATGGCAGATGGGATGTATGATATTTTCCATTGATTTGGGGCTTTCCTAAAAAAAGGTTGACGCACAAGCAGTGACTATTGGATGTCCATCCAACGGCCGTCGTGCTTCTTCGATCTCTGCTCTTCCTGCTCCAGCCGCTCAAACAAGCACCGGCAGGACTTCTTGCTCTCTCCTCCCAGCGTCCGGCTGTGCTGCCGCGCAGGCCTCACCGCCCCACCGTACTGCCATCGCTGGCCTAGCCATCCCTCTACTCACCCACACCTACTGGTTTATCTAGGGACGACAGACGAACCAGTAAACCCACGTACTCCTACGCGTGGGAAACAACTGCCGAGTCTTCCTTGGCTCCGTGTCGTTCCCTTCCTAGGCCTCGCCGTCGTCCACCCCCCTGGTGCTCTCGGTGTGGCCTGGTCAACATGGTCAATGAATGACATCCATCGGAAGTGGACTGTACGTGGAGAGGCTGACAGCTGGGTCCACTGCCGCACGCAAGGAAATGCCTCCTTATTACGTGCAAAATAATGATTCCTCCACTTGATAGCTAGGACCCATGGGAAGGGCTCTTGTATTTTGCGAAAAAAACATCCCCCCCGCTGATAGGTCGGACCCGCCAGCTATATCTTCGCACGCAAGTAAGTGCCTCCTTATGACGCACAGAGTACCCCCTGCTAGCTGGGACCCACCATAGTGGGTGGCTGACTTGTGGGCCTACTAAGTTGACGGGGACAAAGGGCTTTGTCAAGTTAGTCAATACGAACGATTCTAGCTCTAGTGACCGTACGATGTCCATCCAACGGCCATAGTGCTTCTTCAACCTCTTGTCTTCTTGCTCTAGCCGCCCAAAGCAGCGTCGGTCGTGCCGCTTGCTCCTGCCTCCCGTGGCCGGATGTGCTGCCGTAGAGGCCTCACCGCCCCCATACTACTCCCACCGCTGGCCAGGCCATCCCTCCACTCACCCACACCCCCTGTTATTCTGCGGCGACGGCAGCCTCACACCACAGTCGAACCAGTGAACCCTCGTACTCCTCGCCACGTGGGCATCCACTATCGTGTCTTCCCCAGCTTCGCGTCGTTTCCTTCCTAAACATCGCCGTCGTCCACCGCCTTGGTGCTCTCGGCGCGGCATTGTCAATGTGGTCAACGACCGACTTCCATCGAAAGAGTATTATACGTGGAGAGGCTGGCAACTAGGTCCACGGCCACAGCCCAGTTATTTGTGACTTGCCAGGTAAGTCGTTTTGTCAGGCCTGTTGGGCTGCAAATCTTTCAAGATGCGGAGAGCTTCATTCGGCAGGCCGAGAAAATGGCCTATCCGTAATGAGAAATGGGTTGTACATTTTTAAAACACATCAAATCGACAATTAGTTTCAAATTTCTTTTTTTCATTTCGAGATTTGAAATTGCATTGATTTTTATGTGTGGACAATTTGTTGGATTTTATATTGATATACATTTATTTTTAAAATTAGTTTGAATGTGAATCAAAATTTTGGGATTGAAAACAGTTCGGACCGCACCGAAATATGCAAAATTTCGTATATTTTTTTAACTGTGGCCACAATATGGGCTGTAATGCTAACAAAAAGAATATGGGCTCCAAAAAAAACCTTAAGAATTAGCAAATGGGTTGTAAATTATTATTAATAATGGGAGATGGGCTGTATGATGTTTTCCACAGATTTGAGGCTTTCCCAAAAACAAGGTTGACGCACAAGCAGTGACTATTGGATGTCCATCCAACGGCCGTCGTGCTTCTTCAATCTCTGCTCTTCCTACTCCAGCCGCTCAAACAAGCGCCGGCAGGACTACCTACTCTCTCCTCCCCACGGCCGATGTGCTGCCACGCAGGCCTCACCGCCCCACCATACTCCCATCGCTGGCCTACCCATCCCTCTACTCACCCACACATGTTGTTTTCTCTGGGGACGGCAGACGAACCAGTAATACCTCGTACTCCTCCGCGTGGGAAACAACTGCCCAGTCTTCCCTGCCTTCGTGTCATTCCCTTCCTAGGCCTCATCGTCGTCCACCGCCCTGGTGCTATCGGCGCGGCCTGGTCAACGTGGTCAACGACCAATATGCATCTGAAGTGGACTGTACGTGGAGAGGCTGACAGCTGGGTCCACGATCGCACACAAGGAAATGCCTCCTTATTACGCGCAAAATAATGATTCCTCCACCTGACACCTGGGACCCATTGAAAGGGCCTCTATATTTCACGAAGAAAACATTACCACCGCTGACAGCTCGGACCCACCAGCTATATCTTCGCACGCAAGGAAGTGCCTCCTTATTACGCACAAAAAATGAGTACTCCCCCTGTTAGCTAGGACCCAGTACAGTGGGAGGGTGACTTGTGGTCCTACTAAATTGACGGGGATGGAGGGCTTTGTCAACTTAGTCAATATGCACGATTCTAGCTCCAGTGACCGTACGATGTCCATCCAACGGCCGTAGTGCTTCTTCAACCTCTGGTCTTCTTGCTCCAGCAGCCCAAACCAGCGCCGGTCGTGCCTCGTGCTCCTGCCTCCTGTGGTCGGCTGTGCTGCCGCGGGGGCCTCACCGCCCCCTACTACTCCCACCGCTGGCCAGGCCATCCCTCCACTCACCCACACCCCCTGTTATTCTGCGGTGACGGCAGCCACACACCGCAGCCGAACTAGTGAACCCTCATACTCCTCTCCGCGTGGGCATCCACTGTCGTGTCTTCCCTGGCTCCGCGTCGTCCCCTTCCTAGGCCTCACCGTCGTCCACCGCCTTGGTGCTCTCGGCGCGGCGTGGTTAATGTGGTCAACGACCGACTTCCATCGGAAGAGTACTGTACGTGGAGAGGCTGACAGTTGGGTCCACGGCCGCAGCAAGGAAGTGCCTCCTTATTACGCGCAAAATAATTATTCCTCCACCTGACAGTGGGGGCCCACTGGACGGGCCACCGTATGTCGAGGAAAAAACTTTTCCCCCTGACCACTGGGACCCACCGGCTACATCATCGCACGCTAGGAAGTGCGTCCGGGAAAAAAACGATTCGCCCCCCTGACTGCTGGGACCCACTAGCTACATCTTCGCACGCAAGGAAGTGCGTGACAGTTGGGACCTAGCTGGTCGAAGCATATGTAGCGTTGTCATTCTGGTCGCTAACGTGTACATACATATTGGTCGATGTAGAGGCGTGCACGTGTCGTAGTAGAGGCACGCACGTAGCATAGAAGTGTCATAAGTATGACAAAAAAAGTTTCGTTCGGCCCAAAATGTCATGGATGTGTCTTTTTTTGTAGTGTCATGCCCATGTCGAGAGGTATGAGACCTCTAACAAGTATTTTTCCTACAAGATGGAGGAGAATAACTTAGATAATGAGCATGTGCTCAGAATTTCTGGGTGCTACGATCGCTTAAATCAAGTGGGAGTTCATCTTCCAGATAAGATAATGATTGATAGATTTCTCCAGTCACTATCACCAAGCTACTACAGCTTCGTGATGAACTATAAATATGCAAGGGATGACGAAAACGATTCCCGAGCTCTTTGCGATGCGAAAATCAGCGGAGGTAGAAATCAAGAAGGAGCATCAAGTGTTGATGGTTGACAAGACCACTAGTTTCAACAAAAGGGGCAAGGTAAAGAAAGGTAACTTCAAGAAGAATGATAAGGAAGTTGCTGCTCCCATGAAGAATCCCAAAGCTGAACGCAAGCTTGAAAATGAGAGCCTCTACTGCAATGGGTATTCCTTACTTGATGAAACACAAGTCAGAAACATTTGAAAAGTTCAAAGAATTTCAGAGTGAAGTAGAGAATCATCGTAACAAGAAAATAAAGTTTCTACGATCTCATCGTGGAGGCGAATATTTGAGTTATGAGTTTGCCCTTCATTTAAAACAATGCGGAATAGTTTTACAACTCACGCCACCTAGAACACCATAATGTAATGGTGTGTCTAAATGTCGTAACCATACTCTATTGGATATGGTGCGTTCTATGATGTCTCTTACCGATTTGCCTTTATCATTTTGGGGTTATGCATTAGAGACAACTGCATTCACGTTAAATAGGGCACCGTCTAAATCTGTTAAGACAACACTGTATGAACTGTGGTTTGGTAAGAAACCAAAGCTGTCGTTTCTTAAACTTCGGGGTTGCGACACTTATGTCAAAATGCTTCGGCCTGATAAGCTCGAACCGAAATTGGAGAAGTGTGTCTTCATAGGATACCCAAAAGAAACTATTGGGTACAACTTCTACCCCAGATCTGAAGGCAATATCTTTGTTGCTAAGAATGTGTCCATTCTAGAGAAGGAGTTTCTCTCAAAAGAAGTGAGTGGGAGGAAAGTAGAACTTGATGAGATAGTTGTACCTTCTCTCGAGTTAAAAAATAGCACATCAGATAAAATTGTTCCCATGATGCCTACGCCAACTAGAGAAGAAGATAATGATGATGATCATGAAAGTTCGGATCAAGTTACTACATAACCTCGAAGGTCGATCAGAACTCGTAACACCAGAGTGGTAAAGTAATCATGTCCTGGAATTCATGTTGTTAGACAACATCGAACCTTCGAACTATGAAGAAGCTATGATGAGCCCAGATTCTGACAAATGGTATGAGGCCATGAAATCTGAGATATGATCCATGTATGACAACAAAGTGTGGACTTTGGTGGACTTTCTCGACGATCAGCAAGCCATTGAGAATAAATGCATCTTCAATAGGAAGACAGACACTGATGGTAATATCACTATCGAAAAAGCTCAACTTGTTGCAAAAGGTTTTCGACAAGTTCAAGGGGTTGACTATGATGAGACTCTCTTACTCGTAGCGATGCTTAAGTCTGTCTGAATCATGTTAGCAATTGCCCCATTTTATGATTATGAAATCTTGCAAATGGACGTCAAAATTGCATTCCTTAACAAATTTCTTACATAAGAGTTGTATATGATGCAACCAGAAGGTTTTGTTGGTCCTAAAGGTGCTAAGAAAAGTGTGCAAACTCCAGCGATCCATCTATGGACTGGTGCAAGCATCTCGGAGTTGGAATATATGCTTTGATGAGGTGATCGAAGCATATGGTTTTATACAGACTTACGGTGAAGCCTGTATTTACAAGAAAGTGACTGGGAGCTCTATAGAATTTTTGATATTATATGTGGATGATATATTGCTGATTGGAAATGATATAGAATTTCTGGATAGCATAAAAGGGTATTTGAATAAGATTTTTTTGAAGAAAGACCTCGGTGAAGCTGCTTACATATTGGGCATCAAGATCCATAAAGATAGATCAATACGCTTGATAAGACTTTCGATGAGTACATACCTTGATAATATTTTGAAGGAGTTCAAAATGGATCAGTCAAAGAAGGAGTTCTTGCCTGAGTTGTAAGGTATGAAGTTGAATAAGACTCAAAGCTCGACCACGGCAAAAAAATAGAGAGGGAATGAAAGTCTTTCCCTATGCCTCAGCCATAGGTTCTATAAAGCATGCCTTGTTGTGTACCAGACCTAATGTGTGCCTTGCCACGTGTGTGGCAAGGGGGGTACAAGAGTGATCCAGGATTGGATCAGTGGACAATAGTCAAAATTATTCTTTGAGGAATAAGGAAATGTTTATCGGTTTTGGAGGTGATAAAGAGTTTGTCGTAAAGGGTTATGTTGATGCAAGCTTTGACACTAATCCAGATGACTCTGAGTATCAATCTAGATGCATATTGAGTGTGGGAGCAATTATCTAGAGTAGCTTTATGCAAAACATTGTAGACACAGATATTTGCAAAGTACACATGGATATGAATGTTGTAGACCCGTTGACTAAAACCCTATCTCACAAGAAAAACATGATCACACCTTAGAACTTTTTGGGTGTTAATCACATGGCGATGTGAACTAGATTATTGACTCTAGTAAACTCTTTGGGTGTTAATAACATGACGATGTGAACTATAGGTGTTAATCACATGGCGATGTGAACTAGATTATTAACTATAGTGCAAGTGGGAGGCTGATGTAAATATGCCCTAGAGGCAATAATCAAATGGTTATTATTATATTTCCATAATCATGATAAAGGTTTATTATTCATGCTAGAATTGTATTGATCGAAAACTTAAATACATGTGTGGATTCATAAACAAATACCGTGTCCCTAGTGAGCCTCTACTAGACTAGCTCATTGATAAAAGATGTTTAAGGTTTCCTAAGCATAGACATGAGTTGTCATTTTATAATGGGATCGCATCATTAGAAGAATGATGTGATAGAGAAGACCCAAGCGTTAGCATAGCATATGTTCATTCAGTTTATTGCTACTCTTCCTTAAATGCCAAATACATGTTTCTTCGACCATTAGATCATGCAACTCCCAGATGCCAGTGGAATACCTTGTGTGCTATCAAATGTCACGACATGAATGGGTGATCATAAAGATGATCTATATATATCTTCCAAGGTGTCTGTTGGGTTGACATGGATCGAGACTGGGATTTGTCACTCCGTGTGATGTAGAGGTATCTTTAGGCCCTCTCGGTAATACACATCACAAGAAGCTTGCAAGCAAAGTGACTAAGGAGTTAGTTGCAAGATGATGTATTATAGAATGAGTATAGAGACTTGTCGGTAACGAGATTGAACTAGGTATAGAGATACTGAACATTGAATATCGGGCAAGTAACATACCGGCAGACAATGGGAATTACGTATGTTGTCATAAAGGTTCAACCGATGAACGATCTTCATGGAATATGTAGGAATCAATATGGTCATCCAGGTACCGCTATTGATTATTGACCAAGAGGTGTCTCGGTCATGACTACATAATTCCCGAACCCACAGGGTTGCACGCTTAAAGTTTGTTGACGCTAGAGTAATATTGGGATATTTGATCAGTGGTAACCAAATTTTGTTTGGAGTCCCGGATGAGATCTCCGACGTCATGAGGAGTCTCAGAATGGTCGAGAGGTAAATATTTATATATGGGAAGTCGTATTTTAGGTTCTGGAAAAAGGTGCAGTTTTTTCGGTATTGTACCGGGAAGCTTCCAGAAGGTTTCAGAGGATTCTAGAGGGGTCCGGAAGTCCACCACGACCCAAGGGCTAGAATGGGATGTGGGGAGGTTCCTTAGCCTTATTGGGCTAGGCCCACAAAGTCCTCAAAAGCCCATGTGGCTAGGGAAGGCAAAAAAGGAGGGAGTCCTAGTAGGAATAGGATTGGACTTGGAGTCCATGTCCTCTCCCCCTTAGCTGCACCCTAGGGCTTGGAGCGGCTGTTTGCCACTCCCCTCCACCTATATATAGAGGGAGGGTGCGCCCCAAGAGGATACACCAAGCCCTTTGCGCCCCTCTCTCTCCCGTTACTCCGTAGTTCCACCGCCTCGTCCCGGCGATGCTTAGCAAAGCGCTGTCGGTACTCCACCACCACTATCACCACCACACCGTTGTGTTGGTAGTGACCCCATCTAATTCTCCTATCCCACTTGCTGGATCAAGAAGAAGGAGACGTCGTCGAGCTAGGTGTCATCCTTTCGGCACTTGATCGGTTGGATCGTGATAGGATCGCGAAGAGTACGACTACATCAACCGTGCGATAAATGCTTCCGCTTAACGGTCTATGAGGGTACATAGACACACTCTCCCCTCTCGTAGCTATGCATCTCCAACAGCATACCTCATCCCTCCCTGTTGACTGCCGATGCGGCCGTGCATCGACGGGTTGGGCCTCCCTCCCTCACGGCCTCTAGTGGATGTAGGACGTATTCGCTTTAATTAGATTCGGCAGCGGTGGGGGATTTGCAGCGACCACTACTGTGGGCTCGGAGGCGCATGTTGACACGTGCTACTTCTTGAGCTTGCGTTGTATTCCCTCGAACGGGAAAGGGTGATGCAGCACAGTAGCGTAAGTATTTCCCTCAATTTTTGAGAACCAAGATATCAATCCAGTAGGAGACCACGCACGAGTCCCTCGCACATGCACAAACAAATAAGAACTTCGCAGCCAACGCGATAAGGGGTTGTAAATCCCTTTACGATCACTTACGAAAGTGATATCTGATAGATATGATAGTTTGATATTTTTGCTATTTTTTGATATAAGAACAGAAAGTAAAAACGGTAAATTAAAGTAGATTGTAGATTGATATGTTGAGAATAGACCCGGGGGCCATAGATTTCACTAGTGGCTTCTCCCATGATAGCAGAATTCTACGGTGGGTGAACAAATTACTATCGAGCAATTGATAGAAAAGTGAATAATTATGAGAATATCTAGGCATGATCATCATATATAGGCATCACATCCGCGACAAATAGACCGAAACGATTCTGAATCTACTACTGTTACTCCACACATCGACCGCTATCCAGCATACATCTAGAGTAATAAGTACATAAGAACAGAGTAACGCCTTAAGCAAGATGACATGATGTAGAGGGATAAACTCAAGCAATATAATATAAACCCCATCTTTTTATCCTCGATGGCAACAATACAGTACGTGCCTTGCTGCCCCTACTGTCACTGGGAAAGGACACCGCAAGATTGAACCCAAAGCCAAGCACTTCTCCCATTGCAAGAACTATAGATCTAGTAGGCCAAACCAAACTAATAATTCGAAGAGACTTGCAAGGATATTATAATCATACGCAAAAGAATTCAGAAAAGAACCAAATATTTCTCATAGATAATCTTGATCGTAAACCCACAATTCATCGGGTCTCGACAAACACACCGCAAAAAGAGATTACATCGAATAGATCGGATCGAAGACCGAGGAGAACTTGGTATTGAGGTCCAAAGAGAGAGAAGAAGCCATCTATGTACTAACTATGGACCCGAAGGTCTGTGGTAAACTACTCACAACTCATGGTGAGGCGGTGGTGTTGATGTAGAAGCACTCCGTGGTAGATCCCCCCTCCGGCGGAGCTCCGGAACAAGCCCCAAGATGGGATCTCACGGGAACAGAAGGTTGCGGCGGTGGAACTAGGGTTTTCTCTCCGTGTCTGATTTTTTCGGGGTACATAGGTATATATAGGAGGAAGGAGGGCACCGAGGGATAAACGTGGGGCCCAGCAGGCAGGGGAGCGCGCCCTATAGGGGGGGACGCCCCCCAAACTCGTGGACACCACGTGTGCCCTATTCCATGGTTCTCAAGTCTCCCGTGAAGATATCGCTCCAACAATATCTCTCCCAAAGGTTTCATTCCGTTTAGACTCCGTTTCATATTCCTTTTCTGTAAAACCCTGAAATAGGCAAAAAAACAGCAATCTGGACTGGGCCTTTGGGTTAATAGGTTAATCCAAAAAATAGTATAAAAGTGTATGACAAAGCCCATTAAACATCCAAAAACATCAAAAATAATAGCACGGAACAATAAAAAATTATAGATACGTTGGAGACGTATCAAGCATCCCCAAGCTTAATTCCTGCTCGTCCTCGAGTAGGTAAATGATAAAAATAGAATTTTTGATGTGGAATGCTAACCAACATAATTTTCAATGTAGTTCTCTTTATTGTGGTATGAATGTTCAGATCTGAAAGATTCAAGACAAAAGTCTACATTGACAAAAGAAATAATAATACTTCAAGCATACTAACAAAGCAATCATGTCTTCTCAAAATCCTATGGCTAAAGAAAGTTATCCCTACAAAATCATATAGTCTGGCTATGCTCCCTCTTCGTCACACAAAATATTCATATCGTGCACAACCCCAGTTTTAGCCAAGCACTTGTTTTCATACTCAATTTTTTCAAACCTTTCAACTTTCACGCAATACATGAGCGTGAGCCATGGATATATCACTATGGGTGGAATAGAGTGGTGGTTGTGGAGAAGACAAAAAGGCGGGAGATAGTCTCACATCGCCTAGGCGTATCAACGTGCTATGGAGATGCCCATCAATAGATATCAATGTGAGTGAGTAGGGATTGCCATGCAACGGATGCACTAGAGCTAAATATGTATGAAAGCTCAACAAAAGAAACTAAGTGGGTGTGCATCCAACTTGCTTGCTCACGAAGACCTAGGGCATTTGAGGAAGCCCATCGTTGGAATATACAAGCCAAGTTCTATAATGAAAAATTCCCACTAGTATATGAAAGTGACTAAACATGAGACTCTCTATCATGAAGAACATGGTGCTACTTTGAAGCACAAGTGTGGAAAAAAGATAGTTGCATTGTCCCCCCTTTTTTTTGGAGGGGCCTTCTCTTTTTTTATTTGTTCGGCCTTTCCTCACATGGGACAATGCTCTATAATGATGATCATCACACTTATATTGATTTACAACTCGATATTACAACTCGATACTAGAACAAAGTATGACTCTATATGAATGCCTCCGGTGGTGTACCAGGATGTGCAATGAATCAAGAGTGACATGTATGAAAAATTATGCATGGTGGCTTTGCCACAAATACGATGTCAACTACATGATCATGCATGGCAATATGACGATATGAAGCGTGTCATATGAACGGAATGGTGGAAAGTGACATGGCAATATATCTCGGAATGGCTATGGAAATGCCATGATAGGTAGGTATGCTGGCTGTTTTGAGGAAGGTATATGGTGGGTGTATGGTAGCGGCGAAAGTTGCGCGGTACAAGAGAAGCTAGCAATGGTGGAAGGTCGAGAGTGCGTATAATCCAAGGACTCAACATTAGTCATAAGAACTCATATACTTATTGCAAAAAATTACGAGTCATCAAAACAAAGCAATCAACGCATGCTCCTATGGGGGAGGTTGGTATGAGTTAACCATCGCGCGCCCCCGACCTCCGTACAAAGGATGACACTCTACAAATACTTCATGCTCTAACTTCGTCACACAGCGGTTCACCATACGTGCATGCTACGGGAATCACAAACTTTAACACAAGTATTTCTCAATTTCATAATAACTCCACTAGCATGACTCTAATATCACTATCCTCATATCTCAAAACAATTATTAAGCATCCAACTTCTCATCATATTCAATGCACTTTGTATGAAAGTTTTTACTACATTCATCTTGGATGCCTATCATGTTAAGGCTAGTTTCATAGCCAAAGCACATTACCATGCTGTTCTAATAGACTCTCAAAAGGATATAAGTGAAGCATGAGAGATCAATAATTTCTAAAAAAATAAAATTACCACCGTGCTCTAAAAGATATAAGTGAAGCACTAGAGCAAACTATTCAACTCAAAAGATATAAGTGAAGCACATAGAGTGTTCTAACAATTACTAGGCCATATTTATCTCTCTCAAAAAGGTGTGTTCAGCAAGGATAATTGTGGCAAACTAACAAGCAAAGACTCAAATCATACATGACGCTCCAAGTAAAACACATATCATGTGGTGAATAAAAATATAGTCCCGAGTATAGTTACCGATAGATGAAGACGAAAGAGGGGATGCCTTCCCGGGGCATCCCCAAGCTTAGGCTTTTGGTTATCCTTGAATTTTACCTTGGGGTGCCTTGCGCATCCCCAATCTTAGGCTCTTGCAAATCTTTGTTCCGTAGTCAATCAAAGCAATACCCAAAACTTGAAAACTTCACAACACAAAACTTAGACAAAAATATCGTGAGCTCCGTTAGTATAAGAAAACAAACCACCACTCAAAGGTACTGTAATGAACTCATTCTTTGTTTATATTGGTGTTAAACCTACTGTATTCCAACTTCTCTATGATTCATACTCCCCAATACTACTCATAGATTCATCACGAAAAACAGAATCTGTCAAAAACTGAACAGTCTGTAGTAATCTGTAACTTTCGAATACTTATGTAAGTCCAAAAAACTTGAAATAAATAGGTAAACGTGAGGAATTTGTCTATTAATCATCTTCAAAAAGAATCAACTAAATATCACACTCCAGTAAAATCTGGTGACTATTCTAGTGAGCGCTAACAATTCTGTTTTTCACATCAAGATCATATAAACTTCACACAAGTCTTCCCAAAGGTTCTACTTGGCACAAACACTAATTAAAACACAAAACCACATCTAAACAGAAGCTAGATGCAATATTTATTCCTAAACAGAAGCAAAAACAAAAAAAATATAATATTGGGTTGCCTCCCAACAAGCGCTATCGTTTAACGCCCCTAGCTAGGCACGATACAAGGATAGATCTAGGTATTGCCATCTTTCGAAGGCAATCCATAAGTGGCTCTCATAATAGATTCATAAGGTAATTTAATTTTATTTCTAGGAAAGTGTTCCATGCCTTTCCTTAACGGAAATTGGAATATAATATTTCCTTCCTTCATACCAATAATTGCACTAATCGTTCTAAGGAAAGGTCTACCAAGAATAATAGGACATGAAGGATTGCAATCTATATCAAGAACAATGAAATCTACGGGCACATAATTCCTATTGGCAAACAATAAGAACATCATTAATCCTTCCCATAGGTTTCTTAATGGTAGAATCCGCAAGATGCAAATTTAAAGAATAATTATAAAGCTCATGGAAACCTAACAAATCACACAAAGTTTTCGGGATAGTGGAAACACTTGAACCCAAATCACACAAAGCAAAGCATTCATGATTATTAATTTTAATTTTAATAGTAGGTTCCCACTCATCATAAAGCTTTCTAGGGATAGAAACTTCTAATTCAATTTTTCTTCATAAGATTGCATCAAAGCATCAACTATGTGTGTCGGGGGAAACTGTCCACCCACGAACACCTATGGGACCGGAGCCCCTACTACATTGCGGTAAGGGAGCGGAGGAAGCACGGAGAGCAGATCGAGGAGCACACGCGGGCAGTTTACCCAGGTTCAGGCCGCGCGGACGCGTAAAACCCTACTCCTGCTTTGGTTGTATTGAGTTCTCGGGCTCGGGAGCTTGAAGATCTACAGTGCCTCCTGCCAGGGTCTTGTGCTGAAAAGATGTCCTTGAGCCCGGTGCGGCCTTCCCGGCAAGCTCCTCTTGCCGGGGTCTTGTCTCTTAACTTAAATACTTTGTTCTTGAATGGCTTCATAGGGACCAGAGCGGACCTTGGCGAGCGCATGGTAAACCCTGCCACGGGAAGCTGCTACTGCCCATGCACAAGTTGGGGTACTAAGGTACCCCTATCTTAGTACACCAAGATGTCGGGGGAAACTGTCCACCCACGAACACCTATGGGACCGGAGCCCCTTCTACGTTGCGGTAAGGGAGCGGAGGAAGCACGGAGAGCAGATCGAGGAGCACACACGGGCAGTTTACCCAGGTTCGGGCCGCGCGGACGCGTAAAACCCTACTCCTGCTTTCGTTGTATTGAGTTCTCGGGCTCGGGAGCTTGAAGATCTATAGTGCCAGCAACACCGAGCGTAGGAGTGACCGAGTTTCTGGGATCCAACCCCCTCTACGTTGTGCATGGGCCTCCTTTTATAGCTCAAAGGGGTCACGGACAGGTGTCAACGTAGAGGAGGGTAAAAATGTAAATCTGGTGGTGGTTGTAACAGTGCATGAATAGTGGTCTTCACCTAACTTTGACAGTGGGGGACAAGGGCATTGAATGCCCGTCGCCGTCGCCCCAAAAAGCGTCCGTCCATGCGTCTCCGTTCGCCACGGCGATGTCTTTGTCTCCGTGGCTTGCCACCGTGTACCCCAGGCTGCACAGCCGTCTGCCACGCGCCCCTGGAAGGGCCCCAGGGCGACGAGTGGACAGACGAGCTGGAGCGCAGGCACGCAGTGTAAGTCTCCCCCGGCAAGAACCTTGCCGGGGTCACTATCTTGCCGGGCCCGGAAGCCTTGCCGCTCTCCGGGCCCTGCCGGGGCGCACGATGCGCCACGATGTATCTTCTGAAGTGTTATTCTTTGGTCTTCCTGGCAAGCACCTCCTACCAGGGCCTTGTGCTGAAAAGATGTCCTTGAGCCCGGTGCGGCCTTCCTGGCAAGCTCCTCTTGCCGGGGTCTTGTCTCTTAACTTAAATACTATGTTCTTGAATGGCTTCATAGGGACCAGAGCGGACCTTGGCGAGCGCGTGGTAAACCCTGCCACGGGAAGCTGCTACTGCCCGTGCACAAGTTGGGGTACTAAGGTACCCCTATCTTAGTACACCGACAATGTGTTTGCTAAAAGCTTTATTTTGACTATAAGCATGCAGAGAGTTTAGTACGGATTCAACAAGGAAATACAGTCAATCAAAGAGCAATTATCATAATTGAATCCCTTGAAATCCAAAGTAGTGTGTTCATCACTATGCAAAGTTTTAATCTCTTCAATCCCACTTTTAACAATTTTAGCATCAAGATCCAAAAACTCCGAATCATTGGGACACCTTTTAATTAAAGTAGTCTTATCTCCAATCCCATATTTATCAAGATTCATACTAGAAAACAAGGATCTAATAGGAGACACATCAATAACTTTCAGATCTTCATCTTTACTTTCATGATAACTAGAAGAACACACTTTTATATAACTCTCTTTTTTAGCATGCATCCTAGCGGTTCTTTCTTTGCATTCATCAATGGAAATTCTCATGGATTTGAGAGACTCATTGATATCATGCTTAGGTGGAATAGATCTAAGTTTCAAAGAATCAACATCAAGAGTAATTCTATCCACACTTCTAGCCAATTCATCAATCTTAAGCAATTTTTCTTCAAGCAAAGCATTGAAATTCTTTTTCGAATTCATAAACTCCTTACCACTAGTTTCAAATTCAGAAGGCATATTTCCATAAGAGTTATTGTAGGAATTACCATAATTATTAGATGAATTACTAGGAAAAGGCCTATGATTAAAGTTTCCTCTATAAGCATTGTTACCAAAATTATTCCTACTAACAAAATTCACATCCAAAGATTCATTATATATTTCAATCAACGTGGATAAAGGCACATCATTAGGATCAGAAGAAGCACTCTTAGCAGCAAATAATTTCATAAGTTCATCCATCTTTCCACTCAAAACACTAATTTCTTCAATAGCATGCACCTTTTTACTAGTAGATCTTTCGGTGTGCCATTGAGAATAATTAACCATAATATTATTTAGGAGTTTGGTAGCTTCTCCTAAGGTAGTTTCCATGAAAGTGCCTCTTGCAGCCGAATCTAAAAGATTTCTTGAAGCAAAATTCAAGCTAGCATAAAAGTTTTGAATAATCATCCATAAGTTCAAACCATGTGTAGGGCAATTATGTATCATTAATTTCATTCTCTCCCAAGCTTGTGCAACATGCTCATGATCTAGTTGCTTAAAATTCATAATATCGTTTCTAAGAGAGATGGTCATAGCAGGAGGAAAGTACTTAGAGATAAAATCATTTTTGCACTTATTCCACGAATCAATACTATTTTTAGGCAAAGAGAAAAACCAAGTTTTAGCACGATCTCTAAGCGAAAATGGAAATAACTTCAATGTAACAATATCATTATCCGTATCCCTTTTCTTTTGCATATCACACAAATCAAGAAAAGTTGTTTAGATGGGTAGCGGCATCTTCACTAGGAAGGCCGAAAAATTGATCTTTCATGAAAAGATTCAAAAGAGCAGCATTGATCTCACAAGATTCAACATCGGTAATAGGAGCAATCGGAGTGCTAATAAAATCATTATTGTTTGTATTGCAAAAGTCACACAATTTGGTATTGTTCTGAGCCATAGTGATAAGCAAGCAATCCAACACACAAGCAAACAAGAAGGAATCCAACGATAAACACATGGCAAAAAGAAGGGCAAATAAAACGGCTGAAGTGGGGGAGAGGAAACCGAGAGGCAAATAAATGTAATGTGAAGGATAAGGGTTTGTGATAGGTACTTGGTATATGACTTTTGCGTAAGCCTCCACAGCAACGGCGCCAGAAATTCTTCTTGCTACTTCTCGAGCTTGCGTTGTATTCCCTCGAAGAGGAAAGGGTGATGCAGCACAGTAGCGTAAGTATTTCCCTCAGTTTTTGCGAACCAAGGTATCAATCCAGTAGGATACCACGCGCGAGTCCCTCGCACCTGCACAAACAAATAAGAATGTCCGAGCCAACGCGATAAGGGGTTGTCAATCCCTTTACGGTCACTTACGAAAGTGAGGTCTGATAGATATGATATTGTGATATTTTTGGTATTTTTGGATATAAGAACAGAGAGTAAAAACTGTAAAGTAAAGTAGATTGTGGATTGATATGTTGAGAATAGACCCAGGGGCCATAGGATTCACTAGTGGCTTCTCTCATGATAGCAGAATTCTACGGTGGGTGAACAAATTACTATCGAGCAATTGATAGAAAAGCGAATAATTATGAGAATATCTAGGAATGATCATTATATATAGGCATCACGTCTGTGACAAGTAGACCGAAATGATTCTGCATCTACTACTATTACTCCACACATCGACCGCTATCCAGCATGCATCTAGAGTATTAAGTTCATAAGAACAGAGTAATGCCTTAAGCAAGATGACATGATGTAGATGTATAAACTCAAGCAATATGATATAAACCCCATATTTTTATCTTCGATGGCAACAATACAATACGTGCCTTGCTGCCCCTATTGTCACTGGGAAAGGACACTACAAGATTGAACCCAAAGCGAAGCACTTCTCCCATTGCAAGAACTATAGATCTAGTAGGCCAAACCAAATCGATAATTCGAAGAGACTTGCAAGGATATTATAATCATACATAAAAGAATTCAGAAAAGAACCAAATATTTCTCATAGATAATCTTGATCATAAACCCACAATTCATCGGAACTCGACAAACACACCGCAAAAAGAGATTACATCGAATAGATCTCCTCGAAGACCGAGGAGAACTTGGTATTAAGATCCAAAGAGAGAGAAGAAGCCATCTAGGTGCTAACTATGGACCCGATGGTCTGTGGTAAACTACTCACAACTCATGGTGAGGCGATGGTGTTGATGTAGAAGCACTCCGTGGTAGATCCCCCCTCCGGCGGAGCTCCGAAACAGGCCCCAAGATGGGATCTCACGGGAACAGAAGGTTAAGGTGGTGGAACTAGGGTTTTCTCTCCGTGTCTGATGTTTTCGCGGTACATAGGTATATATAGGAGGAAGGAGGGCATTGAGGGACAAACGTGGGGCCACGAGGCAGGGGGCGTGCCCTGTGGGGGGGGGCACCCCCCACCCTCGTGGACGCCACGTGTGCCCTATTCCGTGGTCCTCAAGTCTCCCGTGAAGATATCGCTCCCGAAGGTTTCATTCTGTTGGGACTCCGTTTGATATTTCTTTTCTGTAAAACCCTGAAATAGGCAAAAAAACAGCAATCTGGACTGGGCCTTTGGGTTAATAGGTTAGTCCCAAAAACAATATAAAAGTGTATGACAAAGCCCATTAAACATCCAAAACATCATAAATAATAGCATGGAACAATCAAAAATTATAGATACGTTGGAGACGTATCAACACGCCAGTGGTGACCTTGGTCATGGCCTTGGTGCAGATGGGCTCTCCAAAGTCTTAGTATTTAGTAGCCACTACGGCGGTGGGTTCAGCCACCAAGGGTGGAACTCCACTTGCCGGGCAACTCGGCATGCTTCGGTGTGCCGGGTCACCACGATATCCTCGGTCACGGCGCTCCCCCCAGTCTTCCTGCTCTACAGTCGTGGGCTCCGCCGTGCTCAATCGCACACCAGAGCAATGGCTGATTGGGATGAGGCTCACCCCGTTGCTTATCGTCTGTCGTTTAGTCCGACTATGAGTTTGATCCTCAGCAAGCGGGATAATCGGGTGGAGGCCGAGCTGGAGACCCAAGCCCCCAAGGAGGTTGAGGTGCGTGGAGATGACTTGCTTCATCTTCAGGTGTCTACCACACCCATCGGTTCAGGGGCTAGTGATGCCATCCCGGTGCACACGCCCATGGTGGTTCCCTTGAAGGCTCACTAGCTACTGCCTCCAACTATTCCTCCATCACTCGGAGCGGTGCCCTTTGGGCCCAAATCTATTGTTGACTCCCTCTGGGAGGGCCTCCTCTCTTCTCCGGCACCATCCATCCTAGGCTCACGACCAGCGGCCTCTGCTCCGACGAGACACAAGAAGCCCCTACCGTCGTGTTTCATGCGACGTAGAAGTGCAAGGATCAACAACTTGAATGATGGTTAGAACATAGGACCCATGCAACGAGGCTAGAAGGTACTTTTGGGCCGCATGGGGGTGATCCAGGCAGAAGAACATTCGTCGCACGAGGCGCTAGATGCGTATCTGAATCTATTCAACCAGCCATTGGCTCCTCATCGCATCAGAGCGTAGAGGCCCTCTTTGATCCAGAAGGGGCTGAATTGGATGAGCCAGCGCTGGTGGGGTTTCCGGGTTTCTCATTGCCGGAGTCGGTGGAGCTGCAGTGCCTAGTGTTGGGTTGTTGTTGTTGCAGTCGGGCCATACCACTTTTTATCATGTCTTTAGCCGTTCTGCTATGAAATGTGAGGGGAGTAAATAACCCCAGGCGACGTGTGTCAATTAGGCTATTCATGCAAGCCTATAATGTTGCACTAGTTTGTTTTCAAGAATCAAACTTGGAAGTGGTTGATGCATTGGTGGTGGCCAGACTCTTTGGCCGGGGTTTGATGGCGTTGAGTTTTGCCTATTGTGGGAACTCAGGGTGGCATTCTCGTGGCATGGAAATCCGATTCTCTACGTGTCAATGTGGTTAACAAAGGGGAAGTTTCAATCACGGCCATCATCACCTCTCTTTGGTATGCAAAGATTGGATGGTGACCTTGGTCTATGTGCTCCAAGCAGTGGATGAAAAGGTTAGGTTCCTGTAGGAAATCTAACTTATTGGGAAGCAAGTGCATCTTCCATGGATCTTCAATGGAGACTTCAACCTAATCAGAGGTGTGGAGGAACGCATCACTCGAAGAGTGAACTGCAGGCTGGTCAGTAAATTTAGGCATACGATTAACAGCCTTTGGCTACATGACATGACGCTGGTGGGTAGGAAGTACACTTGGTGCAATGTGTAAGAGCGTTCTGTCTTGGCTAGGCTAGATCGAGTGCTTTTCAACAATGCTTGGGAGGAGGTTTATCCCATCAGCGATCTCCTGTCACTGAGCTCCAATGTTTTCGATCACTGCCCTCTCGGCTTTCTTATGGGGCGGCTTGACCACACGCACATCTTATCCATTTGAGAACTTCTGGTGCAAGCTGTCGGGTTTCCATGACACGGTGAAGCAGGCTTGGGAGGAAGAGGTGGCCAGTTCGGATCGAATGAAGATTCTTTGTATCAAGTTGCAACGGACTACCAAAGCGCTCCAAAGATGGACTCACAAGAGACAGAGCTCGATGGACATCCAGTTTCAGATTGCCAATGAGGTGATCTTGCGCCTTCACACAATGCAAGATGTGAGGGCTCTTTTTCGGAGGAAATAAGATTGAAGGCATTCATAAAAGGAAAGTATCTTGTTTTGGCCTCTCTCAAGCAGCTCAGGCTATGCCAAGGTGCTCAAGTCAGAGGCCTATAGGAGGGGGATGCTAACTCCAAATATGTCTATATGGAGGCCAATGGGAAGTGTAGGAGGTATTTAATCATGTTCTTGAAAGATGGGATCACACTGTTACTAGCATTGAGGAGAAGTTGAGTTTGGCACATGATTTCTTCAGGGCCCATATGGGTTGCCCCTCTCGTACAAGCTGCTCCATCATGATGGATGAGTTGAGCCTGCATCGGCTCTCCCCGGAGATGGCGCATGGGCTGGAAGTCCCTTTCATAGAAGATGAGATGACGAAGGTTATCCAGGACATGCCGGCCAATTGTGCGCCGGGACTAGACGAGTTCTCGGGTTTGTTGTTTCAAAGATGTTGGGAAAATATTGCCGATGATTTCATTGATGGGGAATTGAAAGGATTGGAGAAGAGGAGTCTATAAGGGGGGTGATTAGACACTCAACAAGAAAGGTAGCAGTTTTTCAAATTCCTTAAATTGAGGTGGACCTCTAGCACAAGATTAAGCATTTCAAGCAAACATAGCAAGAGTATAGTGTAATGCCCAAGATGGGATTATACCTCCTACGTGTCGAGGCACGACTTAAAGGTATAAGCCCAGTCTAGAATGATCTCAAGTTTGGTATCTTTGCACGACTCATGTGAAAATAGGGATGAAATTGCAAAAGAATAGTTGGCTTACACTCACCACGTCACACAATACATTACATAAGCAAAACATCATCCAAAACATCACAACCCGACTACGGGCGAAGATCCAAAAGAAATATACCGAAAACATAAAGCCACAGGTCCGAATCGCCCCTAGTAGAAACCACTATTGATCGTCGAAAATGTCACAAGCGTACGACCATGCTCTTCCTCGAACTCTTGGTGGAGTACTGATCCATCTCCTGCATCATTCTCGGCTGAACCTGCATCTAGTGTTGTAGTATCTGTGAGCCACGAGGACTCAGCAATCCCATAACCATGGGTATCAAGACTAGCAAAGCTTTATCAGTAGGAAGAGGTAAAGTGGTAAGGTTGCAGCAGCGGCTAAGCATAATATGGTGGCTAACTTACGAGTACAAGAATAAGATGAGCATCTACGCAAACAGTCGCAAACTAGTAGTGATCGCTAAAGATCCTGAACTACCTACGACTCAAACATAACCCCACCGTGTTCTCTTCTCAAAGTGAAAAGAGACAGTCACGGTTACTCACACAGTTGTGTGTTTTACTTCGGATCCTCTGTCAAGTTTTCTACAACCGGAGATTAACAAATTCCAATCTTCCACATAACCACGGGCACGGCTTTCGAAAGATCATAACCCTGCAGGGGTGTCGCAACTTAGCCCATCACAAGCTCTCACGATCACTTGAAGTGATAAATATAATATCATCACCCCTTATCTTAGGGAAAACCGATCAGGCTCGGCTTCCCGGTGCACAAGACATTTCGACAATGGTAAAAAAAGTCTAGCAAGACCTCCCGGCGTGCCGACACCCTGATAGTAGCCGCGCGTATCTCGTCTCAGGCCACGACCGGATGAGCACAGCGTACAGCAGCCAAACCCCAAGTTTCCAAGGGGGGCGCCTCAAATGACTCTATTTGGGACCAACACCATCAGCACTAGCCCCCCCCTGCTATGTAGAAAAGAATCTCCAAGGGGCGTCCTCCTTATGCAATTTAATTAATTAATTAAGTTGTTGTTATGAGCAAATTAAAACCAATGTTGGACCTTGCTGGAGGAGTTTTATTCAAAGTCGAAGTGTCAAGGGGTTCCCATATACCCATCGTGTAGGGAACGCAAAATCAAGGAACATAATGCCGGTTTATCGGCGCCTAAGGTGGCATGAGTGGAACAAAACACCGAGCAAAAGGCCAAGTCTTCCACCCATGCCCAGTATATAGGTGTGTTAATAATAATAATAGATATTGTGATATTCCAACAACAAGTTCCCTCCTGGAAAGATCTTCATCTTCACCTACAACTAACAACGCTATAAGAGGTGCTCAACAAGCGGGTAACATAGCCAAACAATGGTTTTGCTAGGAAGGTTTCAAAGGTTAGAGGTTTCATGGCAACAAGGAGAGGGGCTGACAATAAAGATGGGTAGCGCGACATATAACGATAGCATCGAGACAACTAAGCATGGCAATGGTAGTAAAGGTATCCAGGGGTATGATCATCTTGCCTGGGATTCCGCAAGGAAGAAGAACGGATCCATGAAGTAGTCGAACAGAACCTCACAACTCTGGAACGAACCCGAAGCTAACGAGGGAAGCAAACCGGAAAGAAACAAGCAACACGGTAAACACACCACACGAGACATGACAATATGCTCAAACAAGTATGATGCAAAACAAGTCTACGCAGGATGCACAACAAGTCTATACAGGAAGCAAAACATGGCAAGGTAGGAAGCACAGGAAAACAACACAAGTTATATGATGCAAAACATGGCAAGGTATGATGCATGACAAGTCTATACAGGAAGCAAAACATGGCAAGGTAGGAAGCACAGAAAAACAACACAAGCAACATGTCAATATGCTCAACCAAGTAGGATGCAAGACAAGTCTATATAGGAAGCAAAACATGGCAAGGTAGGAAGCAAGTGTAAACTAGCTATCTAGGCATTTCAAATGAGGCCGGAAATAACAACAACAATTCCGGAAAATCCCCATATGCATGTTTAGCAATTTTAAGCAACAACAATTCACACATTTTAATGTTGTTAACATGATGCGGATGACATGATCAAGTTTTATGCAATTTTTAGTAAAAGTTAACATGAAGAGATATGAAGTATTGTCACCGTGGTGGAAGGAAAGGGTGTCACGGCAATGATCCGAAAATGATGCAACGGCAACATCTTGGTTCCGGTAACCCGTCGAGAGACCGGTGCAAAAGAAAAGGTGGCGTGAGCAAGTCGAACAAGATGAAAGGTGGGGTGATCCCCTCACCGGGTTCCCACGGGTTGCCGCCAAGGCAAACGAGGGCACAACGGACACGAGCAAACATTCGATACATCTCATACAACACAACAAGCATTCGTCCACGGGTCATCATTTCGGGGTTATACCTTCAGAACATTCGTTTCGGGGCGGTTCGAGGTCGTAGGGGAAGTAGTGGTACTCACGGGTCGTGGTACACGTTCGTAGAGGGAAGTAGTCATTCCGTTCGTAGTCGTACACGGGGCGTCGGGGTCGTCGTTGACGTAGAGGTACCCGTTCCGTTTTGGAGAGGTACTTGGCAAATCCATCATTTCCGGGGCGACGGTAGTTGTACACGTTCGTAGAGGTACTTGGCGTCTCGGTCCGAAGGGGTACTTGGCGCATCCGGTAGTCGTTCGGGCGTCCACAGAACTTGCCGGTCTCGGTCTTGGCAACGTAGTTGTACATGTCGTTTGTAGCCGAACTTGAAGGACGTCGGCGTCGTGGTACTCATGTTGATGTAGTCATACTTGAGGTCCTTGTGCACTTGGGCGTCTCTGGAAGAGGAACTTGGCAGCAACAACGAGGGGCTGCAAGATCTTCGGGTCATAGGCAACAAGGCAGGGTGACGTGGGAGGAAGCAGAGGTGGGGCCCCATGAGCGGGAGGTTGGAGAGGCGCCTTGGCGCAGTGGAGACGAGGCAGCAGCGGGCCCGGCATGGTCGATGGAGCTGAGGGGGGGCAGTCGCGCTCGGGGACAAGGCTCCTGGCGTGGGCGGCGTGCTGCAGAGGAGATGGGGCGCGTCGGTCGCGGCTGCTGTGGGATCCAGCGGCGGGAAGGACTTGGCGGCGATGGACGGCGGGCTTGAGGGCCGGCGGCGCGAGGTGGAGAGGTGATGCAGGCGAGGCAACACGGCAGTGGCCTGGACGCACGGAGGGGAGGCCGGTGCGCTGGAGGTTGCTCGGGGCGGCGCTGGAGACGAGGCAGGGGCCTCGAGGAGGAGGTCTTGGCAGCGACGGCGGAGGCTCCTGGCCGGCCGGGCTGCTCGAGGGGCTCCTTCACTCGACGAGCCAGGCGAGGTGGCGGGCGGCGCTGGAGGAAGTGGCTACGCGGCTGGATGAGGCCCTCACGACGGAGCTCGGGCACCCACAGGCGAGGCGGCGACCAAGCGAGGGAGAGGGAGAGAGGATCGGGCGCTGGGTGAGAGGGATCGAGCGAGTGGAAGATGGGATCGGTCCCCATCCCTTCTGGCGGCGCTGAAGGAGAAGAGGGAGCGAGGGGAGAGGCATCGGGGAGCCTCTTGGGCCGGATAGGTCAGGCCGCACGCGGGCCTCAAACAGGCTGCAAGGAGGCTCTGCGGGCTGGGTTGGAGCCAGTTTCGGCTGGGCTCCTATACCTATCTTTTTAGCAGAAAGCAATTAAAGAGAAGAAAAGAAAGAGGGGGGGTTAGGGAAAAGAGTTGCACATGAGGTTATTTTTCTCGGGCTAATAAAAATGAGCTTGATCCGAGAAAATAAGAAGTGGCAAGATCAAAAGATATAAATTCAAACCCATTTGAATTTAATTCAAATGGTTTGAACTAGGACATGGTTTTCGAAGTGTCCAAAAATGTTCGAATTTTTGGAGGAACCTCGATAAAACGGATAAGAATTATAGACAAGGTTTTGATGGTGAAACTTGAAGTAGAAAAGGCATGGGGAATATGTTGGGGAACGTAGTATTTTAAAATTTTCCTACGATCACGCAAGATCTATCTACCAGATGCATAGCAACGAGAGGGAAGAGTGTGTCTACGTACCCTCGTAGACCGGAAGCGGAAGCGTCAAGTGACGCGGTTGATGTAGTCGAACTTCTTCGCGATTCAACCGATCAAGCACCGAACGTACGGCACCTCCGCGTTCAGCACACATTCAGCTTGATGACGTCCCACGAGCTCTTGATCCAGTTGAGCTTCACGGGAGAGTTTCGTCAGCACGACGGCGTGGTGACGGATATGATGTATTCACCGGCGCAGGGCTTCGCCTAAGCACTGCAACGGTATGACCGAGGTGTGTTTCTGTGGAGGGGGGCACCGTACACGGCTAGAACAATTCAACTTGTGTGTCTTTGGGTGCCCCCCCTGCCCCCGTATATAAAGGAGCAAGGGAGGAGGGCCGGCCGGCCTCCTATGGTGCGGCTAGGGCAATCCTACTAGGAATAGGATTGTAATCCTATTCCTAGTAGGAGTCCATCAAGAAGGAAGAGAGGGAAAGGAAAAGAGGGAGAGGTGGCGCCACCCCAATCCTAGTCCAACTAGGATCCCTAGGTGGGGCGCCGGCCAGCCTCTATGGGCTGCCTCTCTCTTTTCCTTAAGGCCCACTATGGACCATCCCCCCTCGTAGGGGGTTCCGGTAACCCCCTCCGGCAATCCAGTTAAATCCGAAACTTTTCCGGAACACTTCCGGTGTCCGAATATAGTCGTCCAATATATCAATCTTTATGTCTCGGACATTCCGAGACTCCTCGTCATGTCCGTGATCTCATCCGGGACTTCGAACTACCTTCGGTACAACAATACTCATAAACTCATAATACCGATCGTCATCAAACGTTAAGCGTGCGGACCCTACGGGTTCGAGAACTATGTAGACATGACCGAAACTCATCTCCGGTCAATAATCAATAGCGGAACCTAGATGTTCATATTGGCTCCTACATATTCTACGAAGATCTTTTATCAGTCAAACCGCATAACAACATACGTTGTTCCTTTTTGTCATCGGTATGTTACTTGCCCGAGATTCGATCGTCGGTATCTCCATACCGAGTTCAATCTCGTTACCGGCAAGTCTCTTTACTCGTTCCGTAACACATCATCTCGTGACTAACTTATTAGTCTTTTGCTTGCAAGGCTTATTGTGATGTGTGTTACCGAGAGGGCCCAGAGATACCTCTCCGACACTCGGAGTGACAAATCCTAATCTTGATCTATGCCAACACCATGAATACTTTCGGAGACACCTGTAGAGCATCTTTATGATCACCCAGTTACGTTGTGACGTTTGATAGCACACAAGGTGTTCCTACGGTATTCGGGAGTTGCATAATCTCATAGTCATAGGAACATGTATAAGTCATGAAGAAAGCAATAGCAGTAAAACTAAACGATCATAGTGCTATGCTAACGGATGGGTCTTGTCCATCACATCATTCTCCTAATGATGTGACCCCGTTGATCAAATGACAACTCATGTCTATGGCTAGGAAACATAACCATCTTTGATCAATGAGCTAGTCTAGTAGAGGCATACTAGGGACATACTGTTTTGTCTATGTATCCACACATGTACTAAGTTTCTGGTTAATACAATTCTAGCATGAATAATAAACATTTATCATGATATAAGGAAATATAAATAACAACTTTATTATTGCCTCTAGGGCATATTTCCTTCAGTCTCCCACTTGCACTAGAGTCAATAATCTAGCTCACATCGCCATGTGATTTAATACCGATAGTTCACATCGTTATGTGAATAACACCCATAGTTCACATCACCATGTGACCAACACCCAAAGGGTTTACTAGAGTCAATAATCTAGTTCACATCGCTATGTGATTAATACCCAAGAGTAATAAGGTGTGATCATGTTTTGCTTGTGAGAGAAGTTTAGTCAACGGGTCTGTCACATTCAAATCCGTATGTATTTCACAAATTTCTATGTCTACAATGCTCTGCATGGAGCTACTCTAGCTAATTGCTCCCACTTTCAATACGCATCCAGATTGATACTTAGAGTCATCTGGATTTAGTGTCAAAGCTTGCATCGGCGTAACCCTTTACGACGAACTCTTTATCACCTCCATAATCGAGAAATATTTCCTTAGCCATCCAATTACTAAGGATAATTTTGACCGATGTACAGTGATCTACTCCTGGATCATTATTGTACCACCCTGTCAAACTCATGGCAAGGTACACAGCGTGTTTTGTACACAGCATGGTATACTTTATAGAACCTATGGCTGAGGCATAGGGAATGACTTTCATTCTCTCTATATTTTTCTGCCGTGGTCTGGCCTTGAGTCTTACTCAACTTCACACCTTACAAGTCAGGCAAGAACTCCTTCTTTGACTGATCCATTTTGAACTACTTCAAAATCTTATCAAGGTATGTACTCATCGAAAGTCTAATCAAGCGTCTTGATCTATCTCTATAGATCTTGATGCCCAATATGTAAGCAGCTTCACCAAGGTCTTTCTTTGAAAAACTCCTTTCAAACACTCCTTTATGCTTTCCATAAAATTCTACATCATTTCCGATCGACAATATGTCATTCACATATACTTATCAGAAAGGTTGTAGTGCTCCCACTCACTTCTTGTAAATACAGGCTTCACCGCAAGTCTGTATAAATCTATATGCTTTGATCAACTTATCAAAGCGTATATTCCAACTCTGAGATGCTTGCACCAGTCCATAGATGGATCGCTGGAGCTTGCACATTTTGTTAGCACCTTTAGGATTGACAAAACCTTCTGGTTGCATCATATACAAGTCTTCTTTAATAAATCCATTAAAGAATGCAGTTTTGTTATCCATTTGCCAGATTTCATAAAATGCGGCAATTACTAACATGATTCGGACAGACTTAAGCATCGCTACGGGTGAGAAAGTCTCATCGTAGTCAACTCCTTGAACTTTGTTGAAAACCTTTCGCAACAAGTCGAGCTTTGTAAACAGTAACATTACCGTCAGCGTCAGTCTTCCTCTTAAAAATCCATTTATTTTCGATGGCTTGCCGATCATCGGGCAAGTCAACCAAAGTCCATACTTTGTTCTCATACATGGATCCCATCTCAGATTTCATGGCCTCAAGCCATTTCGCGGACTCTGGGCTCATCATCGCTTCCTCATAGTTCGTAGGTTCATCATGGTCCAGTAACATGACTTCCAGAACCGGGTTGCCGTACCACTCTGGTGCGGAACGTACTCTGGTTGATCTACGAAGTTCAGCAGTAACTTGATCCGAAGTTTCATGATCATCATCATTAGCTTCCTCACTAATTGGTGTAGGAATCACTGGAACTAGTTTCTGTGATGTACTACCTTCCAATTCGAGAGAAGGTACAATTACCTCATCAAGTTCTACTTTCCTCCCACTCACTTCTTTCGAGAGAAACTCCTTCTCTAGAAAGGATCCACTCTTAGCAACAAAGACCTTGCCTTCGGATCTGTGATAGAAGGTGTACCCAACAGTTTCTTTTGGGTATCCTATGAAGATTTACTTCTCCGATTTGGGTTCGAGCTTATCATGTTGAAACTTTTTCTCATAAGCATCGCAGTCCCAAACTTAAAGAAATGACAGCTTAGGTTTCTCGTCAAACCACAGTTCATACGGTGTCATCTCCACGGATTTAGATGGTGCCCTATTTAACGTGAATGTAGCTGTCTCTAATGCATAACCCCAAAAGCGATAGTGGTAGATTGGTAAGAGACATCATCGATCGCACCATATCTAATAAAGTACGGTTATGACGTTCGGACACACCATTACACTGTGGTGTTCCAGGTGGCGTGAGTAGTGAAACTATTTCACATTGTTTTTACTGAAGGCCAAACTCGCTAACTCAAATATTTTATTTCTACGATCATATCGTAGAAACTCTTATTTTCTGTTACGATGATTCTCCACTTCACTCTGAAATTCTTTGAACTTTTCAAATGTTTCAGACTTGTGCTTCATTAAGTAGATATACCCATATCTGCTCAAATCATCAGTGAAGGTCAGAAAATAACGATACCCGCCGCGAGCTTCAACACTCATTGGTCCGCATACATCAGTATGTATGATTTCCAACAGCTCTGTTGCTCGCTCCACAGTTCCGGAGAACGGAGTTTTAGTCATCTTGCCCATGTGGCATGGTTCGCAAGCACCAAGTGATTCATAATCAAGTGATTCCAAAAGTCCATCACTATGGAGTTTCTTCATGCGCTTTACAACAATATGACCTAAACGGCAGTGCCACAAATAAGTTGCACTGTCATTATTAACCTTGCATCTTTTGGCTTCAATATTATGAATATGTGTATCACACGATTGAGATCCAACAAACCATTTTTCATTGGGTGTATGACCATAGAAGGTTTTATTCATGTAAACAGAACAACAATTATTCTCTAACTTACATGAATAACCGTATTGCAATAAACATGATCAAATCATATTCATGTTCAACACAAACACCAAATAACACTTATTTAGGTTCAACACTAATCCCGAAAGTATAGGGGGTGTGCGATGATGATCATATCAATCTTGGAAGTACTTCCAATACACATCGTCACTTCATCCTTTAACTAGTTTCTGTTCATTATGCAACTCCCATTTCGAGTTACTACTCATTAGCAACTAAACCAGTATCAAATACCGAGGGGTTTGCTATGAACACTAGTAAAATACACATCAATAATCTGTATATCAAATATACCTTTGTTCACTTTGCCATCCTTCTTATCCGCCAACTATCTAGGGCAGTTCCACTTCCAGTGACCATTTCCTTTGTAGTAGAAGCACTTAGTTTCAGGCTTGAGTTTAGCTTTGGGTTTCTTCATGGGAGTGACAACTTGCTTGTCATTCTTCTTGAAGTTCCCCTTCTATCCCTTTGCCCTTTACTTGAAACAAGTGGTCTTGTTAACCATCAACACTTGATGCTTTTTCTTGATTTCTACATTCGCCGATTTCAGCATCGCGAAGAGCTCGGGAATTACTTTCGTCATCCCTTGCATATTATAGTTCATCACGAAGTTCTACTAACTTGGTGATAGTGACTAGAGAACTTTGTCAATTACTATCTTATCTAGAAGAATAACTCCCACTTGATTCAAGTAATTGTAGTACCCAGACAATCTGAGCACATGCTCACTGGTTGAGCTATTCTCCTCCATCTTGTAGGCAAAGTACTATCAGAGGTATTATACCTCTCGACACAGGCATGAGTATGAAATACTAATTTCAACTCTTGGAACATCTTATATGCTCCGTGGTGTTCAAAACGTTTTTGAAGTCCCGGTTCTAAGCCGTAAAGCATGGTGCACTTAAACTATCAAGCAGTCATCATACCGAGCTTTTGTCAAAACGTTCATAACGTCTACATCTGCTCCTGCAATAGGTCTGTCACCTAGCGGTGCATGAAGGACATAATTCTTCTGTGCAGCAATGAGGATAATCCTCAGATCGCGGAACAATTCTGCATCATTGCTACTAACATCTTTCAACTTGGTTTTCTCTAGGAACATATAAAAAATAAACGTGGAGCAACATCGCGAGCTATTGATCTACAACATAGATATGCTAATACTACCAGGACTAAGTTCATGATAAATTAAAGTTCAATTAATCATATTACTTAAGAACTCCCACTTAGATAGACATCCCTCCGGTCATCTAAATGATCACGTGATCCAAATCAACTAAACCATGTCCGATCATCACGTGAGATGGAGTAGTTTCAATGGTGAACATCTTATGTTGATCATATCTACTATATGATTCACGCTCGACCTTTCGGCTCCAGTGTTCCGAGGCCATATCTGCATATGCTAGGCTCGTCAAGTTTAACCCGAGTATTCTGCGTGTGCAAAACTGGCTTACACCCGTTGTATTTGAACGTAGAGCTTATCACACCCGATCATCACGTGGTGTCTCGGCACGACGAACTTTCACAACGGTGCATACTCAGGGAGAACACTTATACCTTGAAATTTAGTAAGGGATCATCTTATAATGCTACCGTCGTTCTAAGCAAAATAAGAAGCATAATAAGATAAACATCACATGCAATCAAAATATGTGACATGATATGGCCATCATCATCTTGTGCTTTTGATCTCCATCTTCAAAGCACCGTCATGATCACCTTCGTCACCGGCGCGACACCTTGATCTCCATCGTAGCATCATTGTCGTCTCGCCAACTATTGCTTTTACGACTATCGCTACTGCTTAGTGATAAAGTAAACCAATTACATGGCGATTGCATTTCATACAATAAAGCGACAACCATATGGCTCCTGCCAGTTGCCGATAACATTACAAAACATGATCATCTCATACAAAATCGTATAACTCATCATGTCTTGACCATATCACATCACAACATGCCCTGCAAAAACAAGTTAGACGTCCTCTACTTTGTTGTTGCAAGTTTTACGTGGCTGCTACGGGCTTAGCAAAAACCGTTCTTACCTACGCATACAAAACCACAACGATGTTTCGTCAAGTATGTGTTGTTTTAACCTTCACAAGGACCGGGCATAGCCACACTTGATTCAGCTAAAGTGAGAGAGACAGACACCCGCCAGTCACCTTTAAGCAACGAGTGCTCGTAACGGTGAAACCAGTCTCGTGTAAGCGTACGCGTAATGTCGGTCCGGGCCGCTTCATCTCACAATACCGCCGAAGCAAAGTATGACATGCTGGTAAGCAGTATGACTAGTATCGCCCACAACTCATTGTGTTCTACTCGTGCATATCATCTACGCATAGACCTGGCTCATGATGCCACTGTTGGGGAACGTAGTATTTTAAAATTTTCCTACGATCACGCAAGATCTATCTACCAGATGCATAGCAACGAGAGGGAAGAGTGTGTCTACGTACCCTCGTAGACCGGAAGCGGAAGCGTCAAGTGACGCGGTTGATGTAGTCGAACTTCTTCGCGATTCAACCGATCAAGCACCGAACGTACGGCACCTCCGCGTTCAGCACACATTCAGCTTGATGACGTCCCACGAGCTCTTGATCCAGTTGAGCTTCACGGGAGAGTTTCGTCAGCACGACGGCGTGGTGACGGATATGATGTATTCACCGGCGCAGGGCTTCGCCTAAGCACTGCAACGGTATGACCGAGGTGTGTTTCTGTGGAGGGGGCACCGTACACGGCTAGAACAATTCAACTTGTGTGTCTTTGGGTGCCCCCCTACCCCCGTATATAAAGGAGCAAGGGAGGAGGGCCGGCCGGCCTCCTATGGTGCGGCTAGGGAAATCCTACTAGGAATAGGATTGCAATCCTATTCCTAGTAGGAGTCCATCAAGAAGGAAGAGAGGGAAAGGAAAAGAGGGAGAGGTGGCGCCACCCCAATCCTAGTCCAACTAGGATCCCTAGGTGGGGCGCCGGCCAGCCTCTATGGGCTGCCTCTCTCTTTTCTTTAAGGCCCACTATGGACCATCCCCCCTCGTAGGGGGTTCCGGTAACCCCCTCCGGCAATCCAGTTAAATCCGAAACTTTTCCGGAACACTTCCGGTGTCCGAATATAGTCGTTCAATATATCAATCTTTATGTCTCGGACATTCCGAGACTCCTCGTCATGTCCGTGATCTCATCCGGGACTCCGAACTACCTTCGGTACATCAATACTCATAAACTCATAATACCGATCGTCATCAAACGTTAAGCGTGCGGACCCTACGGGTTCGAGAACTATGTAGACATGACCGAGACTCATCTCCGGTCAATAACCAATAGCGGAACCTAGATGTTCATATTGGCTCCTACATATTCTACGAAGATCTTTTATCAGTCAAACCGCATAACAACATACGTTGTTCCTTTTTGTCATCGGTATGTTACTTGCCCGAGATTCGATCATCGGTATCTCCATACCTAGTTCAATCTCGTTACCGGCAAGTCTCTTTACTCGTTCCGTAACACATCATCTCGTGACTAACTTATTAGTCTTTTGCTTGCAAGGCTTATTGTGATGTGTGTTACCGAGAGGGCCCAGAGATACCTCTCCGACACTCGGAGTGACAAATCCTAATCTTGATCTATGCCAACACCATGAATACTTTCGGAGACACCTGTAGAGCATCTTTATGATCACCCAGTTATGTTGTGACGTTTGATAGCACACAAGGTGTTCCTACGGTATTCGGGAGTTGCATAATCTCATAGTCATAGGAACATGTATAAGTCATGAAGAAAGCAATAGCAGTAAAACTAAACGATCATAGTGCTATGCTAACGGATGGGTCTTGTCCATCACATCATTCTCCTAATGATGTGACCCCGTTGATCAAATGACAACTCATGTCTATTGCTAGGAAACATAACCATCTTTGATCAATGAGCTAGTCTAGTAGAGGCATACTAGGGACATACTGTTTTGACTATGTATCCACACATGTACTAAGTTTCCGGTTAATACAATTCTAGCATGAATAATAAACATTTATCATGATATAAGGAAATATAAATAACAACTTTATTATTGCCTCTAGGGCATATTTCCTTCAGAATATATGCAAGTGTGTTTGGGTTAATTCCAAACAAATGGAATATTTATTTATAATAGCTCCATAATTATTAGGAGGATATGTTATAAAGAGAAGTCACTCTTCCCTCAATTTAAATGGATCGTAGATCCACACAATTTATTTGGTTGAGTTGCAGAATTAAAGTCATGATGGCATGATGACATGATGCAATGCAAAAATAAATAACACAAGCACAAATGAAACACACGGGAGAACCCGGAACATCTGGAATCTTCTGGGACGTCGGTCTTCGGGCGTCACATATAGGCAACGAAAGAGTAACACATGCTAGTTGCAAGAAAGTAACCAACCTACATATGCAACTCTAAGAGTCTGGCAGCAAAAAGTAAAGCATTGCATATGAAGGTAAAAGGAGAGGTTTGGAGAGTGCAAACGCAATGGAGACATGGAGATTTTTGGCGTGGTTTCGATAGGTGGTGCTATCGTACATCCACGTTGATGGAGACTTCAACCCACGAGGGGTAACGGCTGCGCGAGTCCATGAAGGACTCCACCCATGAAGGGTCCACGAAGAAGTAACCTGGTCTATCCCACCATGGCCATCGCCCATGAAGGACTTGCCTCACTCGGGTAGATCTTCACAAAGTAGGCGATCTCCTTGCCCTTACAAACTCCTTGGTTCAACTCCACAATCTTGTCGGTGGCTCCCAAGTGACACCTAACCAATCTAGGACACACTACTCTCCAAAAGGTTATAAATGGTGTGTTGATGATGAACTCCTTGCTCTTGTGCTACAAGTGATAGTCTCCCCAACACTCAACTCCTTCTCACAGATTTGGATATGGTGGAAAGATGATTTGAGTGGAAAGCAACCTAGGAAGGCTAGAGATCAAGATTCTTGTGGTAGGAATGGTATATCTTGGTCTCAACACATGAGCAGGTGGTTCTCCCTCAGAAAATGTGTACTGCAAGTCTAGGCACGTTCTGATGGCTCTCTTTCTAATGGAGAAGGGGTGGAGGGGTATATATAGCCTCCACAAAAAATCCAACCGTTACACACATTTCACCCAACTCGATCAGACCGAATAATGAGCTCGGTCAGACGAAGCAGTTCAAAATGTGAACATTAGGAATCTCGGTGGGGCCGACTTGACCAACTTGGTGGGACCGATGTTCTAGGGCTAGCGCAAAACCTCATCTCGGTGAGACCAATCGCATGAACTCAGTGAGACTGATTTCAGCAAGGGATCAAATAGAGAGTTGGTCAAGCAAACTCGGTGGGACCGATTGCACATTTAGGTGAGCTCGAAAAAATTAAACAGGATAACAAAGAGTTTGCAAGGCCATCTCGGTAAGTCCGAGATCCATATCGGTGAGATCGAATTGTTTGTGGCAGTGGCTATGTCATGTGAACTGGTGGCACCGGATAGATCAAACAGGTGGGGCCAAGTTTGACTTTAGGTTTGGGACATATGTGGAATATGAGAAAGTGGCTGAGGGTTTTGGAGCAATATCACTACGCACTTGAGCAACCAGATAATTAAGCAACACCTCATCCCCTTTTAATAGTATTGGCTTTCCTATGGATTCAATGTGATCTTGGATCACTAAAATGGAAATGTAGAGTCTTGAGCTTTTGTCAATCTTTGTCCTTAGCATCTTGAAGGGATTTCATATCCTCTTGTCCTTGACAGCTTGAAAGGGTTCCACATCCTCTTGTCCTTGCCACTCTAATGTTGAACTTATCTGAAATACGCTAGGTAAAGGCTTTGGTCCAACAAGGGATATGTTGACATTAATTACCACAATCACTCAGGGAGCACTTGTGCTTTCAATCTCCCCCTTTTGGTAATGGATGACAACATACATCAAAGCTATAGGTAAAAGGTATGAAGAGTAATAAGTAAAGCCCTGGAAAGACATGTAACTTGCATAGGCTCCCCCTACATGTATGCATTCATGCAAATATTGAATATAAGAGTATGTGAGTGCATAAGCATGACAAAGCAGGCAATGTGTTACATGTATCATGGTTATATGCATCAGAGCAAATGAAATAGATGAAGAAATGTGTACCATCATATTCATGATTCCTCCTTGCAAACAGTTTGTACATCAGCAATTGATCATAATGTACATGATTGTGATGCATATACTTACCTTGGGGTCTTGAATTGGCTTCGAAATGAGCGCACTTGAGAAAACAAGGTTAGATAACAAAAGAACACTCTAGCAAAGCAGTTTTAGGGAATTACAAGAGTACCAAGACTGCGATGACATGTAATGGGTAAGTACTTAATACTTCATTTGGATATAGACATGTCCCCAAAGATTGTAAAGATGTGCAATGAATTCCAACGATTTTCTTCCTTGGAAATGAGCTCTTTCTCCCCCTGAATCTAATATTGGATAGTGGGAGAAGATAGGGAAACAGAATATCAGAGCAAAAGATAAACATATTAGAGAAATAGATCATAAATTAAACGGAGCATAGATATGGGTTATCCGAGCAAGAAAAGAATCAGAGCATAAGACAATACTCATACAATCATACCCATAACTAAACATGTATTTCCCATCTTAAGGACATGTGACTTCTCTCCTCTTGATAAGTGTGCATCCTTGTGGGAAAGACTTTTGATGTTCTCTCTCGGATAGGCTTTGATTGAGCTTTGATGATCTCTCTCTCCCCCTTTGACATCAATTTCCTAGAAGGGTTTATTCATGAATTTGAGTAAAGTAGGTTTGGTCCTTGAGAGATGCTACAAAGCAACATATAGCTCGAGATGCCAGTAGAGGATAAGAATCATGGAGTGGAGCTGAAGAAGATAGCAAATATGCAATGTCAAAACTTTTTCTAAGTAGTGAAATCAGTCACTCTGATTAGTTTTCATTGGTGACACCGAGTGAGTAGTATCATGAATGACGCATATCGGGCAGACCGGGTTAGTCCCTTTCGGTTGAACCGATTAACTTTACACAAGGAATCCTTGTGCTTCGGTCTAGCTGATAGGCTGAAATCAGTGTGTCCGAGTTCAATGCAAAGATAAGAATTTTGGCAACTCAGCTCACTTGACAGATAAAGTTTCTAAAATATTTGCAAGGAATTGACTGAAGGGATAAAGAAAATTTATATGAAGTTTTGTTGTTGTTGTTTTTGTTTTGAAAAGGGGAACAAGTTAGTAAAACACATAGTAAAAACAAGAAACACTAGAGAACTTCATCTGGAGATGGGTCGGCGTCAAAGTCACCTATCTTAGAGTATATTGACTTAGGATTCAAGTGAGGTCACTTGATCATAGGTCATACTCATTGTTCAAGCTCAAAATGGAGTTATCATTTTTCGTTTAAGCATTTTGATGTGTTCTCATCTTGTTGAGTTGCTTTGACTCATGACTTTTAGTAAAGCTTCTCGAAGATGGAAAAAACATACCTTGGGTGATTTGATCTTGATCATGTAGTCGAACTCGTGTTGGATGCTGAAGGTTGATGTGGTCCATCAAGAGTTGTGAGAACCACTCATAGTTTGAGTTCATCTTCCTACATGGGTCAGTTTTGCAAGGAAAAGCACATGTGCATCCAAAATGACAATCATGAAACTTGGTACCAAATGAGTGAGTTAATGCTTCCTTGGTATCAACATCCATGAAGTAGAAACTTGGTGATGTAGAGATTGCTCAAGATGAGAGTGACTTTTAATGTCATAGAGTTGGGCTCATCCAAGTACCTACAAGGGGTTAGATCGCATGCAAAGACACAAATATATATGCAAGACATATGATCATCATCATAAGAGAAATATCAAGGATTAGTCGTAAAGGCTCATGCCTTGCATGTATCCAAAGGAGTTTCTACTCCAAGTTTGAGGCATCAATGATATTCAATTCACCTCTCAAATGGAAAAATACTTTCTCCTCAAGAGGTTTGGTAAATATATCTGCCAATTGCTTATCGGTACGAACATGCTTAAGATTGTTATCTCCTTTGGCAACATGGTCTCAAATGAAATGGTGACGAACTTCAATATGCTTAGTTTGAGAATGTTGCACGGGATTGTGAGCAATCTTTATAGCCCTTTCATTATCACAAAGCAACGGAACATGTTTCACATATATCCCATAATCCTTAAGTGTTTGGGTCATCCAAAGTAATTGAGCACAACATTGTTCGGCCGCAATGTATTCCGCTTCGGCGGTGGATAAGGATACCGAGTTTTGTTTCTCGGAGGACCAAGACACAAGAGATCTACCAAGAAATTGACAAGTACCCGAAGTGGACTTTCTATCAACCTTGTCACCGGCATAGTCCGAATCGGAATTGCCAACAACATGAAAACAAGACCTCCTAGGATACCAAATGCCAAAGTTTGGTGTATGAATTAAGTATCTCACTATCCTTTTCACAGCCTTAAGATGACATTCTTTAGGGGACGCTTGATATCATGCACACATGCACACACCTAGCATAATATCAGGATGGGAGGCACATAGATATAACAATGAACCAATCATAGAGTGGTAAACCTTTTGTTCAACCGGTTTGCCATCCTTAGTGAAGTCAAGATGTCCACTAGTAGGCATGGGTGTTTTCATACCTTTGCTTTCTTGCATGTTGAAGTTCTTGAAAATGTTCTTGGTATACTTTGTTTGAGAAACAAATGTACCTTCTTTAGTTTGCTTTATTTGCAAACGAAGAAAGAATTTGAGTTCACTCATCATAGACATCTCAAACTTCTCCGACATTAGCTTTTGAAACTTTTCACTAAAATGGGGGTTAGTAGAACCAAATATGATATCACCAACATAAATTTGGCTCAAAATAATTCACCATTAACCCTTTTAGTAAAAAGTGTGGAATTAATTTTCCCAATTTCAAAGCCTTTTTCAATAAGAAATTATGTCAAGCATTTATACCATGCTCTAGGAGCTTGTTTAAGACCATAAAGAGCTTTGGGAAGTTTGTAAACATGATTAGGTTTCTTGGGATTAACAAAGCTGAGAGGTTGTTTAACATAAACTTCCTCCTCAATTTCACTACTAATAAAAGCACTTTTAATATCCATTTGATACAAAGTGATGTCAAGGTGATTGACATAAGCGAGTAAGATGCGTATGGACTCAAGTCTAGCAACACGGGCATATGTCTCACCGTATTCCATACCTTCAACTTGTGTGTAGCCTTGGGCGACGAGATATGCCTTGTTGCGTACAGCTTTTCCGTCTTCATCTTGCTTATTCTGAAACACCCATTTTGTTCCAATGACATTGTGATTCTCGTCGGGCTTCTCAACCAATGTCCAAACTTGGTTTCTCTCGAAGTTATGTAGTTCCTCATGCATAGAATTCACCCAATCCGGATCATCAAGAGCATCTTCAAACTCTGTAGGTTCAAGGTTAGATATGAAAGAGTAATGTTCACAAAAGTTAGCTAAATATGATTTAGAGCGAGTGATTCTTTTGGTTTGAATGTCATTGTAGATTTTTTTCAATGCATGACCTCTAGCAATTCTTGCTCTAACTCGTGAGAGCTTTTGTTTGGGTCGGGGTGGAACATCCTCTTAATTTTCTTCTTCTTCTCATTGTTCTTGTTCTTCTTCATTGTTGTTGAAGTTGTTGTCTTGTGGAGGTGGAGAAGGAGGTCGACGAGGTTCTTCTTGTTGTACTTCCTCGTTCCCTTGTCTTGACGTGTTCCACCTGTGGATGCCTTCAAGTCAAATGGTGGTTCACCTTGATGTGAATTTGAGGCTTCCACTTGAATGGACAATGTACTCTCCTTCACCTCCGTTGGGCCCATATTGCTAATAGACAAGTCTTGGATAGCTTCCGAAGGATCTTTGTCTCCTACATCAATTGGCAATTGCTCTAATTGCGAGCAGTTAGATTCACCAAACTTCACATCTACCGTCTCTTCAACCTTTCGGGTGAAATTGTTGTAGACACGTTAAGTGTGAGAGTTTGAGCCATAACCGAGTACAAAACCTTCATGAGATTTAGGGGAAAATTTCGAACGACAATGCTTGTCATGAATGTAGCACTTTGAGCCAAATACTTGAAAGTATCCAACTTGTGGTTTGTTACTGGTGAGGAGCTCGTATGTCGTCTTGCCGAGAAGCTTGTGAAGATATTGTCAATTTGTAGCATGGCAAGCTATCTCAACCACTTCTGCCCAAAAGTGTCTTGGCGTCTTGTATTCATCAAGCATAATTCTCATCATCTCGATCAGCGTTGGATTCTTCCGCCAAACAACTCCATTTTGTTGAGGTGTGTACGTAGCTGAGAACTCATGTGAGATCCTTTCCTAATCAAGAAAGGTATCCACATTGGCGTTCTTGAACTCTGTTCTGTTGTCGCTCCGAACCTTCTTGATCTTCACTTCAAATTGATTTTGAGCCTTTCTAGCGAAGTTCTTGCAGATCTTTTGGACCTGTGATTTATCGTCAAGAAATAACACCCACATAAATCTGAAAAATTTATCAACAATGACCAATCCGAAGGAGTTACCACCGAGACTCTTGTAAACATTGGGACCAAAAAGATCCATGTGAAGTAGCTCAAGTGGTCTTCTTGTGGTCATGATATTCTTCACGGGATGACTTCCTCAAACTTGTTTTCCTGCTTCACAAGCACTACAAAGTCTATCCTTGTCAAATATAACATCTTTAACACCAAGGATATTATCACCTTTAATAAGCTTATCCGGATTTCTCATGCCAACATGACCTAATGTCCTTGTAACGCCCAAGATGCGATTCTATCCCGATCACGTGATAACTTCGTGATTGGGGCACAACCACATTTCGGGTGCTTAGCAAGATGCATATCATTACATCGTACCATTACATAAATAGATAGGGATACATACAAGTCATACAAACTTCCACATGAATACAAGACATCATACACAAGACATCCGACTACGGATGAAAACACATGAAAAGCACTATGACATCCATCCTCCTATCCCAGGCCGCCGACCAGAAACCTATCACAAGATCGATGAAGAAGAAGAAAGAACTCCAACACAAGTAAACATCACTCTCATGTCAAGTCATTAGAAACCTGCACTTGTAAATGTTGTTGTAGTATCTGTGAGCCACGAGAACTCAGCAATCCCATAACCATGGATATCAAGACTAGCAAAGCTTAATTGGTATGGAAAGGATAAGTGGTGAGGTTGCAGCAGCGGCTAAGCATTGTATGGTGGCTAACTTACGAGTACAAGAATATGATGAGCATCTACGCAAATGGTCGCAAACTAGTAATGATCAATAAGTGATCCTAAACTACCTACGAGTCAAACATAACCCACCGGTGTTCTCTTCTCAAAATAAAAAGAGACGGTCACGGTTACTCACACGGTTGGTATATTTTATTACGGATCCTCTGTCAAGTTAACTACAACCGGATATTAACAAATTCCAATCTGCCACATAACCGCGGGCACGGCTTCCGAAAGATCATAACCCTGCAGGGGTGTCTGAACTTAGCCCATCACAAGCTCTCACGATAAGCGGAGTAACAACTCCAAGATTGGGAAGACCCGAGTGTTCTCGGAATCCCGTGCTCAAGATATTTCGACAATAGTAAAACTAATCCAGCAAGACCGCTCGATGTGCCGACAAATCCCGATAGTAGTCACACGTATCTCGTTATCGGGGCACACTGGATGGGCAAGACGTCGGGTTAGCTAAGACCCTGGTTGCCCAGGGGGCACCGGTCATCGCCCAGCTTGGACCAGCACTCAAGGAGCACTGGCCCGGGTTATTGATTAAAACAATCCTCAGGTTAATTACTCCATATGCAGTTTTTAGTTATTAGGCAAATGGTAAAACCAAGGTTGGGCCTTGCTGGGAAAGCTTTGAACAAAGCAAATTATCAAGGGGAACCCATAAATCCCAATCGTGTTAGGAACGCAAAATCAAGGAACATAACATCGAGCAAAAGGCCAAGCCTTCCACCCATTACCAAGTATATTCTGCATTAATTAAGCATAAAAGATATTGTGATATTCCCAAAGTATCCAAGATCAGACATGGAGCAATCTTCATCTCCACCTGCATCTAACAACACTATAAGAGGGGCTAAGCGAGCGATGACATAGCCAAACAACGTTTTGCTGGGATGGTGTCAAAGGTTAGAGGTTTCATGGCAAAAATGAGAGGCTGACAACAATAGATAGGTAGCGTGACATATAGCTATAGCATAGAGACAACTAGCATAGCAATGATAGTAATGAGATCCAAGGTGACAGTCATCTTGCCTGAAATCCCACTAGGAAGAAGAACGAGTCCATGAAGAAGACAAACGGCTGTAGTCGAACGAATCCTCACAAGTCCGAAACGAAACCGAAGCTAACAAGAGAAGCAAACCGGAAAGAAAACAACAACATCATAAACACACAAGCATAAGCATGACATATGATGCACAAACAAGTATGATGCATGTCCGGTTTAAGTGCATGGCATGGCAAATTGCACAAACAACACTGCAAATTAAGTGGAGCTCAATATGCAACAAGTTGCATATTGACGAAACACCACATTCAATTATTTAGTTCACTCTCATTATGAACCCAACAAGTTTTAATGTTGTTTAATATGGCAAGAGGTGAAGCATGAGCAAACTGCACCATCTAGGCATTTAAATGAGGTCGGAAATAACAAACAACAATTCCGGAAAATCCCAATGTGCAATTATAGATTTTGGTACTGTTCTGCCGAAAAACATATTTTAAATTTACTAAACAGCAAAAGTAAATGCACCATGTTATTCTACACAATTTCCCACCCCATTTACATATAAAGTTTATTAAATTTGGAGCTACGGTTATTTAGTTATGAATTAAACCATTTTAACATGCCACTTATGCAAACTAATTCAAAAAGCAAGTTTCAACATTTTAAACAGCACTGAAAGTAGGATATTATTACTCTACATGAAATTCTAAGCATTTTACATATATATTTTGTTTTAAACCGATGCATAGTTGTTAAGTTATTAAATGCATGAACATGGAGAGTAAAACTGTAACTATGCATTTTTTGGATATGTGGCAAAATTCGCAGGCAGGAAAAAAAACATGCACGGGCCCGAAGCAATATAGTGCAGCGGCCCAGTAGTGGGATCAGGCCCAAGCGGACAGGTGTGTGTGCGTGTAAAATAAAAGAAATCGAGCAAAAACAAGGCCACCTGGGAATCGAACCCAGCACTTCCTGGATGTGTGCACGCGGGAAGCACCACTGGTCTAGCTGATCTGTTCGTGCTACAATTTAATTGCAACACTAAATAAACTCTATTTGCCAGAATGGATCTAGGAACAAAGTGAATCTTCAGTTAAGAAGTTGCTCACAACGAGGAAACACACAGAGGCAAGCGGCCATGGCGATGTAGGAGGCGAGCGCTGGGGCGCGGTTCAGGAGAAGTGGAGGTAGAAGCGGCGGGGCTTGGCGCGGGGTCTTGGGGAGGTCGATCCAGGCCGGATCCGGTCGCCTCCGAGGCTTGGACGCGCCGGAGCTTCGAGCTGGAGGCGGCAGACGGCATACATGACCATGCCGTCTACCTATCCAAGGCATGGAAGAGAGAGCATGTGAGACGAGGGAAGGATGAGGCTTCGGTGGAGAAAGAAAACGGGGAAGGGAGCAGGGACATGGCCTGGACATGGTGCTCCAGCGGGTCATCAGTCGGTCGCCGGAGTGGGATGGGGAAGCGAGGCAGCGATGAGGTGGAGGCGAGGGGAGCTCGAGGCGGCTCGGGTGGTTGGGCAGGTTCGGGAGGAACTTGGGCAGAGGAGGCAGATGTAGCGACCAGACCTCAAACAGTCTGATCTCTGTGCATCAGTGTCATCCCTGGATCAGTAATGCTGACACGCACAGTACTTGAAGGATTTATAACAGAGTAGCAATCACACACTTATTACATCGATAGTCCAACGATGAATTTATTACAATAAATATGGCTGAAGGCCATCTAATACGATAACAACGGAAGGCTTGGAAGATAAGTGAGTCCATCAACTCCAGCGGCATCACTGAGTATAGAACCACGACCTAAAAGGCATCTTACTCGTCGTCTGAAAAGTCTGCAACATGAAACGTTGCAGCCCGAAAACGGGTCAGCACATGGAATATGATGGCAAGGTAACATAAGAGAATGCTATGGAAGTAAAGCTATACTATATGCATATTTGGCTGGTGGAAAGCTCTATGGTTAAGTTTTTGTGTAAAGCCAAATTTTCCCTACTTCAAAGGAATAGATTTTAGTTAACTATCATGGTAGTTGAAACATCGTTGAGAAGATAGACATCCTCTCAACCCCAATTAAAATAATCATTAACCCAACAAAATTAATTAAAGTAACATGATGAGATTCACATGATAATCCAAGTACTAGATTCTCAAGATGTCCGTAACCGGGGACACGACTAATCATGATCTGTTTGTACACTCTGCAGAGGTTTGTGCACTTTTCCCCACAAGACTCGATCGCCTCCGTTTGGTTTCTTGCACTGCATGGTGTTTGAGAAACGGATGACCGAGACACAGTCTTTCCGAAGAGGTCCCCTTAACCAGATAGATAGGCCGGTACACCTACAAAACCCACTACATCTGCTAGCCCATCATGGAAAGGTTTCCCACAACTTACTCAACTATGCCAGAGCCCATATTGGCATGTGGCTGCACACGGAAGTTTCTAGTATGAAAAATCTCATGATCCCTTTGAACCTGGGTGGCGGTCCAAAAGAAAAACAAGCAATCACTGGAATACCCAGATGCCTCAATCCACCCAGATGTGTGTTAAGTTGCCACCTTAAGTTGAACCATTAATTAACAAACTCACATCTGTCATAGATTTCACTCAAACCCATACCACGTCTACGAGCATAGCATGTCCTAACAGCAAATGTAGAAGTAACTCCCAAATGTTTGAATGTAATGCAGGTAATAGGTACTACCTCAATCTACTTCCCAATCCCACAAGTTAATTAATCCTACTCATGCAATGTGTGAGGGTTTGACTAATGCAATGAAAACTGGGTAATTGGAAAGTATGATCAAAGTGTTACTTGCCTTGCTGATGATCCGCAAAACCTAGAGACTCAAAGTAGCGAGCGGCGCACTCCGGGTACTCTATCGCAATCAAACAAGCACACAATAAGTACTTAAAAAATGCAAGGGTAAAACTCAAATAAGGGATCTAACCAGAAAGTTCAACTTAAGAACTCCGGTCTGCAAAAAGAATCAACTCGAAAGAAGCAACGAAACTCAAACTGCAAAAGAAACGAGCTCCGGTTTACTAGTTGGCCTAAAGTCAAATTTTACAGTAGCCAAAACTTTGTTCAAGTTGATTAAACGTAAAGAGGGCATCGAGACGAAGATCTGGGATTTTGAATCACCTGATTCCGACTCTCGAGCGAAAAGAAAAACGAAAAACAAGATGAGGGCAGAAATCACGATCGGAATAACCGCGGATAAATACCCCGAAAAAGAAAAACGGACGAACAGGCTAACGAACGAACGTTCGCTGTCTGCGGCTAACTAACGAAAACCGTTCGTTAAAACGAACGTAAGGATGAACGTCCGCTAAATAACTAAACCAACGAAAAAACCGAACCGATCTAATCTAATAAAACAGATCTACGGTTTTAAAAAAAACCGAGCGGTTCTAAAAAAACGGAATCTACCTCGCGAACTCCGACGGGATCTCCGGCAACGGCGGCGGCGGTCCGGCGACGGCCGCGGGGCGGCGGCTAGCGGCGGCGGGGTAGCGGGGCGATGGCTAGCGGCGGCGGGGCGGCGACAGCACGCGGGCGAGGCGGCGGCGGCGCGCGGGCCGCGGGGTCGGCGGCAGCAGCGGCTGGTGGCGGCGGCGGCGGCAGCGCGGGCGAGGCGGCGGCGGCGCGAAGGCGGCGGCGGCTGGGGCGCTAGGGCAGGGGCGGCGGCTGGCGGGCTGAGGCGAAACGGGCCGGGGTGGCGGCTTATAAAGCCCAGAGTCCCTTTCCTATACGAGTCTAAGTCGGTTCACTTTTTATTAAATAGAGTCCTGGCGCAGAAAAACTAACGAAAGAAATACTAAACGGACTCCAAATATCCCGAAATAAATTTTCACCGTCCTCTAATAATATTTAGGACAAAGTGAACATTTTTCCCGGACCTAAATGCAATTTTGAAAAACGCGCATTTTTCCTATGCATATAAATCCGCAAATAAATCCAGAAAAATACCAAAAGTGATTTTAACATTTTTCCTCCAATATTTCTGTTATTTTGGAGAAGTCATATTATCTCCGCTCATATTTTGTATTTCGAAATATTTTTAGGAGAGAAAAATAATTAGAATCACACTGTCCTCGTACCGGTATTCGAGCGAACTCAAATACGAAAACGGTAAAATTTCCAACTCTCTCCGTAGGTCCTTGAGTTGCTTAGAATTTTGAGGAACGCCACAAACAAAAATGCAAAAAGCATGAAATGCAATATGATCTATGTATAACATTCCAAATTGAAAATTTGGGATGTTACAAACCTACCCCCTTAGAATGAATCTCGCCCTCGAGATTCGACTTGGCTAGAGAACATGTGTGGGTGGTCCTTGCGTAGATCATCTTCTCGTTCCCAGGTGGCTTCTTCTTCGGTGTGGTGACTCCACTGAACTTTGCAAAACTTGATAACCTTACTGCGAGTAACTCTGCTCAAAAATTCGAGAATCTTAACAGGCTTCTCCTCGGAAGTCAGATCACTGTCCAGCTGAATTGCTTCCAGGGGTACTGTGTCTCTAAGCGGTATATCGGCCATCTCCGCATGGCACTTTCTAAGCTGTGAAACGTGAAACACGTTGTGCACTCCTGACAATCCTTCGGGCAATTCCCACTTATAGGCAACCTCTCCCATGTGTTCCAAAACACGGTAAGGTCCCACAAATCTCGGGGCTAACTTCCCTTTAACTCCGAAACGTTTAACTCCTCGCAGAGGCGATATTCTCAAGTACGCTCTGTCTCCGATCTCATAGGCTATCTCCTTGCGCTTCGAGTCTGCATAACTCTTCTGCCTGGACTGAGCTACTTTTAGTCTATCTCGAATCAACTTCACCTTCTCTTCGGACTCTTTGATCAAGTCCGGTCCAAACAACTGTCGATCTCCAACTTCATCCCACATCAACGATGTTCGGCATCTCCTTCCATACAATGCCTCTAACGGTTCCATCTTCAAACTGGCTTGGTAATTGTTGTTGTATGAAAACTCCGCGTAGGGCAAGTTGTCATCCCAACTAGATCCGTAATCTAATGCACAGGCTCTCAGCATATCCTCCAAAATCTGATTGACTCTCTCCGTCTGTCCATCTGTCTGTGGGTGAAAAGTTGTGCTAAACTCTAGCCTGGTACCCAAAGTTTCATGTAACTGATTCCAGAACTTTGAGGTAAACTTGGTTCCTCTATCTGATACGATGCTCCTCGGAACTCCATGCAGACACACAATTCTGGTCATGTATATCTTTGCCAACTTTGCACTGGTATATGTGGTTTTCACAGGGATAAAGTGGGCTACCTTCGTCAATCGGTCAACTGCTACCCAGATTGAATCATATCCTGCTTTGGTCCTGGGCAATCCGGTGATAAAATCCATGCCAAGCTTCTCCCACTTCCATTCGGGTATTGGCATAGGTTGTAACAATCCTGTTGGCTTCTGATGTTCTGCCTTTACTCTCTGACATACATCACAAACTGCTACATACTCCGCAATATCCTTCTTCATACCGGTCCACCAGAAAATATCCTTCAAATCGAAATACATCTTAGTATTTCCTGGATGAATCGAGTATGGTGAATCATGGGCCTCCTGTAGAATCAACTTCCTGATCTCCGGGTCATTAGGCACATAGATTCGACCCTCAAACCATAGGGTGTCGTGTTCATCCTCATGAAAACCTTTAGCTTTTCCTTCGCTCATCCTCTCCTTTTATAGCGACAACCTCCTTGTTAGCTTCCTGAGCTTCTCTGATTTTATCCATCAGGATAGACTGGATTTCTAATGTTGCTACATAGCCTCTCAGAACAATCTCCATACCTAGTTCTCGTAGGTCCTCGGCTAACTCCTTTGGAAATTCTTCCATCATTAGGGTATTGACATGGCTCTTACGGCTTAGCGCATCTGCTACTACGTTAGCCTTTCCGGGATGATAATGCAATCTCATGTCATAATCCTTAATGAGTTCCAGCCATCTCATTTGCCTAAGATTCAGCTCCTTCTGAGTGAATATATACTTCAAACTCTTGTGATCCGTATATACTTCACAATGGTTTCCAATAAGAAAATGTCTCCACGTCTTCAATGCATGCACTACGGCTGCTAATTCCAAATCGTGGGAGGCATAGTTCAGCTCATGAGGTTTTAGCTGTCGTGAAGCATACGAAACCACTCTTCCTTCCTGCATAAGAACTGCTCCAAGTCCTCGATGTGAAGCGTCGTAGTACACCTCATAATCCTTATGTTGATCTGGCAGAATCAACACAGGGGATGAGACCAAACGTTTCTTTAATTCCTAGAAACTGGCCTCACATTCTTCTGTCCAACTGAACTTGGTGTCCTTCTTTATCAACTCCGTCATTGGCTTTGCAATCCTCGATAATTTCTCGATGAATCTCCGGTACTATCCTGCAAGTCCAAGAAAACTCTGGATCTCTCCAACTGTTGTTGGTGCTTCCCAATGGGTCACAGTGTCCACCTTAGCGGGATCTACTGCTATTCCTTCTCCAGATATAACATGTCCGAGAAATCCGACTTCCTTCAACCAAAACTCACATTTGCTAAACTTGGCATATAACTGATGTTCTCTGAGCTTCTCCAACACCATACGCAAATGCTCTTCATGCTCCTCTTCATCCTTCGAGAAGATCAATATATCATCTATGAACACTACGACGAACTTATCCAAATACTCCATAAACACTTTGTTCATCAGGTTCATAAAGTATGCCGGTGCGTTCGTCAGACCAAACGACATAACGGTATACTCGTACAACCCATACCTAGTGGAAAAGGCCGTCTTAGGTATATCCTGCTCTCGGATCTTCAATTGATGGTACCCTGATCGCAGATCTATCTTGGAAAATATCTTAGCTCCTTGCAATCTATCGAACAGATCATTGATCATTGGTAATGGGTACTTATTCTTGATCGTTACTTCATTCAATCCACGGTAATCAACAACCATTCTTAACGATCCATCCTACTTCTCCACTAGAAGTACTGGCAAATCCCCAAGGCAAAGAACTTGGGCGTATGAATCCTATATCCAGTAACTCATTAATCTGTTTCTTAATCTCCTCCAAATCCTTTGCGAGCATCCTATATGGTCTCTTAGAAATTGTCCCGGTGCCTGGCAAAAGTTCAATCAAAAACTCTATATCTCTATCCGGTGGCATGCCAGGTAACTCCTCTGGAAACACATCCGGATAATCCTTCACTACTGGCACTTCCTCCTGAACAACTCCCGTGAGAGAATGTACTTGAGTCCTTGTAGGCGAATGCCTAGATACATACTTAATCCTTTTTCCCTCCGGGGTGATGAGAAAAATAGACTTACTGGCACAGTCAATATTACCTCCATACTTCGATAGCCAATCCATACCTAATATCACATCCAATCCTTGTTACTCCAGGACTATTAGGTCAGAGGGGAAAGTATGGCGTCCTATGATCAATGGCGTCTGAAAACATCCTTGGTGTGCCATATAATCTGCTCCAGGTGAACTTACTAACATGGGGGTCTTAAGAACTCGGGTGGACATCCTATGTCTATTTACGAATCCCCTTGAAATATATGAATGCGATGCACCAGTATCGAAAATAACTATTGCGGTAAATGTCTTAACCAAAAACTTACCGACAACAGCATCTGGTTGCTCTTCTACCTCCTCCACGGTCACGTGGTTCACTTGTCCTTTGTTGAATGGGTTGGGCTTCTTCGCGGCGCTTCCATTGTTGTTCCCATTCTTAACTTTTGGGCATTCATTGGCATAATGTCCATTCTTCCCGCACTTGTAACAAGTGACATGGCTGAAATCCCTCTTGGTGGGTGTGGACGTAGTAGGGAGGCTCTAGTTTCCATTGGCTCCATTCCCATTTCCATTTCCAATCTTGGTGCCATTGTGATTGTGCGAGCTACCTCCTCCATGGGTATGCTGAAACTGTCCTACCGTTTTAGGGGTAAAACGGGGCTTCTGCTGAGCAACAGAATTATACTTTCCTTGCCCATACTTCCTTTTGCGACTTTCAATATGGTGGTGCTTCCTTTCAATCATTACGGCGCGGTCAACCAACTCCTGGTAGTTATTGAAAGTTGCCACCATCAACTGTACGCTCATCTCATCATTCAGCCCTTCCATGAATCTCTCCTGCTTTGTAGCATCTGTGGCCACATCATCTGGGGCATACCGAGATAGGGTACTAAACTCATCCATGTACTGGGCCACAGTACGATTTCCTTGGCGCAAATTGCGAAACTCCTGCTTCTTCATACTCATGGCTCCAGTTGAGACATCGGCGGTACGAAAAGCTTGCTGAAAATGATCCCAAGTCACATTGGCTACGGGGTAAGTGGCTGTGTAATTCTCCCACCATGCTGCGGCTGGTCCAGACAACTGGTGTGCGGCAAATCGCACCTTCTCAGCATCCGAGCAATTGGCGGTGGTCAAATCCCTTCCAATCTTGCGTAGCCAGTCATCAGCCACTATTCGTTCGATGCTGCTAGCAAACACGGGTGGTTGCAACCTTAAGAAACGTGTCAGGTTGTCCACGGGTGGTGGTGGTGGAGGGTTGTTGTTGTTGTTGTTGTTCTAGTTGTTCTGAGTGTTCTGGACAAGAAGTTGCATCAGGGTGTTCTGCTGCTGGATCAACTGAGTGAGCTCAGGGGGAAACTCAAATTCACGTCTTGGAGGCATCTGATGGGTGTAGAGGGAAGAGATTAGAATATAAAAGAGGTCTAAGGGAAAATCACTACCCATATGCACATGAGACAAACACACAATCATATCACACCCATCAATTTCAAACAAGGTCTTATAAATCTAACGATCGTTACAAAAGTGCTCTAAAACTAATATATGGTAGTAAACTACTAGTCACAGGGTGGTCATCTAAAAATATTGTTCGACAGAGGATTCCATAATATCTACTCCAGCTTCATCTTCATAGTCTTCGTCCTTGCTATCCTAAGCTTCCGAATTTGTGTCATCTATGATGATGTAGTCTTCCGGTGGAATCTACTTGGGTTCTTCTTCCTCGTCTTCTTCTCCCATGAGTATCCCTAACTTCCGGGTCAAATCATTATTCTTCTCCACAAGTATTTTCATCTCCTCCTCATAACCGTCGCGTCTAGACTTGAGTTCTTCTTCTAGCTCCAAATTCCTATTTAGGGCCTTCTTCAAATCTATCATCCCTGCGCACTTCTGGTGCTCCTGGCGACGAATGTGGTGGTTCAACTACTGGATGAATGTTGCAATGGACCTATCCTTCCGGGTGCTGATCATATCCCAATTCTCATCTTGGCGTCCACAAATCTGATAGACGGTGTCCTTTAGCTCTTGCTTGTAGACTTCTCTAATCCTTCCCATAGCAATGTGGGTTGCCATGCTCCTGCCTAGGTTCCATGTAGGCGCATTAAAGGAAAATGCTATGAGTGAGGTGACGAGTGCAAACGTCCTTCCTGGAACTTGAGCTTGAATCAACCAACGCTCCTCCTTAGGTAGAGTGGCATTGTAGGTTCCGGTGAATCTTGGTAATCCAATGTTTAGAAATCTGGTGACTTCCTTCAGGTGTCGATCAAATGGCGTATCATCATCCGGTTGCATGAACTTGTGCTTTGCTTCCACCATCCTAAAGAGTAGAAAAGATGAGGAGTCAGAAAAGAGAAGAGTGAATAGTGCTCTAGGTCTTGTCTTAGTGGTCGTGTCCTACAGTCAGCGTGTGCTCTGATACCTTCTTGTAGCGACCAGACCTCAAACAGTCTGATCTCTGTGCATCAGTGTCATCCCTGGATCAGTAATGCTGACACGCACAGTACTTGAAGGATTTATAACAGAGTAGCAATCACACACTTATTACATCGATAGTCCAACAATGAATTTATTACAATAAATATGGCTGAAGGCCATCTAATACGATAATAGTGGAAGGCTTGGAAGATAAGTGAGTCCATCAACTCTAGCGGCATCACTGAGTATAGAACCACGACCTAAAAGGCATCTTACTCATCGTCTGAAAAGTCTACAACATGAAACGTTGCAGCCCGAAAACGGGTCAGCACATGGAATATGCTGGCAAGGTAACACAAGAGAATGCAATGAAAAGAAGCTATACTATATGCATATTTGGCTGGTGGAAAGCTCTATGGTTAAGTTTTTGCGTAAAGCCAATTTTTCCCTACTTCAAAGGAATAGATTTTAGTTAATTATCATGGTAGTTGAAACATCGTTGAGAAGACAGACATCCTCTCAACCCCAATTAAAATAATCATTAACCCAACAAAATTAATTAAAGTAACATGATGAGATTCACATGATAATCCAAGTACTAGATACTCAAGACGTCCGTAACTGGGGACACGGCTAATCATGATCAGTTTGTACACTCTGCAGAGGTTTGTGCACTTTTCCCCACAAGACTCGATCGCCTCCGTTTGGTTTCTCGCACTGCATGGTGTTTGAGAAACGGATGACCGAGACACAGTCTTTCCGAAGAGGTCCCCTTAACCAGATATTTAGGCCGGTACACCTACAAAACCCACTACATCTGCTAGCCCATCATGGAAAGGTTTCCCACAATTTACTCAACTATGCCAGAGCCCATATTGGCATGTGGCTGCACACGGAAGTTTCTAGTATGAAATATCTCATGATCCCTTTGAGCCTGGGTGGCGGTCCAAAAGAAAAACAGGCAATCACTGGAATACCCAGATGCCTCAATCCACCCGGATGTGTGTTAAAGTTGCCACCTTAAGTTGAACCATTAATTAACAAACTCACATCTGTCATGGATTTCACTCAATCCCAAACCACGTGTACGAGCATAGCATGTCCTAACAGCAAACGTAGAAGTAACTCCCAAAGGTTTGAATGTAATGCAGGTAATAGGTACTACCTCAATCTACTTCCCAATCCCACAAGTTAATTAATCCTACTCATGCAATGTGTGAGGTTTTGACTAATGCAATGTAAACTGGGTAATTGGAAAGTATGATCAAAGTGTTACTTGCCTTGCTGATGATCCGCAAAACCTAGAGACTCAAAGTAGCAAGCGGCGCACTCCGGGTACTCTATCGCAATCAAACAAGCACACAATAAGTACTTGACAAATGCACGGGTAAAACTCAAATAAGGGATCTAACCAGAAAGTTCAACTTAAGAACTCCGGTTTGCAAAAAGAATCAACTCGAAAGAAGCAACGAAACTCAAACTGCAAAAGAAACGAACTCCGGTTTACTAGTTGGCCTAAAGTCAAATTTTACGGTAGCCAAAACTTTGTTCAAGTTGATTAAACGTAAAGAGGGCATCGAGACGAAGATCTGGGATTTTGAATCACCTGATTCCGACTCTCGAGCGAAAAGAAAAACGAAAAACAAGATCAGGGCAGAAATCGCGATAGGAATAACCGCGGATAAATACCCCGAAAAAGAAAAACAGACGAACAGGCTAACGAACGAACGTTCGCTGTCTGCGGCTAACTAACGAAAAGAGTTCGTTAAAACAAACGTACGGATGAACGTCCGCTAAATAACTAAACCGACGGAAAAACCGAACCGATCTAATCTAATAAAACAGATCTATGGTTTAAAAAAAACCGAGCGGTTCTAAAAAAACGACATCTACCTCGCGAACTCCGGCGGGATCTCCGGCGACGGCGGTGGCGGTACGGCGACGGCAGCGGTGGTCCGGCGACGGCAGCGGGGCGACGGCTAGCGGCGGCGGGGCGGCGGGGCGGTGCCTAGCGGCGGCGGGGCGGCGGCCGCACGCGGGCGAGGCGGTGGCGGCGCGCGGGCGGCGGGGTCGGCGGCAGTAGCAGCGGCGGGCGGCGGCGGCGGCACGCGGCGGCAGCGGCGGCGCGAAGGCGGCGGCGGCTGGTAGGCTGAGGCGAAACGGGCCGGGGTGGCGACTTATAAAGCCTAGAGTCCCTTTCCTATACGAGTCTAAGTCGGTTACTTTTTTTAAATAGAGTCCTGGCGCAGAAAAACTAACGAAAGAAATACTAAACAGACTCCAAAAATCCCGAAATAAATTTTCACCGTCCTCTAATAATATTTAGGACAAAGTGAACATTTTTCCTGGACCTAAATGCAATTTTGAAAAACACGCATTTTTCCTATGCAAATAAATCCGCAAATAAATCCAGAAAAATACCAAAAGTGATTTTAACATTTTTCCTCCAATATTTCTATTATTTTGGAGAAGTCATATTATCTCCGCTCATATTTTGTATTTAGAAATATTTTTAGGAGAGAAAAATAATTAGAATCACACTATCCTCGTACCGGTATTCGAGCGAACTCAAATACGAAAACGGTAAAATTCCCAACTCTCTCCGTAGGTCCTTGAGTTGCTTAGAATTTCGAGTAACGCCACAAACAAAAATGCAAAAAGCATGAAATGCAATATGATCTATGTATAACATTCCAAATTGGAAATTTGGGATGTTACAGCAGAGGCGTGCGAGGCCGTGGCCTCGATCCAACCTGGATCAAGCGTCGGCTGGCTGCGGGAGAGGTCGGGTGTGCGACTGCGTGTGGGAGGCTGGGATTGGAGTGGCGTGGAGAACAAGGGAGACAGTCGGTGTGGATTTTTGGATCAGGGAAGATGGAGGCTGTTTGTTGGGGATGGGTGCCGATGAGAGGAGTGGCGGCGACGGTTAGGAGGATGGGACAGACTACGTAAAATCTAGGGTTAGACTGTTTAAATAGCTAGGTGAACTAGCTTAGGGGTAGAACGGACCCTCCGATCAAAATCTAAAGGTCGAGAATAAAATAGGTAGGAAGTCCAAATAAGAAAACGGTGATGTTTTAGGGATGTTTCGGGATGATCCGGACCCATCAGTAACGACAGACCGGTTCGAGTTGGGTGCAGTTCCGGACACACACGAGAGGTCGATGCACTGCACAAAGAGGGGTTAGGTAGACACGGTCAAGTTTGTTGTTGGACGGAGAATGATGAACGACGACAAGCGGAGTGACAACAAGCCACGAAGATAAGGAGGGAAGCGGCAACTACGAACGACTACAAGTTTTATGAAAACATGTGGATGGAATGCTCATGATGCGATGATGAATGCAACAAACAAAATAAAACACACGGCGGCAATGAAATAGCTGGAAGTCTTCTAGAGCGTCGGTCTTGGGGTGTCACAACACTCCCACACTAACAGAGGATCTCGACCCGAGATCCTAGGGATGACACCGGAGAAAAGCGGAAAAGGAAGAGGTAAAATAAAGTTGCTTCTTCGACAAACGAGCGAAACCAACAAACCTTGGAGGGTTGACAACTTGAAGAATGACACAACAGAGATGAATGAATATGAAAACACTCTGTTGGACAAGAGGAACAAGGAATACGACGAGAATGAGGAGCTTAGGTGACAAGATAGACATTGAAACCACTCCGATTAAAACAAGATAGAGAAGAAATAAGAATAAAATTATTCGGACAACACTCCAATTGAAAACAGAAGGAATTAGAATCATGAACTTGGGAAGATAGGATGATACTTAACGAAATCAACAACACACTGTCTCAAAAACAATTAAAAGAATGGCACAAGGGGTAAGAAAGTTTTCAGACAGCACTCCGGTTAAAAAGAGAGACAAAACTTCATAAGATGAGAGAAATTGAATGGAGGACACAACACTCCTGTTAAATGGACTAGAAGGGAAAAGAACATGATCTTGATAAAACAAGATGATGGTTTGGAGAGAGCAACATTACAATGCCTCCGGGCTGAAAGAATAGATGCTAGATTGTTAGAAAGAAAAGAACGAAGAAGAAAATGACAACTTCTCCCACAAATGAATTAGGAAAACATCCTTACGAAGATGGATTGAATGGGGTTGATGGAAAATCAACAACGAAAAGAATAAGCTTGTTGTGGTCTTATGGAAAACATCTCAAAACTTGAGGTAAAATTCTGCCACTAACGGAAACAATTGATTTGATTGAGAGCCAGAAAAGATAGATAGCTCCCTCCACCGAGGTGACAATTAAGGAGAAAACATGGATCATAGATAAGCACCACAATAGCAACATTCCTTAGGGAAGGATGTAGGTGAAATATAACCCAAGATAACTCCAACAAAGAGATTGATTGGTTGAAAAGATCTCTTGAACGAAGAGAAAACGATGGATTTAAATTTCTCATTCCTGACAACTTGTGAATCATGAAACATGAGGAGAAATTGCCAAAGATGACATAACACCATCTCAAGAGATAAGGTAGAAAGAATTGCACTTCGGAATATGAAGAATGCTTGAACTCCTCAAAACAAAGCATGTGTTGAACACCATGTTTATCTTAGAGTATAGCTTTACGAATCTTAACTTCGAGAAAAATCCTCAAGAACAATTTGAGAAAGAAAGGAATCCTTGATGAACCAGCATGTAGAGCCTCCATGAAGAACTCCGGTAATAAAAGGATGGTAGAAAGAAAGAGAAGTTTAAAACACAAGGTGAAGCCTTGCAATTATTTGGATGGAATTCGCGACGATATAACCGAGAAAACTTGGAACTCCAGAAAAGGAAAAGATGAAACACATGAAATCGAGACTTGATAACATGAATGAAGTTCGGAAGAAAGAATTAATCACTTGGATGGAATAAGAATAAGAATTATGGTATACTTATCCTTCATCAACTTAAATTGATGACTAATAATAGATTATTGCACACCACTTATTCTCATTGAAAAGGGTTAAGGAGAGATATAGTGTGAACTTGGGGAAGTCTTGAACAAACCACCAGTACGATTTGGAAACAACGAATAAATTGCTACGATAACAAAGGAAGAGAAATCTTGAACGAACCACCGAATTGAAACGAACGATTAAAAGACAATGTCTCTCCAGGAAGCATTAAAACGCACAAAGATACTTGAGAGAATTTAGATTTGAGAGGTTGAAGAAATCAAGAGATGGCTATAACATGCTTGAGTGAAGCACCGGAAAAAATTGGAGATGAATGAAGAAATAACAATTTAGAATAGTTGGAGGATGAAGTTGAAAACTGAGAACGAAGAAATCTTCTGAAATGATGGCCTTCGGAGGAACACAATGGGAAGAATTCATGAAATACTCTGGATGTGTAACACAAAAATTTGTCATGATCGGAACAATTTGAACGGATGGCATTAAACTTGAACGATGAATAGTCAAGAGAACGGACAAGATTTATAGGAACTCTTCGTCGGTCTCCAAATGATGACGAGGAACACCACCAAAATTGTTGCGATACTCAGGACGAATGAAAAGAGGGATGGTTGAACCAACGATGAAAAATAATTTGAAAGCGATCTTGGAGAAGGCATATGACTGATGGAATTCGTTCTTATGTCACACTTTGAAAAGAATTTGAAAATAACTACGAAAAATTAGAAGATTCAGGTAGGATCCAGGGAAAAGACCTATGGGTTATGAGCCCACCGAAGAGAGACCGTCGATGAAAAAGATGTTGAAAGAGACTTGTAACGCGCAAGATGTTTTCTCTGATAACAACTTGTAACGCCCAAGATGCAATTCTATCCTGATCACGTGAAAACTTCGTGATTGGGACACAGCCACGTTTCGGGCACTTAGCAAGATGGATATCATTACATCGTACCATTACAAAAATAGATAGGGATACATACAAGTCATACAAACTTCCCCATGAATACAAGACATCATACACAAGACATCCGACTACGGATGAAAAATACACGAAAAGCACAACGACATCCATCTTGCTATCCCAATGTGCTGAACAGGAACCTATCCCAAGATCGATGAAGAAGAAGAAAGAACTCCAACACAAGTAAACATCGCTCGCATGTCAAGTCCTCGAAAACCTGCACCCGCAAGTGTTGTTGTAGTATCTGTGAGCCACGAGGACTCAGCAATCCCATAACCATGGATATCAAGACTAGCAAAGCTTAATGGGTATGGAAAGGATAAGTGGTGAGGTTGCAGCAGGGGCCAAGCATTGTATGGTGGCTAACTTACGAGAACAAGAAGATGAGCATCTACGCAAACGGTCGCAAACTAGTAATGATCAGTAGGTGATCCTTTACTACCTACGAGTCAAATATAACCCCACCGTGTTCTCTTCTCAAAATGAAAAGAGACGGTCACGGTTACTCACACGGTTGGTGTATTTTATTTTGGATCCTCTGTTAAGTTTACTACAACCGGATATTAACAAATTCCAATCTGCCACATAACCGTGGGCACGACTTTCGAGAGATCACAACCCTGTAGGGGTGTCCAACTTAGCCCATCACAAGCTCTCATGATTAGCGGAGTAACAATTCCAACATTGGGAAGACCCGAGTGTTCTCGGAATCCCGTGCTCAAGGTATATCGACAACAGTAAAACTAATCCAGCAAGACTACCCAATGTGCTGACAAATACCGATAGGAGTTGCACGTATCTCGTTCTCGGGGCACACCGGATGGGCAAGACATCAGGTTAGGTGAGACCCTGGTTGCCCAGGGGGCACCGGACATCGCCCAGTTTGGACCAACACTCAGAGGAGCACTGACCCGGGTTGTTCATTAAAAGAATCCCCATGTTAATTACTCCCTATGTAGTTTTTAGTTATTAGGCAAATGGTAAAACCAAGGTTGGGCCTTGCCGGAAAAGCTTTAAACAAAGCGAATTATCAAGGGGGCCCATAAATCCCAACTGTATTAGGAACGCAAAATCAAGGAACATAACATCGGTTTATCGGATCCTAGGGTGGCATGAGTGGAACAAAACAACAAGCAAAAGGCCAAGCCTTCCACCCATTACCAAGTATATATGTGCATTTATTAAGCATAAAAGATATTGTGATATTCCCAAAGTATCCAAGATCCGACATGGAGCAATCTTGATCTTCACCTGCAACTAACAACGCTATAAGAGGGGCTGAGCAAGCGATGACATAGCCAAACAATGGTTTGCTGGGATGGTGTCAAAGGTTAGAGGTTTCATGGCAACAATGAGAGCTTGACAACAATAGATAGGTAGTGCGACATATAGCGATAGCATCGAGACAACTAGCATAGCAATGATAGTAATGAGATCCAAGGTGATGGTCATCTTGCCTGAAATCCCGCTAGGAATAATAACGAGTCCATGAAGAAGACAAACGGTCGTAGTCGAACGAATCCTCACACGTCCGAAACGAAACCGAAGCTAACAAGAGAAGCAAACCAAAAACAAGACAACAACATCATAAACACATAAGCATAAGCATGACATATGATGCACAAACAAGTATGACGCATGTCCGGTTTAAGTGCATAGCATGGAAAAGTGCACAAACAACACTACAAATTAAGTGGACTTCAATATGCAACAAGTTGCATATTGACGAAACACTGCATTCAATTATTTAGTTCACTCTCATTATGAACCCAACAAGTTTAAATGTTGTTTAACATGGCAAGAGGTGAAGCATGAGCGAACTACACTATCTAGGCATTTAAATGAGGCCGGAAAAATCATCATGTGCAATTATTGATTTTGGTACTGTTCAGCCTAAAAACATATCTTAAAGTTATTAAATAGAAAAAGTAAATTCACCATGTTATTCTACACAATTTTCCACCCCATTTACATATAAATGTTATTAAATTTGGAGGTAGGTTATTTAGTTATGAATTAAACCATTTTAACATGCCACTTATGCAAACTAATTCAAACAACAAGTTAAACATTTTAAACAGGGGTGAAAGTTGGATATTATTAATCTACATGAAATTCTAAGCAATTTACATATATAGTTTGTTTTAAACCGGTGCACGGTTATTAAGTTATTAAATGCACGAACATGGAGGGTCAAACTGTAACTATGCATTTTTTTGGATAAATGGCAAAATTTGCAGGCAGGAAAAAAAACATGCACGGGCCCGAAGCAATATAGTGCAGCGGCCCAGTAGTGGGATTAGGCCCAAGCGGCCAAGTGTGTGTGCGTGCAAAATAAAAGAAACCAGCAAAAACAAGGCCACCTGGGAATCGTACCCAACAACTCCTGGATGCGTGCACGAGGAAGAACCACTGGGCTAGCTGATCTATTTGTGCTACAATTTAATTGCAACACTAAATAACCTCTATATGCCAGAACGGATCTAGGAACAGAATGAATCTTCACTTAAGAAGTTGTTCAAGGCGAGGAAACACAGAGAGGCCAGCTGCTATGGTGATGGAGGAGGCGAGCGCTGGGGCGCGGTTCAGGCGAAGTGGAGGTAGGAGCGGCGGGGCTTGGCGCGGGGTCTTGGGGAGGTTGATCTAGGCCGGATCCGGTCACCACCGAGGCTTGGGCGCGCTGGAGCTTCGAGCTGGAGGCGGCGGACGGCATCCATGACCATGGCGTCTATCTGTCCAAGGTAGGGAAGAGAGAGCATGTGAGGCGAGGGAAGGAGGAGGCTTCGGTGGAGAAAGAAAACGGGGAAGGGAGCAGGGGCATGGCCTGGTCGTGGTGCTCCAGTGGGTCACCGGTCGGTCGCCGGAGTCGGACGGGGAGGCATGGCAGCGACGAGGTGGAGGCAAGGGGAGCTCGAGGCGGCTTGGGTGGTTGGGCAGGTTCAGGAAGAACTTGGGCACAGGAGGCAGAGGCGTGCGAGGCTGTGGCCTCGATCCAACCTGGATCGAGCGCCAGCTGGCTACGGGAGAGCTCGGGCATGTGGCTACGTGTGGGAGGATAGGATTGGAGCGGTGCGGAGAACAAGGGAGACGGTCGGTGATGATTTTTGGATCGGGGAAGATGGAGGCTAGTTGGTTGGGAATGGATCCCACTGAGAGGAGTGACAACAGCGGTTAGGAGGAAGGGACAGACTACCCAAAATCTAGGGTTAGACTGTTTTAATAGCTAGGTGGACTAGCTTAGGGGCAGAACGGACCCTCCGATCAAAATCAAACGGTCGAGAATAAAATAGGTAGGAAGTCCGAATAAGAAAACGGTGATGTTTTAGGGATGTTTGGGGATGATCCGGACCCATCAGTAACGACAGACCGATTCGGGTTCGGGGTAGTTTCGGACACACGCGAGTTGTTGATGCACTATGCAAAGAGGGGTTAGGCGGACACGGTCAAGTTTGTTGTTGGATGGAGAATGATCAACGACGACAAGCAGAGTGACAACAAGCCATGGAGACAAGGAGGGAAGCGGCAGCTACGAACGACTACAAGTTTTATGAAAACATGTGGATGCAATGCTCATGATGCGATGGTGAATGCAACAAACAAAATAAAACACACGGCGGCAACGAAATAGTTGGAAGTCTTCTGGAGCGTCGGTCTTGGGGCATCACACTTCTATGCCATAACCAACCTTTAGAAGATTTAGCAATTAAACAAGTATGAGGTTGGCCTTACTTAGTGAAATCAACATTGTATAGGTCACGCCTACGAATGCCAGTAAATACCATGTTATGATTATCTCTACGAAAGACTTGGCAATCAACATAAGTAAATAGCATATTTAAACCAAAATCAGCAAATCTAGATACGGAAAGAAGATTGTAACCAAGAGATTCAACAAGCATGACTTTTTTGATAGAGCTATCGTTGAATATGGCCACCTTACCAAGGCCAACAACTTCACTATTAGAGTTGTCACCAAAGGTAACATACTATCATGGACCATCATTTCTAGCAAGCTCATCAAACATGTCCTTATCTCCGATCATATGATCTGTGCATCTGCTATCAAGAACCGATTCCTTTCCTCTGGTTGTGTAACCACGAAGATTTGCCATAAGACCAAAGTGTCTCATTGACTCATCAAGATCAAGGTCACTATCTTCACTCTCGTCATAATATCCATGCTCCACATCATCATCATCCGTGTGATCATCAGCTACAACAAGTGATTCATTAAAATTTCAATAATGACAATGTTCAAGTTTGTGAGTTAGAATAGCTTCTGCGATAATGTGGCTAATGATTCTAACGGCACCCTTAGCACGCATAAGATCACGTAGCTCAAATAAGCATTCATAAAACTTGGGATCACTAGGCTTCATCTTTTGAAAAGCAATGGATGTTTGAAGAATCTCATCTAAAATTTTCAAGGAATAGTTAGGAAAGAGATCTTCAAGAAATTTCTATATAGTGTAAGCACATTCTAAGTTAGGCAATTCTCTAAGCAAATAGTTCGGTAGAGCTCTAAAAATAAGATTGACAGTTCTAGTATTCCAAACCATGTCGAGATAATCATCGGGGGTAAAATGCATAGGATCAATAGGAGCCACATAAGGGCTAAGAATATACTTGTTCAAATGATTTTCATTGAAGGTCTCAAGCATGCCATTTTTTCATTCCCCATAAAACTCCCCTTCAAGGATAGGCACCCTACGTCTCATACTCCCAATCATAGACACATCCATCTTCCTCCAATGGTGATTAAACGAAAGCAATGGAGACCAAAGCTTTGATACCAATTGAAAGGATCAGAGAAGAGGTGTCTAGAGGGGGGGGGTGATTAGACACTCAATAAGAAAGGTAGCAGTTTTTCAAATTCCCTAAGTTGAGGTGGTGCTCTAGCACAAGATTAAGCATTTCAAGCAAACATAGCATGAGTATAGGCAGCGAAAGAGTAACACATGATAGTTGCAAGAAAGTAACCAACCTACACATGAAATTCTAAGAGTATGGCAGCGGAAATTAAAGCATTGCATATGAAGGTAAATGGAGAGGTTTGGAGAGTGCAAAAACAATGGAGACGCGGAGATTTTTGGCGTGGTTCCGATAGGTAGTGCTATCGTACATCCACGTTGATGGAGACTTCAACCCACGAAAGGTAACGGTTGCGCGAGTCCACAGAGGGCTCCACCCACGAAGGGTCCATGAAGAAGCAACCTTGCCTATCCCACCATGGCCATCGCCCACGAAGGACTTCAAAATGTGAACCTTGTCATACCAAATAGATGTACTCGGTCAAACTGAAGCAGTTCAAAATGTGTACGTTAGAAATCTCGGTGGGACCGACATGACCAACTTGGTGGGACCAATGTCCTAGGGCTAGGGAAAAACCTCATCTCGGTGAGACCGATCGCATGAACTCGGTGAGACCGATTTCAGCAAGTGATCAAACAGAGATTTGGACAAGCAAACTCGGTGGGACTGATTGCACATTTTGGTCAGATCAGAATAATTACAACATGATCACATAGAGTTTGTGAAAGTGCAACTAATCCCCGGGTGGTTTTGGCAATTAATAACAACATATATATCATTGAACTAATAGTTACTTGAGAATCTTTTCAGAGAAGTTCAATGATATGGGTATGGCAAGGATTGAAGAAGTGGACCCCTCAAAATGCTAAGGCAAGCATTGGCAAAAGCTCAAGACACCATTTTTGGTTTAGTGATCCAAGATCACATTGAGTCCATAGGAAAAGCCAATACTATTAAAAGGGGATGAGGTTATGTTGATGATCTGGTTGCTCAAGTGCTTAGTGATACATCTCCTAAACTATCAGCAACTTTCACTGCCATATACACTCATAAGTAATCTCGGTCCCACCGATTATCCAAACTCAGTCACACCGAGATGAACCACCTCAGCCATAAGCCAAACCCTAGCAAAATCGGATATTCCGATATTGATATCGGTTTCACCGAAACATGAGTTGCCAAGCTTCTGTAACCTTCTGTCATCAAATCGGTGTCACCGAGATGATAAAGTCGGTCCCACCGAAACTGGCAAGCTCTTGTCTTTTGCACGAATCGGACTAACCAAGATTGTATTTTCGGTCCCACCGAAAACCCCAACGTTCACATTATTTGAACTTTCGGTCTCACCAAGTTGTCCACTTCGGTCCCACCGAGATTGCTCAAATATGTGTGTAACGGTTGGATTTTTGTGTGGAGGCTATATATACCCCTCCACCCCCTCTTCATTCGTGGAGAGAGCCATCAGAAAGAACTACCACTCCTACCTTACATTTCTGAGAAGAGAACTACCTATCCTTGTGTTGAGATCAAGTTGCTCCACTCCCACCATATGAAACTTGATCTCTAGCCTTCCCAAGTTGCTTTCCACTCAATCCTTTCTTCCACCACAGCCAAATCAGTGAGGAGAGTTGAGTGTTGGGGAGATTATCATTTGAAGCACAAGAGCAAGGAGTTCATCATCATCTACAACATCTATTACCTTTTGGAGGGTGGTGCCTCCTAGATTGGTTAGGTGTCGCTTGGGAGCCTCCGTCATCGATGTGGAGTTGAACCAAGAAGTTTGTAAGGGCAAGGAGATCGCCTACTTCGTGAAGATCTACCTCGAGTAAGGCTAGCCCTCCGTGGGCGTAGGCCATGATGGAATAGACAAGGTTGCTTCTTCGTGGACCCTTCGTGGGTGGAGCCCTCCGTGGACTCGCGCAGTCGTTACCCTCCGTGGGTTGAAGTCTCCATCAATGTGGATGTACGATAGCACCACCTATCGGAACCACGGGAAAAATCACCGCGTCTCCAAAATTGCGTTTGCTCTTCTCCACCTCTCTTTACTACATGTGCAATTTACTTTCCGCTGCCTATACTCTAGAATTGCATGTGTAGGGTGATGCTTGACTTGATCATAATTGTGAATCAGCCTAAAACTGTTCTTTGTCAAAAGGCAGAATTTTTATATTTACAAGTAGTCTAATCACCCCCCCCCCTCTAGACATACTTCCGGTCCTACAAGTGCTATCAGAGCTTTGGTCTCCATTGTATTGGTTTCCATTGCATTGGACTCCATAAGCTTGGTTTCACAACCTAGGAGAGTTTGGCGTCTAGTGAGGGTAATTTTCGTAGAGGTCCTTACTTTGATGGTACAAATTTTGCTAGTTGGAAGCATAAAATGAAAATGCATATTCTTGGTCATAACCCAGCCGCATGGGGCATTATTTGTGTTGGTATGCAAGGTGAATTCTTCAAGGAAAAGTTCCGGATCGCGAAGCTACACCTGAAGAGTTGCGGATGTTGCAAAACAATGCTCAAGCTTGTGACATTCTCTTCAATGCCTTGTGTCCCGAGGAGTTCAACAAAATCAGCCGTCTTGAGAATGCTAAAGTCCAAATGATGCCAAACTACAAGACTCTCAAGCCAACTGAAGTCGTTGGAAGAATTGTTGCTCATGAGATGACACTTAAGGATAAGGAAGAGCTTCACAACAAGTCAAGTGGTGCTTACAAAGCTACAAGTGATGCTCCCACAACCTCAAGTGACAAGTTAGTTTCCAATGAAGAGATAAGCCTAATGGTTAAGAACTTCAACAAATTCTACAAGTATAGAGGCAAAGAGAGAAGCTCAAAGTCTAGATCATATGATGAAAAGAGATCTTCTAGTCGTGATCGAAACTGCTACAATTGTGGAAGACCCGGACACTACTCAAATGAGTGTACGGCTCCCCACAAGAGAAGAGAAGAATCTCCAAGAAGAAGTTCAAGAGATGAGTCACCTCGGAAAGAGAGAAGGAGTAGAGATGATCGTTATGAACAAAGACCCTCTCGGAGAAGCAAGGATTCGGAGAGGAAAGACAAGTCATCAAGGAGCTACACAAGAAGAAGACATCAAGCTCATGTAGGTGAATGGGTCTCCGGCTCCGACTCCGACAATCAATCCGATGGAAGCTATCACTCCGACTCCGACTACAGTCAAGATGAAGGTGTTGCCGGTCTTGCTCTCGTATCCTCCAACTCCAACTCCTACGACTTATTTGATTCACCAAATGAGGGAATTGGAAGATGCTTCATGGCTAAAGGCCCCAAGGTATTACACCCTGAATTCATTGACTTCAATAGTGATGAGGATGACTTGCTTTGTGAAGATGAACTCTTGCATGATAAATCCAATGAGCCTAGTAACGATGAAAATGCTAGTAGTCTTTATAGTCGAGAAGAGTCGAATGACAATGCTATGAAGGAGATTGAGCGTCTAACTAAAGAACTAAACATTCTTAAGTTAGCTCATGAAACAACTCAAGAAGATCATAGAGAGCTCCTAAGATCTCATGAGAAGCTACGCTTCGAGAAGCTCACTCTAGAGCAAGAACATGAGTTTCTAAAAGCAATCAATGATGATCTTCGAAAGAAGAGTTCTTCATATCTTGCCAAATGACTTCTCTTGTCTAATTTCTTGCCACCTATTAAGACTAAGCATGACAAGCATAAGAAAAATTCTTCCTCTAGTAGTAACAATAACCATGCTAAATCCAATATTGTTGCTTCTAGTAGTTCTCTTGATTCCACTAACAATGTTTCAAGCCAAGTTACACTTGAGCAAGAGAATAGTTTATTGAAGGGGATCATAGAGAAAGTTGTCTACAAGAGCCTTGCCGGAAGCAAGAACTTTGAGGAAATTGTTCGCAAGCAAGGAAGGCACCGGAAGAATCAAGGAATTGGTTTTGAGCGAAAGTTCAACGCCGAAGGTGTTGAGTGGGAGGAAGGTCAATATCCTACTCCACAGTTTGTTTCTCAAAAGGAGAAGTATGATCCTACTTCTTCCAATGTGGAACAAGCTCAAGATGACCTTCCACCACAAGACCACAAGCTAAAAGCCAAGGACAAGCTTCAAGAGGAGATTGATGCATTCATTGAAGCACCTCAAGCCATGGTCAAGTGGGTTCCCAAGGAAACGTCAAGTTCTACTTCGTCAAGCTCAACTACAACCCCAAGGATTCCCATCAAGATGATGTGGATCCCGAAGAAGAAGAACTAGAAAGTTCTTGAGGGTGACTCCGCCAACATACTTCACTCACATTCATTTTGGCAAAGAACTTGTGCAATCAACTTCCACATCATGCACTAGTTCATGGAGTCACAAACCCTCTTGTTGGTAAGTCAAGGGACAAGGTAATCATTGCTTTCATGGACATCATCTATTGTGAACTTCAATCTATATCCATGGATATCCTTGTTTGTTCCTTGTGGGACTAACCCATGTAGGTATTGAAAGTGCCCGAATCCAAAGGATAGCTCCCAACTCTTGATGATCTCCATCAACATTGAGCATCCACATCTTCAACATCTATATGAAGTCTTCTACGACAACCCAAGGTTAGTTTGACCCTTTAAAAGGGGTTCTCACATCTAGGGGGAGCTTTACTCAAAAAATTGAGCTAAAGCATCTTCAAATGATGTGAACACATCAATGCTTTATGTAAAAGTCGTAACCCCACTTGTGCTTAAACGATGAGTATGACCTATGATCAAATGTTCTCATTTGGCTCCTAAGTCAAAATACTCATATAAAGATGACCTAGTCATCGACAAATTGTGTGTTAGTAGCTAGAGTTTTTGTTGTGCATGTTTGAAACATATTTCATTTGCTATCTTATTGTGTGAGCATGTTGGATGCATGATTTTATCCATTCGAGGACATCCATTTGTTGTTTTGGTTGTTTTGATTTTTCTGACCAAATGGATGGACAAGAATGCCTAAGTACCTCCCCTAGCTATCTATGCTTTCTTGTCTCAAATTCTATTCATGCTTACATCACAAACTTTGAACAAGTCATTTTCGGACCCTCCGGGTGAGGAGCACTCGGAGCCACCGATCCGTCTAGGGCTAATCTCCAAAACCTTCTAAGTGATTTCGGTCAGACCAACTCACTCAAACTCGGTCAAACCGAAAGCATTTAGACTGATCTAGGTTTTCATCTCGGTGAAACCGAGTTGTGATTTTCGGCGTGACCGAAGTGCATAACCGCCTAGAAGTTATCCATCTCGGTGCCACCGAGTTTTACAACTCGGTCCCACCGACAGCAAAGGGATATATATACCAAGGGTTGCGCGCGTTGATTCCTCCTTCAAACGTTTTCGCCCCCACATCCCCTGCTGCCGTCGCCTTGATCTCCGGATCATCGCCGTCGTCGCCAGTGCACCCTCGCCGCAGGTCTCCATCGCCGTCAACGGACATCTCCTCCGCGCCGTTGCCGCCGTAGAGAAACTCCACCAAGTTAGGGTGAGTTTTGATCCCACTCGTGCTCCCATCTCCGATTCAATGCACGTTTGGATTGCCTAGTATCTTGCCACGATTGAAATCTTCCTGTACACCAGATTGGTTCGTTTGAACTAGATTCGAGTAAAAATTTTTAGGGTTAGGTTTCCTCAGAACACATCTCGGTGAGATCGACTTTAAAATTTCGGTGTGACCGATTTGGCCTCTGGCCATTGCACTGCACCCTTCGGTTCAACCGAGTTGTGCAAATCGGTGTGACCGAAATGTAGTTTTTGTGAAACCCTAGTGTTTTCGGCAGGACCGAAACCCACTTCGGTCAAACCGAAAGTGGTGTGCTAAGTCCTGTTAAACACTTCGGATTCACCGAAACTGAAACTCGGTCTGACCGAAATGTCTTCTGTGAAAACTTAAAACTAGAATTTGAACTCATTTTTTTTTGCAAAAACTTCTGCAGTTTGTGATAACTCTTCTTCTCTGCCTATACCTTATCTATTCACAGGTTGTCAGCCATGTCAGATGCCAGTGACAGTCAGAACAGGTCAGAGACACCCATTGCAGACATTCCAGAGGCAGACACTAGTCCTGAGACTAATAGCCCATTTGATGATGGTGAGAGGAGTACACCAAGTGGCATGCCTCCTGCAGCCACCAGAGCTAGAAAGGAGAAGAATTCCGATGATGAGGATTCAGATTTTGTCGTTCAGGAAGAGGTGACCTCCAAGCCTAAGAGGAAGGTTGTTGCCAAAGAGCAACAAGGTCAGCAATCTAAGAAGGGCACCAGCAAAGTCAAGCAGTCAACTGTTGCTAAGAAGCTGAATTTGGGAGAGGCAGCTCCAAGCAAAGTGAAGAAAACCTCCAAGAGAAAAAGGGTAGTGTATACTGATTCTCATGCAGATGCAGCAGTCGAGGATGAGGATGAGGAAGCACCCCAGCCTCCACCTCAGAAGTCTAAGCTCATGGGTGATGCCATTAAGGCCGGAGCCACTTCAAAGCCCAAGAAATCTGCTCAAGCTAAGGCAGCTCCAGCAAAGCCTGCTGCCAAGCCCAAGAGGACAACCAGAAATATTCCAGCATCTGAAAAGAACAAGGATGATGTGCCACCAGCTGAGTCTGATGAGGAAGGACAAGTGTTGCTGAAACTTCGTCCAAAACTGCCACTTCACAATGATGCTCATCCTCAAGCTGAGGATATGAAGGCAAGGAAAGATAGAGGTCTCAGGCTATGGAGACAAGCTGACCCATATGCCGTGAGGAGAAGAACTGCTGTAGATCCCAGATTTCACACCAGAGAGCAGCAGGACTACTATGAGACCGTGCTGATGGACAAGAAGCCAATAGTCGCAGACAGCAGATATGTTGACTGGGAATACATTGACAACGAAGAGCACAGAGATTTCTTTCCACATGTGCATGAAAGTTTCACTGCATGTGGAGTTGCAGATTTTGTAGGTCAGAAATTGACCGATTGGAACGATGAGATGATAATGCAATTCTATGCCACAGCTCACTTCTATCCTGATGGAAAGATCACATGGATGACTGAAGGTCAAAGGTTCTCTTCTTCTGTTGAAGAATGGGCAGAAATTCTGAATGCTCCAGTGCAACGAGAAGATGATATTGATGTCTATGGGATTCCAAAGAAGAATCATGAATCCATGAAGAACATGTACAAAGAGATTCCAGCAGCAGATATGGAAATTTGGAAGCTCGGCTCAGTCTACTATCTCCAGGCAGGCTTACCTACCACTAATACTATTTTGAGGCATACCTTGATGCCCAAGTCTGGAGATCATCGCATGATCAGAGGATATTCTATCAACATGCTGCATATACTTGATGAGAAAGCACCTTTCAAGGTGATGGACTTAATGGTAGAGACCATTAAGAGGACTGCAGCTGACCAGAAAAGGTCATGTGGATTTGCCCCACAGATTCAGATGCTTATCAATGCCAAGTTTGGCACGGGCAAATTCTTGTTGGATAGAAAACATTTACCCCTGCAGCCAGAGCATGAAGACAATGTTGTTGTGATGGACGAGGAAAATCCGACATCTGGTGAAGGTCAAGCCAAGATCGAAGCTGCTAAGAAAGCCAAAGCTGATAAGGAAGCAGCAGCAGCAGCAGCTAAACCAAAGAGTTTCGGAGAACAGATTCTTGAAGCTACCCAAAGGATTGAACAACGCCTGGCCAGCATTGAATAGTCTCAGGAGAGCTTAGAGAGGATTGTTGACGAGAAGATCCACGCTCTGGACGTGAAGCTGACTGAAATTCAAGTGACCGTCAACAAGCTTGAGGCAGACATTGAGGAAGCAAAGCAGGACAAGGCAGAGCTCATGCAGGATGACTTAGTCCAGGATTCTCATCGACAGACTGCTCCGGTTCCCAAAGGATCCCGATCAGCTGCTATTCCAGTGACTGACACCAGGACTACAGCTTCAGCACCTCCCACAGTTCCAGCAGTTACTCCAGCTACAGCTCCAGTGTCCACTCCTCCAGCACAGACATCAGCTGAAGTCTTCGCCGATGCCGTCATATCAACTCCGACATCAACCCAGACGGGAGCCGCCAGCAGAGTCCCCAGTGACGTTTAGCTCTATGCTTTTTTGAACTTTTTGGTAACTTGTTGCCAAAGGGGGAGAAATTGTATAAATCATAGGGCTTCGAGAGAGAGAGTGCTCTTTCGTTCTTTTGCGGTTTCTTTGAGATACTTTTGGTTTTCGAGACTTTCAGTGTGCTTGATACTCCGTTTAATGCTACTTTAATGAGTGCTTGGTCGTACTATGCTTTAATGTGTGCTTAATGCTTATCATATGCTATTCCTATCTTGTATGACTATTTACTCATGTCTTGGTGATTGGGTGCATGCTGTTCATTCTTATCATTTTGTGCGCTCCACCAAGATGTATGTGACGTGGAAGAGTGACCCATGATCCTAATCGATTGTGCATTTGCATTCAAACGCAAATCTTAAATAATGCACAAATTTAGGGGGAGCTCTTGCTTATCACATACTTCTCAAAGCGACGATATTATTCATTGATTATATCTCATGTCGAAGCTTTGATCTATATGTTGTCATCAATTACCAAAAAGGGGGAGACTGAAAGTGCAACTAATCCCCGGGTGGTTTTGGCAATTAATAACAACATATATATCATTGAACTAATAGTTACTTGAGAATCTTTTCAGAGAAGTTCAGTGATATGGGTATGGCAAGGACTGAAGAAGTGGACCCCTCAAAATGCTAAGGCAAGCATTGGCAAAAGCTCAAGACTCCATTTTTGGTTTAGTGATCCAAGATCACATTGAGTCCATAGGAAAAGCCAATACTATTAAAAGGGGATGAGGTTATGTTGATGATCTGGTTGCTCAAGTGCTTAGTGATACATCTCCTAAACTATCAGCAACTTTCACTGCCATATACACTCATAAGTAATCTCGGTCCCACCGATTATCCAAACTCAGTCACACCGAGATGAACCACCTCAGCCATAAGCCAAACCCTAGCAAAATCGGATATTCCGATTCTGATATCGGTTTCACCGAAACATGAGTTGCCAAGCTTCTGTAACCTTCTGTCATCAAATCGGTGTCACCGAGATGATAAAGTCGGTCCCACCGAAATTGGCAAGCTCTTGTCTTTTGCACGAATCGGACTAACCGAGATTGTATTTTCAGTCCCACCGAAAACCCCAACGTTGACATTATTTGAACTTTCGGTCTCACCGAGTTGTCCACTTCGGTCCCACCGAGATTGCTCAAATATGTGTGTAACGGTTGGATTTTTGTGTGGAGGCTATATATACCCCTCCACCCCCTATTCATTCGTGGAGAGAGCCATCATAAAGAACTACCACTCCTACCTTACATTTCTGAGAAGAGAACTACCTATCCTTGTGTTGAGATCAAGTTGCTCCACTCCCACCATATGAAACTTGATCTCTAGCCTTCCCAAGTTGCTTTCCACTCAATCCTTTCTTCCACCATAGCCAAATCAGTGAGGAGAGTTGAGTGTTGGGGAGATTATCATTTGAAGCACAAGAGCAAGGAGTTCATCATCATCTACAACATCTATTACCTTTTGGAGGGTGGTGCCTCCTAGATTGGTTAGGTGTCGCTTGGGAGCCTGCGTCATCGATGTGGAGTTGAACCAAGAAGTTTGTAAGGGCAAGGAGATCGCCTACTTCGTGAAGATCTACCCCGAGTAAGGCTAGCCCTCCGTGGGCGTAGGCCATGATGGAATAGACAAGGTTGCTTCTTCGTGGACCCTTCGTGGGTGGAGCCCTCCGTGGACTCGCGCAGCCGTTACCCTCCGTGGGTTGAAGTCTCCATCAACGTGGATGTACGATAGCACCACCTATCGGAACCACGGGAAAAATCACCGCGTCTCCAAAATTGTGTTTGCTCTTCTCCACCTCTCTTTACTACATGTGCAATTTATTTTCCGCTGCCTATACTCTAGAATTGCATGTGTAGGGTGATGCTTGACTTGATCATAATTGTGAATCAGCCTAAAACTGTTCTTTGTCAAAAGGCAGAATTTTTATATTTCCAAGTAGTCTAATCACCCCCCTCTAGACATACTTTCGATCCTACAGTTTGCAAGGCCATCTCGGTAAGACCGAGATCCATATCGGTGAGACCGAATTGTCTAGGGTTTGTGGTAGCGGCTATGTCAAGTGAACTCGGTGGCGCCACATAGATCAAATCGGTGGGGCCAAGTTTGACTTTAGGTTTGGGACATATGTGGAATATGAGAAACTGGTTGAGGGTTTTGGAGTAATATTACTAAGCACTTGAGCAACCAGATCATTAAGAAACACATCATCCCCTTTTAATAGTAGGTTTTCTTATGGACTCAATGTGATCTTGTGTCACATCCCTAGTTAGCACTTGCATTAGTACCTAGCTAGAGTGTGCATCATGTTTACTTTCAAAGAAACTTGAAATGGGATTAACAGAAACCCCAGCACCCCTCTCCTAATAACTAGGGTTTGTTAAAATATTTTCCAATGTACCCAAAATGCCCTTCAAAAATGTTCATCATTTCTGCCTTGGTCTTAAACCTCTGCCAAAAATGGTGCACATTTTTCTAGGACACTCAAGGGCTTTGGATTAAATCATATGGTATTTGTATTTGGGCATTAAAATACTTTAAAATATTTTAAATGCTCAAATAATCATGAACTATAATGTTTCCTACTGCTCATATTATATACAGTGGGCATGACAAGTTTCATGAGTTATAAAAATGTTTTGGCATTTTTAATAATTGAACAAAGATGCAAAAGAAATGAAACAGAAAAAGAAATAGGAAAAAGAAAGAAAGAGAAAGCACTTACCTTGGGCCCAGCACTGTTGCAGGCCAGGCCCAGCCCACCAGCCCTCCTCTGTCGCCTTCCTCCTCGCGCCAGAAGGACGCGCGCGTGGCCGCCGCGCGCCGGCACGCGTCCGGCCACCTCCACCCTGCTAGCCTGCCGCCCCAATGGCCTGGATGACTCCATGAATCGACACGCAGCTGCCCCCACCGCTCTCACTTCTCCCCCTCGTCTCCATCGCCCTCCCCTGGCTCTCTCCTCCTCCATCACCGAGCCGCCGTCGCCGCCGCTCGCTGTAGCCGCACTTAGAGCCACCCCCTCGCCCCGTGAGTGTGTCCAGAAGATCCGTCGCGTCGTCCGCTTCCTCCTCGCTGAGCCACGAGCCGCCGGAAGCCCTGCAACGTCCTCACGCCGCCGTCCCCTTCCTCGGATCGCCGGAGCACCTCGCCGCCGTTACGAAGCTACAACGCGTCCCCGACCCCTCCGTCGAGCTCGTTAGCACCGCAGTGAGCTCCTACGCCGTTCCCCTCTCTTCTCCGCCTCGTTTGCACCATTTAGCCGTCGCTCTGTTGATCACCGTAACTCACCGCCGCCGTGCTCGCCGCCGGTGACGTTCCGGTGACCATTTGGTCACTGGCACACGTCCATCACACTCACCGCAGCGCGTAGATGCGATAGGTGCTACGCACGCATCGCCTAGGCCCCTGCAGCCGCGTCTCCACACACGCCCGACGCCGGTCGCCGCCGTCGAGCTTGTTGCCGTCGTCTCTGGCCACCCCAGGTCCGGCGACCACCACCATCCGACGCGCAATGGCAAGAGCTTTCCAACGCGCCTAGCCGCAGCTCGAGCCGTGCCCCGTAGACGATTTCCGAAGCACGCCGCCGTGTTCTGCCTCGCCGGCGGGTTTGACTTGTTAGACCGGGGGTTTGACCACCCCTGGGTCACTGACGTGTGAGCCACCTTTTGCTAATTAGTTAGTTTAATTAAGTTTCTGTTAATTTAATTAGTTAATTAATTTAGTCACTGACCCGTGGGCCCAGGCCCCACTGACAGCTAATTAGTTTTAGTTTAACTCTACTTAACTTAGTTAATTAGCTGTGACACTGACATGCAGGGCCCACATGTCATGTTTGACTTGGACTAGCTCCTGTTGACTGACTTACATTAGCATGATGTCATGCTGACGCAGTAAAGGTTTTTCTGGGATTTTTCGATTAAAAATAATTCAGGAAATTCCAGAAAATACCCAAAATTTCTAAAAATCATATAAAATCAACCGTAGCTCAGATGGAAAAGAATTATATATGAAAAATGATTAGAAAAATCCAATCTTTCTAATGGCACTGGTGTCATGCATGTCTGAGCAAGTTAACCTTGATGTATACCTTAAAACATGATAATGCACCTATTTAAATAATAGTTAAAATGCCAATTTGAATCTTTGATTCAAATAGGCTCAAACCCTTCTGGTTTTAGTTGCATTAGCCAACACACATGCATCTTGCCATGTCATGAGCATGCATCATATTGTTGCATTTGTTTGTTAATGTTTGTATCGCCGGTATTCTCTGTGTTAGGTCCTGCTCCCGAGGATACTGCTGCGTATCCAGTTGAAGAGCAGTACCCGACAACTACCTTGTCAGGCAAGCAATCATTGATCATTCCGATACAAACCCAATCTTCTCGCTCCTGCTCTCTTTTACTGCATTAAGGCAACAGCGTGTGAACTGCTACTTGCTGCGGTAGTTGAACCCTGTCCCTTGCATGACCTGTCATTGCCACAGTAAATAGTTGAAACCCACTAGCATGTGTAGGAGTTGATTGAGCCATGTGATGTGTGATCCACCATGCTATTTGTTTATGTTGCCTGCTATGCTTAGAGTTTTGTCAGGTCTGGTTCATCTGGGTGATGGATCAGAGTGAAATGATCATACCGGTAAAGAGAAGGAAGTGTGGAATACGCTTGGTAAAGGTATCGATGAAAGGCCATGTAGGAGTACATGGTGGGTTGTTTCATTGGAATCGTCCATAGGACCTGAGATCTGTATGTGTGGTTCAAGTTGCAGTTACTACCATGCATTGGGCCCGAAACCAATGGACCCTCTCGGCTTATTAATTACCCTCGATCTCTGTCCAGGAGTTGCAACTAGTTTCTGGTGTTTATAGTTTACTGGAGGTCGTGCACAGCGCTGACCCTCGGGGTGGGTTGTGATGCGACAGGTATGTGGCATGGTGTACCGGTTGCCCGTTTGGTGACTAGGGAACCCTGTACACATCGTTTGGGGCCGTGAGCGACACCCCGGCCGGATCTCCCCACGGATGGAACCCAAATAGGCGATAAACCTGGACGAGAGACTGGAGTAGTTAGTCAGGTCGTGGCCGACACCCTCGTTGGGCTTCCGCTTGAAGGTTGCCGAGTACACGCAGAGTAAACGATGATAAGTGGTGAAAGCGTGTGTGAAGAAGTACACCCCTGCAGGGTTATCAATCTATTCGAATAGCCGTTGTTCGCGGTACGGACTACTTGGTTACTCTTACAGTTCATAGACAAGTTGATGGATACTACTAAAAGCCTCAAGATAAGTGTGAGTGCCATGGATGGCCCTTCCGTAGGAATACGGAAGAGGATCCTCGGTAGTGTATTGATGTGGTGAGTAGAGGACTCGTGTTCGTAATAACATCTTGCAATCTGTTGAGAGTTGTAGTATAGGTTAGCCAAGAGTCAAAGCTGGCTTTCTGCTATGAACTCCACTACCCCCCCTTGATAATGTTGCATGTATGATAGGTTCTGTGGTAAGACTTGCTGAGTACCTTTGTACTCATGTTTGCTTAATAACTGTTGCAGAGGAGAACCCTGCCCCTGCTAATGGGTTCTACATAGACGTTGACGTCGACGAGTAGCTTGACACCCAGACGGAGATCTGGAGCTTGTGAAGGGCCTTGTAGATAGTCAGGCTACACCAAGCCTGTTTTATTTTCTAAGTTGTCTGTACTCAGACATGTAGCTTCCGCTTGTGCTTGTATGACTGTATGACTTGAGTGTTGGGTCATGTGACCCCTACCTGTATGGATATTATGTATGGCTCTTGGAGCCTTTTAAATAAAGTACTTTGAGTCATAGAGTTCTGTTGTGATGCAATGTTGTATTTGCACATATTGAGCATATTGTGTGTATGATTGAAATGCTTGGTATGTGTGGGATCCGACACCTAGTTGTTTTCCTTTGGTAGCCTATCTTACAGGGAAATGCCTCCTAGTGTCTCCAATGAGCCTTGGTAGCTTGCTACTGCTCGGAACACGTAAGCTGGCCGGCATGTGTCCTTCTTTGTTCCTGTGTGTGTCCCTTAGGGGAAATGTCACGCGTTGTTCCTTTAAGTCCATGTAGCTTGCTACGACTTGGGATCATACGTTGATGACCGACACGTTCGTTGCTGGGTCATGGATGCCTGTCTCTGTAATTTAGTGCCACTTTTGGTTTATAACTAGCCAGTCGGCCCAGGTTCTCTGTCATATGGATGCTAGCGACACTGTCATATACGTGTGCCAAAATGCGCAAACGGTCCCGGGCCAGGTAAGGTGGCACCCGTGGGGTTACCGTGCGTGAGGCCGCAAAGTGATATGACGTGTTACAGCTAGATCGGTGTGACTTAGGATCGGGGTCCTGACAGCGTTGGCATCAGAGCTGGACTGCATGTAGGTTTCTCAAGCCAAACTGGTCAATGTTGAGTCTAGAAAAATTCTTAGGTATATGTAGGGGAATTGATTGTGGATGGGAACGTAAGGCTCTTTTTACTCCTTTACCTCATGCCCTTCTGATCTGAGTCAGTCTATTCTTTCTACGGGGATTTAGGACTGGGCCTCTTATCCTTATTAGGTTCACGTTTTACTAATCCGTAGACTCTTAGGATTGTTGGTTTCAAGCCCCAGTTCAGTTTCTATCCTTTTAGTATGATGATTGTTGGACCGAACCTTGATATGGATGGTTGAGTGGCTATGCTATCATTTGTATGATGTCTCAAATCTTTGTTTGAGCATTTACAGTTGTTATGCTGCCTGATTTCTTCCAGAAACACTAATGCCTTTGCATTATTCCTTGTTTCAGATGTCTGGCCGCATCCCTCACCAAGTGGTTCGTTTGACTCGGTGCATTAATGTGCCCGGTCACACGGCCATGCTAGTCAGTGTGCTGACTGAGACCGGTTATCGCTGGTATCCTGAGTACACCGTGGAGGAACAGTACCGGGATTTCAATCAGAGTCAGTATTTCTGCACAGTCCGGATATACCCCTCATATCCTGGAGCTAACGACCCCATCCATTGGTCTTATCGACTCGGGGTTACCATCGAGATGGCAGTGCAGGATGCCGCTTATTCGATGATGACCATTCTCCGTGCTAGGCATGCCCTGTTGCTGAACACTGAGTTCTGTTACATGCCAGCCTCACTTCCCGGAGAGGAAGGCTACTACACTGGTCTGTATACTGATGCTGCTCATGAAGAGCCACTGCTTCAGACCACTGTTCAGATGCTGGAGGATCGGGACCGTGAGGTCCGTGCCCTCCGAATGGAGCTGTATAACACTCGAGCCGCTCATTGGACTACTTTGACAGGGCTTGCACCTGCTGTGCACGCCGGATATCTGGACATGCGGGATTTGTACCCCGTGCGGACTCATCTGCCTGATCGCATGGATTGGCGTGACGTTGGGGGTATTACACCTCCACATGGGCGTCGGTTACCACCAGCATCGGGACCGAGGCCACATCCATGTCCCTATGGTCCACAGCCTTCGAGTGCTCGCGAGTTTCAAGATCCATCTGTTCCACTTCCAGGCTACAGTGGTAATCTTTATGAGGATTACTACGCGAATGTCTGAGCTAGACCGTGGTAGTAGTAGTATCGTAGTAGTTGTATTTCCACAGTCCTGCACGTCTTGTGGAATATGACTTAGTGTGTACTGAGTTCCGGAGGTGTAGTTAAATAATGTATAGGAGCTTGGAATGCCTCTGATGGGATGTATCGTCTTTCACCGCAGTTGTACTTTAGCCTTGGCTTGTACTGAACTATGTATGGTGTGTATGTCCACTGGTGTATATATAGCAGTTTCTATATTACCATGTCGTACGGATGAACATCCTTGCATTCCGTGTCATCCATTACATTCTGCACTTCTATGTCAAATTTTTGCCATCCTTGTCTAAATCGTTGTTTTGTTTTCCTAGGATGGTCAACACTCGCAACACTCCTGCTGCTCAGGAGCAGGGTGAGGCTAGTGGGGCTAGAGATGGGAATCTGCCCCAGCCACCCTCCTTGGCGGAAGTTATGCTTGAAGCAGAACGGAACAAGAGAGAGACCAACCGTCTGCTGGAACGCATAGAGCGGAACACTGGGTTCCGCCAGAGGAATGACGTGGTGTCAATCAATGACTTTATCAAGATGTGTCCACCGAAGTTCCATCACTCCACTGAACCTCTGGATGCGGATGACTGGCTACGTAGTATCACCCATAAGCTACACTCTGCCCGTGTGGCCGAAGCTGACAAGGTTATCTACGCTGCCTACCATCTTGAGGGCCCTGCCAGTCTTTGGTGGGAAAACTTTGAAGCTATGCGTCCTGCTGGCCAAATCACTACTTGGGTTGAGTTCAGTGAGGCATTCCGTGAACATCACATTCCGGAAGGTCTCATGGATCGCAAGCGGGAGGAATTCTGCAACTTCACCCAGGGCCGGTTAACTGTGGATGGTTATAGTCGCGAGTTTGGCAACTTGGCACGCTATGCACCTGAGGAAGTATCCACCGATGCCAAGAAGCAGGCGAGGTTCCGCATGGGACTCAGCCCTGAACTCCGCCGAGATCTACGTCTGCACGAGTGCACTTCCTTCCAGAAGTTGGTAAACAAGGCTATCAGTGCTGAAACAGGCCAGACCGACTTCGAGGCCACCCGCAAGCATACTCGAGACTTTGGTTCCTCATCCGGCTCTAGCTCTCACAAGCGCCGTGTGTGGGTTCCTAACACTGCTCTGCCACCCAAGTACACACCGAGGCCATCCTATGAGGCGCCTCGCCCAACTCAACAGTTTGCACCTGCTAAGACCTATGGAGGACCACCTTCCAACTTTGCTCCACGCACTAACACTGTGACTTGCTTCAAGTGTGGAGAACCGGGGCACTACATGCGTGAGTGTCCTCAGAACCAACCAGGAAAACCCGTTGGCCGTGGTAAACCAACCGGCAAGATGAATTATGTCAAGCCAATTCCCACTACACGTGGTCATGTCAACTATGTCTCTGCCGAGGAAGCTTATGAGGATCCTAACGTTGTCCTTGGTACGCTTCTCGTAAAATGCCATCCGGCATCTGTTCTTTTTGATACTGGAGCATCACATTCGTTCATATCTGAGAGCTATGCTCGATTGCACAACATGACTTTTTGTGACATGCCTACTTCCATGGTTATTCAAACTCCTGGTTCAAAGTGGCAAACCTCTAGGGTAAGCCATGGAAATGAAATCCTTGTCGATAGACTTGTTTTCCTAGCATCTCTAATCGCTCTCAAGTCCTCGGACATAAACATCATTTTGGGTATGGATTGGATGACAACTCATTACGCCAAAATTGATTGCTATACTAGGACCGTTCAACTTACACATCCATCCAGCAAGATAGTCAATGTCTTGACCCGAATGGCTGAGCGTCAGCTCTACTCTCTTAATGCCAGCCCTCTACCAGAACTCGAAGACATCCCGGTAGTCCATGACTTCCCGGATGTTTTTCCAGAAGAACTGCCAGGAATTCCACCCGACAAAGATGTCGAGTTCGTGATAGATCTTATCCCAAGAACTGTCCCAATCTCTAGGAGACCTTATAAGATGGCACCAATAGAATTAGCTGAGCTAAAGAAACAACTCGATGAGTCCTTGCAAAAAGGTTTCATCCGTCCTAGTTCTTCCCCTTGGGCTTGCCCCGTCCTCTTCGTCAAGAAGAAGGATGGAACGGAGCGGATGGTTGTAGATTACCGACCTGTCAATCTGGTCACCATAAAGAATAAGTATCCGCTCCCTAGGATCAACGACCTGTATGATCAGCTCGCTGGATCCTCAGTCTTCTCTAAGATGGATTTGAGGTTGGGCTACCATCAAATCAAAATCAAGAACGGGGACATTCCTAAAACGGCTTTTGTTACTCGTTATGGCCAATATGAGTACACCGTTATGTCCTTCGGATTAACCAATGCCCCAGCTACCTTTTCTCGGTTAATGAATTCTATATTCATGGAGTATTTGGATAAATTCGTCGTGGTATACCTCGATGATATACTCATCTATTCCAAGAACAAGGAAGATCATGCCGAGCATTTAAGGCTGGTATTGACGAAACTTCGAGAGCACCGCCTTTATGCCAAATTCTCTAAATGTGAATTTTGGTTGCCAGAAGTAACCTATCTAGGTCATGTGATCTCTGGCAAGGGTATTTCTGTCAATCCCGAGCGAGTTCAAGCCGTCCTTGATTGGACTCCCCCTGAATCGGTCAAGCAAGTTAGTAGTTTTCTTGGCTTAGCGAGCTATTGCCGGCGCTTCGTCGAGAATTTCTCCAAGGTTGCTAAACCTCTAACTTAACTCCTCAAGAAAGATAAAAAGTTTGAGTGGACCCCATAGTGCGAGTCCAGTTTTCAGGAACTGAAAAGACGCCTGACATCTGCACCTGTACTGGTACCACCAGACTTTTCCAAGGATTTTATAATCTATTGCGACGCCTCGCGAAAAGGACTAGGTTGCATTCTCATGCAAGATCGTCAAGTGATTGCATACGCATCTCGACAGTTGCGTCCACACGAGGATAACTATCCTACTCATGATCTAGAGCTTGCAGCTGTAGTCCATGCACTCAAAACATGGCGACATTACCTCCTTGGTAATCATTGTGAAATCTTCACTGATCATCAAAGTTTGAAGTATATCTTCACCCAACCGGATTTGAATCTCAGGCAAAGACGTTGGGTTGAGTTGCTCACAGATTACGACTTAGGAATCACCTACACTCCTGGAAGGGCCAATGTCATGGCTGATGCACTAAGTCGTAAATCTTATTGTAACAACTTAATGTTACAACAAGGGCAACCACTTCTCCATGAGGAATTTCGTAAGCTTAACCTTCACATAGTTCCTCGAGGATTCCTTTCCACCTTGGTGGCGGAACCTAACCTTACGGATCAGGTCATCAAAGCACAGAGGGTTGATCCCGGAATTTCCCGTATTAAGAGGAACATCAAGAAAGGAGTCGCGGGATGTTTCTCAATTGATGACCAAGGAGTTGTATTCTTTAGCAATCGTTTAGTGGTTCCTAAAGTACGAAACCTAAGACGTTTGATCCTTAAGGAGGCTCATGAATCTCCTCTCACGATTCATCCCGGTAGTACCAAAATGTATCAGGATCTACGTCAGAGATTCTGGTGGACTAGGATGAAGAGAGAAATCGCTCAATTCATTGCTAACTGCGACGTTTGTCGTCGAGTCAAAGCAGAGCATCAACGGCCTGCTGGCACCCTTCAACCTTTAGCTATTCCTGAATGGAAATGGGACAAAGTCGGTATGGACTTCATTACCGGGTTTCCCAGGACCAGGAAAGGGAATAATGCTATCTTCGTCGTTATCGACCGCCTCTCTAAAGTAGCTCATTTCCTGCCTGTTCGAGAGAGTATTACCACTAGCCAGCTAGCAGATTTGTATGCCTCTCGGATAGTATCACTTCATGGTGTACCGTAGGAGATTAACTCAGATCGTGGAAGTCTTTTCACATCACGATTTTGGGAAAGTTTCCAGAATGCTATGGGAACTCATCTCTCCTTCAGTACCGCCTTCCATCCCCAGTCAAGTGGTCAAGTGGAACGAGTCAATCAAATTCTGGAAGACATGCTTCGAGCCTCTGTCATTTCTTTCGGTATGGAATGGGAAAAATGTCTTCCATTTGCCGAATTCGCTTATAACAATAGTTATCATGCCAGCTTGGGCAAAGCTCCCTTCGAAGTTCTATATGGACGAAGGTGTCGAACACCTCTTAACTGGTCAGAGACCGGGGAAAGACAATTCTTTGGTCCGGATATGATCCAGGAAGCAGAGGAACAAGTTCGCATCGTTCGTGAGAGATTGAAAACAGCCCAGTCTCGCCAGAAGAGCCAATATGATAGTCATCATAAGGCTGTGACTTTTGAAGTCGGCGATAAGGCTTACCTTCGGGTTACTCCTCTTAAGGGAACCCATCGCTTCGGTATCAAAGGCAAATTGGCCCCTCGTTACATCGGTCCTTTTCGCATTCTTGCCAAACGAGGAGAAGTTGCCTACCAACTGGAACTACCTCCGCACCTATCCAGAGTTCATGACGTGTTCCACGTTTCTCAACTCAAGCGTTGCTTCTCGGATCCTATCCGCGGAGTGGACCACGAAACTCTTGATCTCCAGGACAATCTCACATATCGAGAATACCCCGTTCGTATTCTTGATCAAACTGAGCGCACCACTCGACGCCACAATATCAAGTTTCTCAAGGTTCAATGTTCACATCATTCCGAGAGTGAAGCTACTTGGGAAAGGGAGGATCGTCTTCGACTTGAGTACCCCACCCTCTTTCCGGAGGAACCCGAATCTCGGGACGCGATTCTTTTAAGTGGGGGTGAGTTGTCACATCCCTAGTTAGCACTTGCATTAGTACCTAGCTAGAGTGTGCATCATGTTTACTTTCAAAGAAACTTGAAATGGGATTAACAGAAACCCCAGCACCCCTCTCCTAACAACTAGGGTTTGTTAAAATATTTTCCAATGTACCCAAAATGCCCTTCAAAAATGTTCATCATTTTTGCCTTGGTCTTAAACCTCTGCCAAAAATGGTGCACATTTTTCTAGGACACTCAAGGGCTTTGGATTAAATCATATGGTATTTGTATTTGGGCATTTAAATACTTTAAAATATTTTAAATGCTCAAATAATCATGAACTATAATGTTTCCTACTGCTCATATTATATACAGTGGGCATGACAAGATTCATGAGTTATAAAAATGTTTTGGCATTTTTAATAATTGAACAAAGCTGCAAAAGAAATGAAACAGAAAAAGAAATAGGAAAAAGAAAGAAAGAGAAAGCACTTACCTTGGGCCCAGCACTGTTGCAGGCTAGGCCCAGCCCACCAGCCCTCCTCTGTCGCCTTCCTCCTCCCGCCAGAAGGACGCGCGCGTGGCCGCCGCGCGCCGGCACGCGTCCGACCACCTCCACCCTGCTAGCCCGCCTCCCCGATGCCCTGGATGACTCCATGAATCGACACGTAGCTGCCCCGACCGCTCTCAGTTCTCCCCCGCGTCTCCATCGCCCTCCCCTAGCTCTCTCCTCCTCCATCACCGAGCCGCCGTCGCCGCCGCTCGCCGTAGCCGCACTTAGAGCCACCCCCTCGCCCCGTGAGTGTGTCCAGAAGATCCGCTGCGTCGTCCTCTTCCTCCTCACTGAGCCACGAGCCGCCGGAAGCCCTGCAACGTCCTCACGCCGTCGTCCCCTTCCTCGGATCGCCGGAGCACCTCGCCGCCGTTACGAAGCTACAGCGCGTCCCCGACCCCTCCGTCGAGCTCGTTAGCACCGCAGTGAGCTCCTACGCCGTTCCCCTCTCTTCTCCGCCTCGTTTGCACCATGTAGTCATCGCTCCGTTGATCACCGTAACTCACCGCCGCCGTGCTCGCCGCCGGTGACGTTCCGGTGACCATTTGGTCACTGGCACCCGTCCATCACACTCTCCGCAGCGCATAGATGCGATAGGTGCTACGCACGCATCGCCTTGGCCCCTGCAGCCGCGTCTCCACACACGCCCGTCGCCGGTCGCCGCCGTCGAGCTTGTTGCCGTCGTCTCCGGCCACCCCAGGTCCAGCGACCACCACCATCCGACGCGCAATGGCAAGATCTTTCCAACGCGCCTAGCCGCAGCTCGAGTCGTGCCCCGTAGACGATTTCCGAAGCACGCCGCCGTGTTCTGCCTCGCCGGCGTCACATCGCCGGCGGGTTTGACTTGTTAGACCGGGGGTTTGACCACCCCTGGGTCATTGACGTGTGGGCCACCTTTTGCTAATTAGTTAGTTTAATTAAGTTTCTGTTAATTTAATTAGTTAATTAATTTAGTCACTGACCCGTGGGCCCAGGCCCCACTGACAGCTAATTAGTTTTAGTTTAACGCTAATTAACTTAGTTAATTAGCTGTGACACTGACATGCAGGGCCCACATGTCATGTTTGACTTGGACTAGCTCCTGTTGACTGACTGACGTCAACATGATGTCATGCTGAAGTAGTAAAGGTTTTTCTGGGATTTTTAGATTAAAAATAATTCAGGAAATTCCAGAAAATACCCAAAACTTCTAAAAATCATATAAAATCAACCTAGCTCAGATGGAAAAGAATTATATATGAAAAATGATCAGAAAAATCCAATCTTTCTAGTGGCACAGGTTTCACGCATGTTTGAGCAAGTGAACCTTGCTGTATACCTTAAAACATGATAATGCACCTATTTAAATAATAGTTAAAATGCCAATTTGAATCTTTGATTCAAATAGGCTCAAACCCTTCTGGTTTTAGTTGCATTAGCCAACACACATGCATCTTGCCATGTCATGAGGATGCATCATATTGTTGCATTTGTTTGTTAATGTTTGTATCGCCGGTATTCTCTGTGTTAGGTCATGCTCCTGAGGATACTGCTGCGTATCCAGTTGAAGAGTAGTACCCGACAACTACCTTGTCAGGCAAGCAATCATTGATCATTCCGATACAAACCCAATCTTCTCGCTCCTGCTCTCTTTTACTGCATTAAGGCAACAGCGTGTGAACTGCTACTTGCTGCGGTAGTTGAACCCTATCCCTTGCATGACCTGTCATTGCCACAGTAAATAGTTGAAACCCACTAGCATGTGTAGGAGTTGATTGAGCCATGTGATGTGTGATCCACCATGCTATTTGTTTATGTTGCCTGCTATGCTTAGAGTTGTGTCGGGTCTGGTTCATCTGGGTGATGGATCAGAGTGAAATGATCATACCGGTAAAGAGAAGGAAGTGTGGAATACGCTTGGTAAAGGTATCGATGAAAGGCCATGTAGGAGTACATGGTGGGTTGTTTCATTGGAATCATCCATAGGACCTGAGATCTGTATGTGTGGTTCAAGTTGCAGTTACTACCATGCATTGGGCCCGAAACCAATGGACCCTCTCGGCTTATTAATTACCCTCGATCTCTGTCCAGGAGTTGCAACTAGTTTCTGGTGTTTATAGTTTACTGGAGGTCGTGCACAGCGCTGACCCTCGGGGTGGGTTGTGATGTGACAGGTACGAGGCACGGTGTACCGGCTGCCCGTTTGGTGACTAGGGAACCCTGTACACATCGTTTGGGGCCGTGAGCGACACCCCGGCCGGATCTCCCCACGGATGGAACCCAAATAGGCGATAAACCTGGACGAGAGACTGGAGTAGTTAGTCAAGTCGTGGCCGACACCCTCGCAGGGCTTCCGCTTGAAGGTTGCTGAGTACACGCCGAGTAAACGGCGATAAGTGGTGAAAGCGTGTGTGAAGAAGTACACCCCTGCAGGGTTATCAATCTATTCGAATAGCCGTTGTTCGCGGTACGGACTACTTGGTTACTCTTACAGTTCATAGACAAGTTGATGGATACTACTAAAAGCCTCAAGATAAGTGTGAGTGCCGTGGATGGCCCTTCCGTAGGATGACGGAAGAGGATCCTCGGTAGTGTATTGATGTGGTGAGTAGAGGACTCGTGTTCGTAATAACATCTTGCAATCTGTTGAGAGTTGTAGTATAGGTTAGGCAAGAGTCAAAGCTGGCTTTCTGCTATGAACTCCACTACCCCCCCTTGATAATGTTGCATGTATGATAGGTTCTGTGGTAAGACTTGTTGAGTACCTTTGTACTCATGTTTGCTTAATAACTATTGCAGAGGAGAACCCTGCCCCTACTGATGGGTTCTACATAGACGTTGACGTCGACGAGTAGCTTGACACCCAGACGGAGATCTAGAGCTTGTGAAGGGCCTTGTAGATAGTCAGGCTACACCAAGCCTGTTTTATTTTCTAAGTTGTCTGTACTCAGACATGTAGCTTCCGCTTGTGCTTGTATGACTGTATGACTTGAGTGTTGGGTCATGTGACCCCTACCTGTATGGATATTATGTATGGCTCTTGGAGCCTTTTAAATAAAGTACTTTGAGTCATAGAGTTCTGTTGTGATGCAATGTTGTATTTGCACATATTGAGCATATTGTGTGTATGATTGAAATGCTTGGTATGTGTGGGATCCGACACCTAGTTGTTTTCCTTTGGTAGCCTATCTTACAGGGAAATGCCTCCTAGTGTCTCCAATGAGCCTTGGTAGCTTGCTACTGCTCGGAACACGTAGGCTGGCCGGCATGTGTCCTTCTTCGTTCCTGTGTCTGTCCCTTAGGGGAAATGTCACGCGTTGTTCATTTAAGTCCATGTAGCTTGCTACGACTTGGGATCATACGTTGATGACCGACACGTTCGTTGCTGGGTCATGGATGCCTGTCTCTATAATTTAGTGCCACTTTTGGTTTATAACTAGCCATGTCGGCCCGGGTTGTCGGGGGAAACTGTCCTCCACGAGCACCTATGGGACCGGAGCCCCTTGCTTGTGCGGTAAGAGGGCGGAGGGAGCACGAAGAGCAGATCGTAGTGAACACGCGGGCAGTTTTACCCAGGTTCGGGCCGCGGAGGACGTGTAAAACCCTACTCCTGCTTAGTTTGTATTAAGTTGGAGAGCTCGGGAGCTTGAAGAACTAGCTACACCGAGCGTATGAGCGATCTAGGTTCCGAACCCTTTCTACGTTGTGCATGGGCCTCCTTTTATAGTGCAAGGGGTCACCGACAGGTGTCAACGTAGGAGAAAGGGTAAAAATGTAAAAGAGGTGGTAGTTGTAACAGTGCGGGAATAGTGGAGCTACAGTGTGTGAACAGTGGTCGCTACCTACTTTGACAGTGGGGGACAAGAGCATTTAATGCCCGTCGCCGTCGACCCCAAAAGCGCCCGCCCTTGCGTCTCCGTTTGCCACGGCGATGGCTTCACCACCGTGGAGTGCCACCGTGTCCCCCAGGCTGCACAGCCATCCGCCACGCGTCCCTGGAATGGCCCCAGGGCGACGCGTGGTTCGATGAGCTGGAGCGTGGGCACACAGCGCAATCCTCCCCGGCAAGTACCTTGCCGGGGTCTTGACCTTGCCGGGCCCGGGAGCTTGCCGGGCTCTGAAGCTTGTCGCTCCCCGGGCCTTGCCGGGGCGCGTATAGCGTCGAGGCATGTCTTCTGTGATGTAATCTTCTAGTCTTCCTGGCAAGCTCCTCTTGCCAGGGCCTTGCGTGAGTGAGGTAATCTTGAGCCTGGAACGGCCTTCCCGGCAAGCTCCACTCGCCGGGGTCTCGATCTTCTGCCTTGTATACTTTGTTTTTGAATGGTTTTACGTGGAGCAGGAAGGTCTCCGACGAGCACGTGGTAGGCCCTGCCGCGGGAAGCTGCTACTGCCCGTGCACAAGTTGGGGTACTGAGGTACCCCTTCCTTAGTACACTGACAGGAGCCCCCGGGCCTGGGCCACACACGGTGCCGAGCGCTGTTGGGCCAGGCCCAAAACAGTGCACGGACACACGAGGCCCACGGCGCGCCGAATCCACTTCCGCATCCGCCGCGTCCCCTCGTAACGGCACGCGTCGATTGCGGCGTCGTGGGATGGGACGTGGCCACGTTCTTTTAATGGAAAGAGCGAAACGCCCCCCACTTCCCCATAAAAAGCAGAGGAAGCAGGAGCGGTTCCCCTCCTACGCCTTCATTGCATCTTCTTCCAGCTCCAGAGATCCCCTTTGCGCTCCGCCTCCACACCTCCGCCGTCGCCTACCGCATCTGCGGCGCCGCCGTACTCTTCGTCCCCCTTCCCTCGCCGCCTCCGCCATGGCCCCGAAGACCGAGAAGGCGAAGGTGGAGAAGACCAAGAAGGAGAAATCGGAGCAAGCGGCGAGGCTTACCTTGTTGCGGAAGCGGACTCGCCGAGGCTCAGCGCGCGGGAGCTCTGGAACAAGTATTACTTGTTCTGGGCCAAGAAGACCAAGGCACATCCCCGCACCCGAGCCTATCCGGCCGCCGCCAAGGACAACTACCCCGGCGGGTACTATTTCTTCGCAGCCTTTTTCCACTGCGGTCCCTGTCCCCCTTTTTCCGAATTCTTCTGCGACATAATGCACACCTACGGCCTCCATCTTCTTGACTTCACCCCCAACGCCATCCTCACGATGGCGGTTTTCGCACACATGTGCGAAAACTATATTGGGATATACCCAAACGTAGCGCTATTTAGGCACTTCTTCACCCCTAGAGTAGAGGCCGGCGCTCCCCTCTCCGGAGGGATATCTTGGGTTTTTCGTCTGAACAAGAAGGAGTCCTACTTGCCGGGGGAGCTCCGCGGCAAGTGGGAGGAGTGGCGTGCTGACTGGTGTTGGATTGTCGAGGACCAGCCGCAGTCCTTCACCGCGCCGCGCACAACACCTATCGTGCGCGGCAGGGACTGGAGCGAGCTGGATTCGGACGACAACAAGCTCGACGTCGCCCTCATCAGGATTCTTCGTCTTCGGGTAGCAAGGTTGTCCGTCGGAGAAGTGGGCACAGACTTCCTCCGCCGCCGCATCGCCCCCCTTCAAGATAGGAAGAGGCCAGCCTGGGATTACGGCAACTCGGCGGACATAATGAGGCTGCGCCCCGGGCTCAACTTCAACTTCACGTCGCTGGAGCTGAAGGGGATGGTCCGGGAACTATTTAAGCATGACCCGGCCCACCCAGAATGGTTCAGGGGTCCCCGGGGAGTGGTGCCTCTCTGCAATAGCACGGCCCGGGATTCCCTTCGCGCCATGATGCCCGCGTGCGACTCGCACGGCGTTGACCGCACATGGATTCCGCCCAAGCCAGACGTCGTCTTGAACTTCTTCGACAACTTGACGGAGGTGGCGAAGAACAAGAACGAGGTCCGGGAGCTGACACGGGACACCACCGACCAAGAGATAGCGTACATAGCTTCTCGGGTTGAAGAGGCCGCTGCAGCCGCAGTGGCAGGGGAATTCGGCTTCTCGCCCGAGGAGGCAGAGGCTGCGGAAGCGTCCTGCCAAGCAGAGGAGGCGGAGATCCGCAGGCTGCTGAAGCTGCCTCCCGACGAGCTCGCCGGGGTCCCATCCTTGAGGCACTCCGGGATCCAGGGAATCTTGACCGAGGCCGCGGCGAGAGGCAACGCCGCCGGAGGGAACAGAGGCGCCGCAGGGAGCGGAGGCGCCGGAGGGAGCGGAGGCACCGGAGGGAAAGAGGCCACAGTGCAGGGCGTTGGGCCCAGCAAGCCTGCCGGGGAGGAGGAGGAGGACGCCGGGGCCGATGAAGACTCCGACGGATCCCTGGGGCTCTACGCCGACGACCTCTCCTCGTCGTCGAAGACCTCCCCGCCCCGGGCAAGCCCTAGGCGTTCTCCGCTGAAGCGTCTCCGCAAGACGGCGACGGGGGCGAGGGCGCAGGCGCCCCGGCAACAGCCAACTCGTCGGGCAGCGCGAGCTTCCCGGGGGAGTCAAGCTGCGACGGGGGCGCCCGGCGCACCAGCCACGGCGGAGGCGGCCCGCACGCAGGCCACGGCAGAGGCACCCCGCAAGCAGGCCACAGCAGAGGCGCCCCGCAAGTCAGCGCCGAGTGGAAGGGAGTCTTCACAGAGCGGAGCGACGGCTCCGCCTGCTCCCCGGGCCCCGGCTACCACAGGGGCTGGGTCTTCGCAGCCCCCAGCCCCAGGGACCGCCAAGCGCCCGAGGGAGTCTTCGCCTCCCGCTCCCCGCGCGGACGCGCCCCAGGTGGAGTTTGACTTCTCCGCCTTGAGCGACGACGACGACGAGGATGAACGGGAGTAAGAACTCGAGATCTTGCATCTTCTTAAATTTCGTCTTGATTATTGTAGATTCTGATCTTGCTTCTTGTTTCAATCTTCAGGACCTTGGCCCAGCGAGTGGCGAAGAAAGCCAAGGTGCCCGTGGTCGAGGTCGCGGACGACTCGCCCATCGCGGCGACTGGGGACGTGCCGGAGCCAAGCCTGCCGGACCCGAGCGCTGCTCCGAGGAGCAGCCCCCAGCGCAGCCCCCAGCGTAAGTCTGGGTTATGTACTTCCGCTCGTCGAGCGCGCTTGAGGATTTGTCCTTGTGCTAATATCCTGATGCTTGTGCCTTGTTTTGATTGTCTTGTGCAGAGGTGGAGCCACAGCCGCAGGAGCGTCCGGAGGTCGTTCCCGAGGAGCCGCAGGCCCCGCCATCACCGCCAAGGCCGAACTCCCCGGCAAGGGAGAGTGCTCCGCCAAGGACGGGTACTCCGCCAAGGTAAGTTCCGTAACTTAGTCTTCTTGGACTCGTCTCGTTTTGGATATTTGCTTGAACTTCTTCTGCTTTTTCTTCTTCTTCTAGATCCTCCTCCCCTCGAGCAGATGGAATCGGAGGTCATCGACGTCGAGGAGGAGGGAGCGCAGGGCGGCGGCGGCGACGCTCCTGTCGTCGAGGACACGGCGGGAGCCGCCGAGCCAGTTGCGGAGGAGACCGCTCCGGCTGCGGACGCAGCGGACGGGGAGGGGGACGGCGACCGCACTGCCGGCCCGGAGGCGGCAGGAGCATCAAGTGCTGCGCCGGCCGCCGACCCCTCTGCCGAAAAGGAGCAGGCCAGCTACTACCTTGAAGCTCCCAATGGCGTCTTCATTCAGATGCCGTGGGGTTCTTCATCGCGAGCCCCCGCGGAGGGCGAGGCCTTCGATGGAGAAGTTCTCGCCTCCGCGGGACTGAAGATTGTCGAGGCGCCCGGCGGAAGCGACGGGCCCGAGGAGGAGAAGCTACTTCATCAACTCCTGGCCCTTTACCGGGCCAGGCAGGCGAAGCTAGCGTCTCGGGAGGCCCTCGCCGCCAAGGCCGCCGTCGAGATGGAGAAGCGCGCGGCGGAGCTCCGCGCCGCCAACCAGGCTGCCCTCCGCGAGGTGGCGGAGGAGCGCGAGAGGCTCGCCGGGGAGTACCAGGAATGGTTGCTGGAGAAGGCCGAGGCCGAAGAGCAGCAGCGGCTCGCCGGGGAGGAGCTGTCCCGGCGAGAAGGAGAGCTGACCCAGCGGAAGGTCAACCTCGACTCCCACGAGGAAGACCTTGCCGCTCGGGAACAGGCCCTTGGCGGAGAGCTGAAGGAGGCGAAAGCCGCCGCGGCTGCCGCGGAGACCGCCAAGGAGGAGCTTGCCGCCAAGGTCGCGCAACTGGAGGAATCACTGAAGGCGAGCGTGGAGACGGTCACCGCGCTCAACATAGAGCGCGAGAAGGACGCCCACACCAACTCCGAGCTCCAGGTGCGCCTCTCCAAGCAGGGCGACGAGCTGAAGGCCGCCAAGGACTCCATCGAGGACCTGGAGCTGAAGGTTTCCACGTTGAAGGACTCGCTCGACGCCGTCCGGGACCGGGAAACCAAGCTGAAGGAGGAGCTCCGCAAGGAGCGAAGCTTGGTGGAGAGCGCCAACACCGCGGCCGAGAACTTCCGCCGGACCGTCGAGGTGTGGACCGAGGACCTGGTGTCTTCTGCATCCAACATCGACCAGGAGCTGCTGGCGCTGAAGTTGGAGCATCTCATCTACTCTCCGGACACAAACCTCCCCCACAGCGCCAAGCTCAGCCTCTTCTTCAGGGGGATCGCGCCGGCCCTTGTAGATCTTCGGAAGAAGATCCCCGCGCAACTGGCCGAGGAGTCGCGCCGGCTCTGCACGGGAACCTTGGAGCGTGTGCTGACGAAGATTGTATACCGCAATCCCGGCATAAACCTCACCAACGTTCTCCGTAGCTTGCCGGCCGACGCAAACATGGAGGCGCTGAAGGAGCAGGTCACCCACATCATCGCCAAAGTGAACAAGATCTCCAGGATCGAGGGCGACCGCGTAGATTAGGCCTCCTTTATCTTTATCTCCTTTTGTTGCTGCATAGGGTGTTATGAACTCATTAATCATTGCGACAAGTTATCCTTTGTAAGATATTTATCTCATTTTGATCAATCAGTGCAATGTCATCTTCCTTGTCTTGGTCATCCGCTTTGTACGTTTTTCACCCTACGCTCCCGGGGAGCTTGCCGGCAAGGGGCCTTTGCCGCGAGCGCTGAGTGCTGGACTATGAGCAGCCTGCTGGCCAAGGTCTTACCGGCAAGCAACCTTGCCGCGGCTAGTCGCGACGCACTCAGCTTGTTGAGTGAACTCGAAAACGAACCAAGGGCGCGACACTTGTCGCAGCTCACTTGAGTCGCTGAGCGTACTCGAAAACAAGATAAGGGTGCGGCTAGCTACGGGTAGGTTCCTCCGCGCACAGGTTTTCCATACAAAGTGTGATTCTTCAAGGAAGACAACTTAAAATTAAAAATTTGAACTGATCAAATTCTAATAACTTAGCTTTCGTATATCGCTTGCTTCTCGGTAAGGCTTCTCTTTCTTGAACAGCACTTGGTTCCTCTTCCATCTCCTTCCCCCCCGGCAAACTTGTGCGCGAGGAACATTCCTTCTGCTTAAGAGGCAAGGAAAAAGAAGAGGGAAACAAGTATGTGGCCTTTCGGCGTGCTAATGCTTACCGGATATGTATGTTGCACAAGATGCCAAATAACACATGCAAATAGCAAAGAAAAGCATGCAAAAGGCAAATAACGCAAAACACAAAGCTTTACTGATGCACGGGGTCTGCGCCCGGCTTTGTACAAAGGGTTACATGCAACAGCGGCAAAGCTTGTACAAAAGGTGGTTGCCGGAGTGGATCACGGCAACCGCGCCTTATGGGTGAAACTTGCGAAGATGCTCTATGTTCCAGGAGTTGCTCACCGGTAAGCCTTCTTCGGTCTCGAGGCGGACAGCGCCGTGCCTCGTGACTTGTCTCACCCGATAAGGGCCTTCCCACTTCGGCGTCAACTTGTTGGAATTCTTGGCGGACTGAACACGCCGAAGAACAAGGTCGCCTTCCTCGAGACTCCTGGCCTTGACCTTGCGACTATGGTAGCGACGCAAGGCTTGCTGGTATCGAGCAGCTCGTACAGCAGCCTGGAGACGTTCCTCCTCAAGGAGCAGTGCGTCATCTTGTCGCAGTTGCTCTTGCTCGAGCTCATCATAAGCGAGCACTCGAGGAGATCCGTATACGAGTTCCGTGGGGAGAACTGCCTCTGCTCCATAGACTAGAGCAAAGGGTGTCTGTCCGGTGGCTCGACTTGGTGTCGTTCTGATTGACCAAAGAGCCGCCGGTAGCTCCTCTATCCAATTTCTTCCGCACTTGCGCAGCCTGTCAAAGGTCCTCGTCTTGAGTCCGCGCAGCACTTCAGCATTGGCCCTCTCCGCTTGACCGTTGCTCCTCGGGTGAGCAACAGAAGCAAAACAGACCTTGGCGCCAAGGTTTTGGACGTACCGCATGAAGGTGCGACTAGTAAATTGTGTACCGTTGTCGGTGATGATCCTGTTGGGGATTCCGGAACGGCAAACAATTGACCTGAAGAACCTGACCGCTGACTGTGCTGTCACGTTTCTCACTGGCTCCACTTCTGGCCACTTTGTGAACTTGTCGATTGCAACGTACAAGTACTCAAAGCCCCCGACGGCTCGGGGGAAGGGGCCGAGGATATCGAGCCCCCAGACCGAGAAGGGCCAGGACAAAGGGATTGTTTGGAGAGCTTGAGCTGGCTGATGGATCTGCTTTGCATGGAACTGGCACGCTTCACACTTGGTTACTAGTGCAGTCGCATCCTGGAGGGCTTCTTGCCAGAAGAACCCTTGCCGGAAAGCTTTCCCGGCAAGTGCCCTTGCGCCAATGTGGTGGCCGCATATGCCTCCGTGTATTTCTGCCAACAGCTTCTGTCCATCTTCCCTGGAGATGCACTTCAATCTGACACCGTTGAGTCTTCTTCTGTACAGCTCGTTATCCACGAACTGGTACATACTTGACTGCCTGGTTATCTTCTCTATTTCTTCTGGGTCATCGGGAAGTTCTCCAGTTTGCAGAAAACGGACGATCTGCTGTGCCCATGCCGGAGCCCGGGGCTCAACGGCAAGGACTAAAGGCATGAGGGCCGCTGCGGGGACCTCAGCTTCTACGGCAAGAACCTCCGGTTCTGCCGGAGCTGGTGATCCCCCGGCAAGCTCGCCGGGGCGAGGCTTGTCGGGAACACCTGCTTCAACTGCACAGATCCTTGGATCTGCTGGAGCAGACTGTTCCTCAGCGTTCTGATTGTTGATCTTGGGGACCTTGGCTGCGGTTTCAGGAAGATCCGCCGGCAAGTAGTCGCCGGAGACCATCTTTCTCTTCTTGGATTGCGCAATTGATGGTGTAACGGATGGTTGAGTCAGCTTGAGCAAGAAGGTCCCTGGTTCCACAGGTAACTTCATCGAAGCACACTTTGAAAGGCCATCTGCTATTTCATTCTGAGCTCTCGGGACGTGCTCCATCTGCAGACCTTCAAAGTGCTCCTCAAGCTTCCTTACTTCATCTACATAAGCTTCCATCAGAGGGCTCTGGTAACTCTTATTAACTTGTCGGACCACCAACTGAGAATCTCCCCGCACAATCAGCTTCCTGATCCCAAGTTCGGCCGCAATCCTGAGGCCGGCAAGCAAGCCTTCATACTCAGCAGTGTTGTTTGTCGCTTGCTCTCTTGGGAAGTGCATCTGGATAACATACTTGAGGTGCTCTCCGGTGGGCGCGATGAGCACCACGCCGGCACCGGCGCCTTGCAGCGAGAAGGCACCATCAAAATACATTACCCATTCACTTGTCGCTTCTTGTACGGGTGTACTTGTTTCTTGGACTTCTTCATCGGGTGTTGGGGTCCACCCAGCTATGAATTCTGCCAAAGCTCGGCTCTGTATGGTTGAAGTACTTTCGAACTTGAGTCCAAAGCTCGACAGCTCCAGTGCCCACTCAACGATCCTTCCTGTTGCTTCAGGATTGTGCAATATCCTCTTCAGCGGAAAGCGAGTGACCACTGTTATCTCATGTGCCTGGAAGTAATGGCGCAGCTTTCTCGAGGCCATGAGGAGGCCGAAAAGAAACTTTTGCACACCAGAGTATCTTGATCTAGTCCCCTGGAGAAGGGAACTTACGAAATACACTGGGCGTTGCACCATCTTCTTCCGCACTTCTTCCTGTTCCTGCGCAGAGTTGTCCTTGTCGGGGCCAGAGCTCGTCGGAGCAGCCCCCTGCTTGTCGCTGGATTCGCTTGCCGACGGTGTAGACTCCTCTTCGGCCTCCCTCTCCGCTACTAACGCAGCACTAACCACCTGGTTGGTTGCCGCTAGGTATAGCAACAACTTTTCCTGTGGTCTAGGTGCGACAAGTATTGGAGTGGAGGATAGGTACCGTTTCAAATCCTGCAGCGCCGCCTCCGCTTCCGGAGTCCACTTCATGGGACCTGCCTTCTTCAAGATTTTGAAGAAAGGCAGGGCGCGTTCCGCAGACTTCGAAATGAACCTACTGAGGGCAGCCACACAACCTGCAAGCCTTCTGACATCCTTGACGCGCTTCGGGGCTTCGATCTGCTCAATGGCTTTAATCTTGTCGGGGTTAGCTTCAATCCCCCTCTGTGACACAAAGAACCCGAGAAGCTTGCCGGAGGGGACTCCAAAGACGCACTTCTCGGGGTTCAACTTGAGCTGTATCTTGCGCAGGTTCTGGAATGTCTCTTCCAAATCTTGGACCAGGGTATCCTTGCTCTTGCTCTTCACCACGATGTCATCCATGTAAGCCTCTACATTTCTGTGGATCTGTGGCTCGAAAGCAGTGTGCACTACCCTTGCAAATGTTGATCCTGCATTCTTCAGTCCAAATGGCATGCGTATGAAGCAATAAGTGCCACATGGAGTGATAAATGCAGTCTTCTCTTCATCTTCTTTGGCCATAAAAATCTGATGGTAGCCTGAATATGCATCAAGAAAAGAGAGTAGCTCACATCCGGCAGTGGAGTCAACGATCTGGTCAATGCGCGGCAAGGGGAATGGATCCTTGGGACATGCTTTATTCACATCGGTGAAGTCTATACACAGTCTCCACTTCCCATTGGCCTTGCGCACGACGACTGGGTTTGCTAACCACGTCGGATGGATCACACCTCTAACCAGGCCTGCTGCCTCTAGCTTCTTGATCTCTTCGTTGATGAATTCTTGGCGCTCCACGGCTTGCTTCCTCACCTTCTGCTTGACGGGCCGCGCATGAGGACAAACAGCAAGCTTGTGCTCAATTACCTTCCTGGGAACACCGGGGATGTCAGATGGTTGCCATGCAAACACATCGACATTCGCCCGCAGGAAGGCAATGAGCGCGCTTTCCTATTTGCTGTCAAGCGTGGCACTGATGGTGAAGGTACCACCAGTGCCGTCCTCCCTGGCGGACACCTTCTTGGTTGCCGGAGGAGCGGCCATCCCTTTCTTACACTTGCCGGTGGAGCTCGATGGAACGTCCTCGACGGCGACGCAGCACTCCGAAGAGGTGCGGTTGCCGGAGTGGGCCCCAGAGCACTTGTCGGACTTGGTCTTCGTCTTCTTCCCCCCGGGAGCTTCAGCGGCAAGTGTGTCCTTCTCTGCCGCAGCTGCTGCATCCCGGTATATCTTGTCGGCGCAGACAAGCGCATCCTTCTTGTCGCCGTGGACAGTGATGACGCTTATCGGCCCCGGCATCTTGAGTACGTTGTAGGCGTGGTGGGAAGCTGCCATGAACTTGGCGAGGGCGGGACGGCCGAGTATTCCATTGTATGGCAATGGAATATCAGCGACGTCGAATGTGATGCGCTCAGTCCTGAAGTTGAGCTCCCCGCCAAAGGTCACCGGCAGAGTTATCTTCCCCTTGGGCTTGCTCCTTCCCGGCTTGATTCCTTGGAAAGAACCGGTCTCTTCGAGCTCGCCATCTGGGATTTGGAGTTTCTTGATCACAGCAGAGGAGATCAAGTTCAGCCCGGCCCCGCCGTCAACCAACATTTTGGTGACCTTGAGGTTGCGGATGGTGGGTGAAACCAGCATCGGCAAGCACCCGACCGCAGTGGTGCGGTCAGGGTGATCCTCAAGATCAAAAATGATGGGCGTGTTGGACCATTTGAGGAGCCTGCGCGACTCCACGGGCGGCTCTGCTGCGTTCACCTCGCGCACCCACTGCTTGAGCTGGCGGTGGGAGGTGTGCAGAGAGGCGCCACCGTCGACGCACAGGACCTCCGTGGCCTTCTGGAACTCCTGCTCGCTGTTATCCTCATCCTCCATGTCTTCGTCGTCTTCTTCATCCTTGTCGCGGCCCCGGGGAGGTCGGTCACCTTGCCGCTGCTTGGCCTTGCCGCGGCGTCCTCCCCGGCCATTGAACGGCCGCTTCTTGCTTGGTTCTCCTCCGCCACCTTGGGCCTTCTCCTTGTCGCGCCTCTCGTACTCAGCTTTCTACTGCTCGACGAGGTACTCGATGCGTTTGAAGTTGGAGAGGTCGTGGCCCTTGGTGCGGTGGATCTTGCAGTATTGCTTGTCGGAGCCGTCCTGCTTGTCGGCTGCCGCCACAGGGGCAGGCTCCTTCCCGGAGCCGCCAGCCTGCGTTTGCTTGGCGGGAGCCTCCTTGCCGGACTTCTCGACGGCAAGCACTTCCTTCTTGTTCTTTCTTCTATTATTACGCCGCCGGCTCTTCTTTGCCGGGGCGGCGTCGTCGCTATCACTTCCTCCTGCGCCAGCATCCTCCCCGGGGAGTCTCCTCCCCTCTTCTGCGCGTGCGCACTTATCAGCCAGAGCGTAGAGCTCGCTGACATCCCGAATCTTGGTCATGGCCATTTCTTCACGCATGCGGCGGTTACGCACGTTCTGGTGGAACGCGCTGATAACCGCGGCAGGGTGGACGTCGGGGATGTTGTGCTGTACACGACTGAAGCGTTGGATGTACTTGCGCAGGGATTCTCCTTCCTTCTGGGCCAGAATGTGGAGATCGCTCTCCTGGCCGTGGGGTTTGTGACCGCCCGTGAAGGCGCCAACAAACTGATGGCAAAGATCTGCCCAAGAAGAAATGGAGCCTTCCGGCAAGTGCATAAGCCACGAACGAACGTTCGGCTTAAGCACGAGCGGGAAGTAATTTGCCAATATCTTCTCGTCGCGCCCCCCGGCAGCTTGCACAGCGATTGTGTAAATGCTGAGGAATTCCGAGGGGTGCGTCTTGCCGTCGTACTTCTCTGGTACGTCGGGCTTGAAATTCTTCATGCTGGGCCACTGGACGCGCCGCAGCTCACGGGTGAACGCAGGGCAGCCTGCCGCGTACGGCAAGTCGCCTGGTTCACCGGGCGCGTGCGCGTCGACAGCGTTCCCAGCTCTCTGGTCTGATTGTCGCCGAGCTTCTCGGCGGCGCTCGATCGTTGTTCGAGCGTCTTCTTGTCGCCGGTGGTCAAGGACCTGGCGCTGGTCCCGACGAGCCCGCGGATCCGACGACGCCGTGGAGCCGTCGTCGACGTTGTTCCGGCGGGGCGGCGTCTTCTGCTTCTGCGGCGGGGAGTGCACGGTGGTTGCACCCCCGGCGGTCTTGTCGCCGTCGGCCTTCGTCTTCTCGACTTGCCGCGACCGCGAGGTCGCCGGCTGCTGCGGCGTATCGTTATTGGCGAAGGCGATCAGGCTCTGGATGGTGGCCCTCCAGTCTTCGGCCTTGTCTGCCGCTGGAGGGAAGTCAAGGAGCAGTTGCGCCCTTGCGAGCACTTCTGCTGGAGTGGAGGGGAGCGGGGGCGAGCGGCGCGAGGAGCGGGATATGCTCGGACTCCTAACAGCGTTAGAAGGAGCAGGGTCCCGCCCCGGCGTCTTCGCTTTGCTTGTGCCCGGACGGTGGTCCGGGGCGTCCCGCGAACCTCCGGTTTGCCCTTGGCCCAGCAAGCGGATGCCACCTCCTGTGACATGGCGCTGCTGGGTTGTCGTTTGCTGAGACGGACGTGGCGCGTCCACGGAGACCGAGGCTCAGTCGTCCGTCCTGTCCTTGGATTTGGTGGCGCCGCGAGTGTCCTCGCCGGCGACCACCCTTCCGACGGCGTCTCCCCCGCCCACCGTTGGCTCTGGCGGCGGCGGATGAGACGCAGACGGGCCTCCGACCTCCGAAGCCTTCTTCTTCGGGGCCATGGTGCTGTTGTTGATGAAACTGACGAATTCGGAGAGGTTGATGAAGAATGCGCTGATGAAGAATGCGCCCGCGTGAACGCCGGATCAGGTTCGCACAACCTCGACGCCCCCTACCTGGCGCGCAAAAGATGTCGGGGGAAACTGTCCTCCACGAGCACCTATGGGACCGGAGCCCCTTGCTTGTGCGGTAAGAGGGCGGAGGGAGCACGAAGAGCAGATCATAGTGAACACGCGGGCAGTTTTACCCAGGTTTGGGCCGCGGAGGACGCGTAAAACCCTACTCCTGCTTAGTTTGTATTGAGTTGGAGAGCTCGGGAGCTTGAAGAACTAGCTACACCGAGCGTATGAGCGATCTAGGTTCCGAACCCTTTCTACGTTGTGCATGGGCCTCCTTTTATAGTGCAAGGGGTCACCGACAGGTGTCAACGTAGGAGAAAGGGTAAAAATGTAAAAGAGGTGGTAGTTGTAACAGTGCGGGAATAGTGGAGCTACAGTGCGTGAACAGTGGTCGCTACCTACTTTGACAGTGGGGGACAAGAACATTTAATGCCCGTCGCCGTCGACCCCAAAAGCGCCCGCCCTTGCGTCTCCGTTTGCCACGGCGATGGCTTCACCACCGTGGAGTGCCACCGTGTCCCCCAGGCTGCACAACCATCCGCCACGCGTCCCTGGAATGGCCCCAGGGCGACGCGTGGTTCGATGAGCTGGAGCTTGGGCACACAGCGCAATCCTCCCCGGCAAGTACCTTGCCGGGGTCTTGACCTTGCCGGGCCCGGGAGCTTGCCGGGCTCTGAAGCTTGTCGCTCCCCGGGCCTTGCCGGGGCGCGTATAGCGTCGAGGCATGTCTTCTGTGATGTAATCTTCTAGTCTTCCTGGCAAGCTCCTCTTGCCAAGGCCTTGCGTGAGTGAGGTAATCTTGAGCCTGGAACGGCCTTCCCGGCAAGCTCCACTCGCCGGGGTCTCGATCTTCTGCCTTGTATACTTTGTTTTTGAATGGTTTTACATGGAGCAGGAAGGTCTCCGACGAGCGCGTGGTAGGCCCTGCCGCGGGAAGCTGCTACTGCCCGTGCACAAGTTGGGGTACTGAGGTACCCCTACCTTAGTACACTGACACGGGTTCTCTGTCATATGGATGCTAGCGACACTGTCATATACATGTGCCAAAATGCGCAAACGGTCCCGAGCCAGGTAAGGTGGCACCCGTGGGGTTACCGTGCGTGAGGCCGCAAAGTGATATGACGTGTTACAGCTAGATTGGTGTGACTTAGGATCGGGGTCCTGGCATCTTGGATCACTAAAATGGAAATGTATAGTCTTGAGTTTTTCCAATCTTTGTCCTTAGCATCTTGAAGGGGTTCCTCATCCTCTTGTCCTTGCCACTCCAATGTTCGAAATACACTAGGTAAAGGCATTAGTCCAACAGGGGATATGTTGACATTAATTACAAAAATCACCCAGAGAGCACTTGTGCCTTTTGGAATGAAGCAGTAAAATAAAAAAGTCAACGATACACCCAACATCTAATCTAGGAGATGCATAGCAACGAGAGAGGGGAGTGTGTCTACATACCGTTGTAGACCGAAAGCGTTAATGATCTAAAGATTATGGTTGGCGTAGCCGTACTCGTGTTGCGATCCAATCGGATCCAAGAACCGCACACACAGCACCTCCGAGATTAGCACACATTTGGCTTGGTGGCATCCTCTCCTTCTTGATCCAAAAAGCGAGGGAGAGGAGTTAGATGAGATCTTGAAAGTGCAACTAATCCCCGAGTGGTTTTGGTAATTCATAACAATATATATCTTATTGAACTAATATTCATTCAAGTTAAAGATTTCAGGAAGTTCAATGATTGGCATGGCAAGGCCTAGTGATTGTAGACCCCTCAAAATGCTAAGGACATGGATTGGCAAAAGCTAAAGACTCTACATTTTTGGTTATGAGATCCAAGATCACATTGAGTCCATAGGAAAGGCAATACTATTAAAAGGAAATGAGGTTATTATAACAATCTTGTTGCTCAAGTGCTTAGTGATATTGCTCCAAAACCCTCAGCCACTTTCTCTATCCAAATCTATCCAAAACCCTAATTCCAGCTCGGCCCCATCGAAACTTCCCTATCCGGACCTATCGAGTTCATCTGGACACAACCATAGCCAAACCCTAACAAATCGGAGTCACACCGAGTTTGGTCTGCCCAACTCTCCGTAACTTGTTGCAATTATTGTAGTCCCACTGAGTTTTGCAATCAGTAACTCCGAGATGGCTTGCCAAACTTTGGGTAAGTAGTTGAAATTATTTTAGTGCCACCGATTTTTGCAATAGGTCACACCGAGATGGCTTGCCAACCTTTCTATTGCCTTATTGCTTCACTTCGGTCCAACGAGTTGATGCAATCAGCGCCACCTAAACGAGGCATGCCTTTGCCATTGCACATCGGTCCCTTCGAGTTGTTTCCAGTCGGTCCCATCGAGACCTCCATGTTCATATCTTTTACGCAGGTCGGTGCCACCGTGATTTCGGATCGGGGACACTGAGTTGGGTCAAAAGTGTGTAACGGTTGGATTTCATGTGGAGGCTATCACTACAAAAAAATACACTTCCGTGATGATACGTGTTTGTCACAGTAGGTCACGTTTTCTATCATGCATGTACATCCATGACAAATTTATGACAGAATCAAGATAGTCATACATGTGCTGTCGTAGAAGTGTTCCATGACATTACCAAAATTATCATCACGGAAGTGTCCACTTCCATGACGATAAATCGCGTGTCACAGAAGTGCTTTCGTCAAGGGTGACCGACACGTGGCATCGACCGTAGCGGAACGCCGTTAAGTTATCGGGTCCGGTTTTGGATCCGATAACCCGTTAACAGCCCCGACCAATGGGGATTTTCCACGTGTAAAATCATCATTGGCTGGAGGAAACACGTGTCGGCTCACCGTTGGGACAGATGTCATCCACTCATTGGACCCAAAGCGCCTATGATACGTCGACATGTGGCACGGCCCAACAGAGGCCCATTCTTGTGAAAAGGCCGGCCCATTTGACTTGGTCAAAAGGTGGCGGGCCGGCCCATGGCAAGCCTGTTAACGGCATGTTCCCATATAGCCCATTTATAGCCAGCTAACCCAGGGTCTGTTTACGGGCTATCCAAATTACACCAAGTAGCGTCATCTAGGCCGTCCAATATACTTCCAACCCGTTTTAACTTCCGGCCCATGTATGGCCCATGACGTCTTTTGGCCTATGATACGTCGACACGTGGCATGGCCCAACAGAGGCCCATATAGGTTAAAAAGGCCGGCCCAGTCAAAGGCCCATAGTACTTACTCAGGTACAAGTGGGCCAGCACAATAACGGCCTGCTTAATAAAGGCCCATTTATGGCCTGAAGCCAGATCTGGCCCATTAATTGTTCGTCGAATATTTGGGCCCATTTTCGGCCCGAAGCCGGATGTGGCCCGTTAATTGTTCGCCAAATATTTTGGCCCAATTACAGCCCAGTTACTTTCGGCCTGTTAGAGGCCCGATGTAGACATGGGCCCATTTCAGCCCGGTGTGACTTTCGGCATGGGAATGGCCCGTGCGGCCCATGGGCCATATATGGTCCGACAGGTCATCGGGCCCACAAACGGCCCGTGATAGAGGTGGCAATGGTTAAGCCCAACGTAACTTTGGGCCCGTTAAAGGCTTGTCGCATAATTCGGCCCGTTGATGTCTGTACTAAGCTTTCAGCCTCTTAAAGGCCCATGATATCAGTGGGCCAACTAAGGCCCGAGATATGTTTCGGCCTGGTAACTACCCGTGATATAATTGGGCCCAAAAAGGCCCCATCTACATTTTAGCCTGCTGAAGGCCCGTTGACGACTAGTGAAAATTGAGGCCCAACATGCATTTCGGCCTGCTAAAGGCCCATGGTTTCATGTGGGCCATAACAGGCTAGTACAATATTCAGCATGTTAATGGCCCAACGCTACCTGGGCCAAACTAAGCGCTGGGTCCACAAAAGGCCCAACTAAAATATAGGTCTATTTAAGTTGTGGGCCTCGCATAAAGTGTGAAGGCCCCAATGATTCGGGCCTCAAGAAGTATGCAGGCCGACCCAATTGTGGCCCGCTAAACACCAGGCCCGTTAGAGGCGAATGTTTCGGCCCGGTCGACTACATCAGATTTTTTTCAGATAGCGAATGATGATAGTAACTAGTAGGAATTAAGAATAAACCTACTCAATACAATAATGAAATTATGGCATAGTAACTAAGAATAAACCTACACTATACAATAAAGGATTTATGGTATAGTACATCCACTGGGCATCAAAGTTCGCCACCAGTGATCATAACGTGCAATGAAGAAGCAGATTACAAAAACTGGGCACCATTGCAGCGTAACAAAATAATACTAAACCGAGACCACATCCAAGACAGTTCAAGAGAGGATAGCCTTGCGCGGGAACTGCTGCGCAAGCTGCTAAGCAAGGCTGTGAGACTGGCCTAGCATGTCGGTCATAGTTTCCAGGTGTGGCTGTTTAGCGATGAGGTTCTCATTGGTGTTCTCCGCAATCTTTCTTAGAGATAGGACTTCAAGTAGAAGTTGAGTTGCAGAATGCCTTTCTGCTAGAACTTGGGACTGAAGAAGTCGAACTGATTCAAACAACGAATTCTATGAGCTTGTCTGACTGCTAGTATCAAGTGACTTGAACACTGCATCAAGACAAGACTTTGGGGTTGTCTCGCTATCGTCAAGATGTTTTGCCTTCTTTGCTGCAATATATGTTGGGTTTGTCTCACAGCCTTCAGCAGACTTGTGCATGCCATCAGGCATATCACCCTGAAACAAAGTAGAGAGATGACATGTTTTGCACGTGTATAAATGCTACTTCTCGAGCTTGCGTTATATTCCCTCGAAGAGGAAAGGGTGATGCAGCATAGTAGAGTAAGTATTTCCCTCAGTTTTTGAGAACCAAGGTATCAATCTAGTAGGAGAGCACGCGCGAGTCCCTCACAACTGCACAAAACTTCGCAGCCAACGCGATAAGGGGTTTTCAATCCCTTTACAGTCACTTACGAAAGTGAGATCTGATAGAGATGATAGTTTGATATTTTTGGTATATTTTGGTATAAGAGCAGAAAGTAAAAGCGGAAAAGTAAAGTAGATGTAGATTGATATGTTGAGAATAGACCCGGGGGCCGTAGTGTTCTCTAGTGGCTTCTCTCATGATAGCGATATTCTACGGCAGGTAAACAAATTACTGTCGAGCAATTGATAGAAATGCAAATAATTATGAGACTATCTAGGCATGATCATTATATATAGGCATCACGTCCAAGACAAGTAGACTGAAACGATTCTGCATCTACTACTATTACTCCACACATCGACCGCTATCCAGCATGGATCTAGTGTATTGAGTTCATAAGAACAGAGTAACGCCTTAAGCAAGATCACATGATGTAGAGGTATAAACTCAAACTTAGTGATATAAACCCCATCTTTTTATCCTCGATGGCAACAATACAATACGTGCCTTGTTGCCCCTACTATCACTGCGAAAGGACACCGCAAGATTGAACCCAAAGCCAAGCACTTCTCCCATTACAAGAACTATAGATCTAGTAGGCCAAACCAAATCTATAATTCGAAGAGACTTGCAAGGATATTATAATCATACATAAAGAGTTCAGAGAAGAACCAAATATTTCTCATAGATAGTCTTGATCATAAACCCACAATTCATCGGATCTCGGCAAACACACCGCAAAAAGAGACTACATCGAATAGATCTCCTCGAAGACCGAGGAGAACTTTGTATTGAGATCCAAAGAGACAGAAGAAGCCATCTAAATACTAGCTATGGTCCCGAAGGTCTGTGGTAAACTACTCACAACTCATGGTGAGGCGATGATGATGATGTCGAAGCACTCCATGGTAGATCCCCCCTCCGGCGGAGCTCCGGAACAGGCCCCAAGATGGGATCTCACGGGAACAGAAGGTTACGGCGGTGGAACTAGGGTTTTCTCTGTTGTTTTGATGGTTTCAGGGTACGTAGGTATATATAGGAGGAAGGATGGCACCGGGGGCCAAACGTGGGGCCCACGAGGCAGGGGGCGCACCCCCACCCTCGTGGGCACCACGTATGCCCTACTCAATGGTTCCCAAGTCTCCCGTGCATGAATTTCTCCAAAAATTTCTCTCCCGAAGGTTAGTTGGTTAGTCCCAAAAATAAAAACTGTATGACAAAGCCCATTAAACATCCAAAACATCATAAATAATAGCATGGAATAATAAAAAATTATAGATATGTTGGAGACGTATCAAGCATCCCCAAGCTTAATTCAGGCTCGTCCTCGAGTAGGTAAATGATAAAAACAGAATTTTAGATGTGGAATGCTAACCAACAAAGCTTTTCAATGTAATTCTCTTAATTGTGGCATGAATGTTCAGATCTGAAAGTTTCAATACAAAAGTCTATATTGACATAAGAAATAATAATACTTCAAGCATACTAACAAAGCAATCATATCTTCTCAAAATACTATGGCTAAAGGAAGTTATCCCTACAAACTCTTATAGTCTGGCTATGCTCCCTCTTCATCACACAAAATACTAATATCATGCACAACCCCAATTTCAGCCAAGCATTTGTTTTCATACTCTATTCTTTCAAACCTTTCAACTTTCACGCAATACATGAGCATGAGCCATGGACATAGCACTATGGGTGGAATAGAGAGGTGGTTGTGGAGAAGACAAAAAATGATGGAGATAGTCTCGCATCGACTCAGCGTATCAACGGGCTATGGAGATGCCCATCAATAGATATCAATGTGAGTGAGTAGGGATTGCCATGCAACGGATGCACTAGAGCTAAAAAATGTATGAAAGCTCAACAAAAGAAACTAGTGGGTGTGCATCCAACTTGCTTGCTAATGAAGACCTAGGGCATTTGAGGAAGCCCATCGTTTGGAATATACAAGCCAAGTTCTATAACAAAAATTCCCACTAGTATATGAAAGTGACTAAACATGAGACTCTCTATCATGAAGAACATGGTACTACTTTGAAGCAGAAGTGTGGAAAAAAGATAGTAGCATTGTCCCTTTTTCTTTTTCTTTTTTTCTTTTTTATTTTATTTCCTTTTTTGGCCTTTTTTTTTTCTTTGGCCTTTCCCTTTTTTTTCTTTTTTTGGAGGGGCTTTATTGATTTAGCCTTTCCTCACATGGGACAATGCTCTAATAATGATGTTCATCACACTTTCATTACAACTCGATGCTAGAACAAAGTATGACCTATATGAATGCCTCCGGCGGTGTACCGGGATGTGCAATGAATCAAGAATGACATGTATGAAAAATTATGCATGGTGGCTTTAACACAAATACGATATCAACTACATGATCATGCATGGCAATATGACAATATGAAGCGTGTCATATGAACGGAAACGGTGGAAAGTTGCATGGCAATATATCTCGGAATGGCTATGGAAATGCCATGATAGGTAGGTATAGTGGATGTTTCGAGGAACATATATGGTGGCTGTTTTGAGGAAGGATATATAGTGGAGGTATGGTACCGGCGAAAGTTGCACGGTACAAGAGAGGCTAGCAATGGTGGAAAAGTGAGAGTGCGTATAATCCATGGACTCAACATTAGTCATAAAGAACTCATATACTTATTGCAAGAATCTACGAGTCATCAAAACAAAGCAATCAACGCATGCTCCTAGGGGGGAGGTTGGTAGGAGTTAACCATTGCGCGCCCCCGACCTCCACACAAAGGTTGGCACTTTACAAATACCTCATGCTCTAACTTCGTCACATAGCGGTACACCATACGTGCATGCTACGGGAATCACTAACCTTAACACAAGCATTTCTCAATTTCATAATAACTCCACTAGCATGACTCTAATATCACTATCCTCATATCTCAAAACAATTATCAAGCATCCAACTTCTCATCATATTCAATGCACTTAGCGTGAAAGTTTTTACTACATTGATGTTGGATGTCTATCATGTGAAGACTAGTTTTATAGCCTAAGCACATTACCATGCTGTTTTAATAGACTCTAAAATGAATATAAGTGAAGCATGAGAGTTCAACAATTTCTTCAAAATATTATCATCACCGTGCTCTAAAAGATATAAGTGAAGTACTAGAGCAACAACTATTCAACTTAAAAGATATAAGTGACGCACATAGAGTGTTCTAAAAATTCCTAGGCCATATTTAACTCTCTCAAATAGGTGTGTCCAGCAAGTATAATTGTGGAAAACTAACAAGAAAAGACTCAAATTATACAAGACGCTCCAAGTAAAACACATGTCATGTGGTGAATAAAAATACAGCTCCGAGTATAGTTACCGATGGATGAAGACGAAAGAGGGGATGCCTTCCCGGGGCATACACAAGCTTAGGCTTTTGGTTGTCCCTGAATTTTACCTTCGGGTGCCATGGGAATCCCCAAGCTTAGGCTCTTGCCACTCTTTGTTCAATTTTCCATCAAAGCAGTACTCAAAACTTGAAAACTTCACAACACAAAACTTAGACAAAAATCTCGTGAGCTCCGTTAGTATAAGAAAGCAAACCACTACTCAAAGGTACTGCAATGAATTCATTCTTTGTTTATATTGGTGTTAAACCTACTCCAAGTTCTCTATGATTCATACTTCCAAATGCAACTCATAGATGCATTGAAATAAGCAAACAACACACGAAAAACAGAATCCGTCAAAAAACAGAACAGTCTATAGTAATCTGCAAGTTTCACATACTTCTGTAACACCAAAAAATTAAAACTAACTTGGCAAACATGAGTAATTTGTCTATTAATCATCTGCAAAAAGAATCAACTAAATAGCATGCTCCAGTAAAATCTGGTGACCATTCTAGTGAGCGCTAACAATTCTGTTTTTCACAGCAAGATCTTATAAACTTCACACAAGTCTTCCCAAAGGTTCTACTTGGCACAAACACTAAACAAAACACAAAACCACATCTAAACAGAAGCTAGATGCAATATTTATTCCTAAACAGAAGCAAAAATAAAAAATAAAAAATTGGGTTGCCTCCCAACAAGCGCTATCGTTTTACGCCCCTAGCTAGGCACGGTACAAGGATAGATCTAAGGAATGTCATAATGATATGATATGTCGCGAAAACTCATCTCATATTCCCTACGTTCAGCAGCAAGTTTCCTTTGTGGCAAGCAATAGTAATCAAAAGGGCTAAATTTTATGGTACAAAAGTCCCCCATATCAATCTCAGGAGGAATAGGTTCCTCTTTTGGCCCTTTGTAGTGAACAACCAATTCATCATTATAGGCGTTCTTTTGGCAGAAGGTCATAAGCCTTCACTCAAGAGAGAAGCCTAACCCATTGTTTTGAATAGCAAAATCATCATTCATCTCGGAAATTCTGTCAACCAAGACATCGGTAGGAATCTTTTTTCTAAGGTTTTCATTAAAAGCAACAAGATCAGGAGATCGCAACCGCATTATGTCTTCTTAATTAAATAAGATTGCCTCTATGGGAGGTCGGCTGGCATCTACCCCGTAATGAGCAAAGATTTCTTTGGCCTATTTCGTTATAAATCTAAATTCACGAGCCAAAAAGATAGTAGCTGCACGCTTAACAGAAGAATGCTCAATATTGGAAAACTCCAAAAAGATTCTCTGAATACAGGGATGCATATGGATAAATTGCCTTTCAATTTCAACTATAAGCATAGATACAGCATCCGCAAGGCTACTAGTTGTGTGAAGAATAGAGCCACACATAGTGGGTAAAGCACCAACACAAGTAAAGAAGTCTTGAAGAACTCCTTTTCCAATGATATTACCAGTACCAACCTAGAAATTCTTAATATGTAAAGTGGTTGTTTCATCCGGGGGGTCAACATAGACGTTGCCCTCGACATTACTACCCTTCTCGATAAAATCGTCCCCTATCTCAGACATGAGGGCAAGCGAACGATAAACACACGACAGAAGAAGGTCAAATAAAACGGCAAGGGTGAAGTGGGGGAGAGGAAAACGAGAGGCAAAAATGTAATGCGAAGGATAAGGGTTTGTGATAGGTACTTGGTATATGAGTTTTGCGTAAGCCTCCCCGGCAACGGCGCCGGAAGTTCTTCTTGCTACTTCTCGAGCTTGCGTTGTATTCCATCGAAGAGGAAAGGGTGATGCAGCACAGTAGCGTAAGTATTTCCTCAGTTTTTGAGAACCAAGGTATCAATCCAGTAGGAGACCACGCGCGAGTCCCTCGCACCTGCACAAACAAATAAGAACTTTGCAGCCAACGCGATAAGGGGTTGTCAATCCCTTTACGGTCACTTACGAAAGTGAGATCTGATAGAGATGATAGTTTGATATTTTTGGTATTTTTTGGTATAAGAACATAAAGTAAAAGCGGAAAAGTAAAGTAGATGTAGATTGATATGTTGAGAATAGACCCGGGGGCCATAGTGTTCTCTAGTGGCTTCTCTCATGATAGCGATATTCTATGGCGGGTAAACTAATTACTGTCGAGCAATTGATAGAAAAGCGAATAATTATGAGACTATCTAGGCATGATCATTATATATAGGCATCACGTCCGAGACAAGTAGTGTCACAGCCCTAGATTTCTTGCTTGTAATTAGTTGCACTTGAGTTCATCATGCATCATGTCTAAATTCCTTTGAAGGTTGAAATGGGGATTGATCGAACCCTTGCACTTCAAAATTCAATAGGTCCGGTTAATTTTTTTTTTGCATTCAATGTTTCCAAATTGTTCTTAAGAATTGTTTGATATTTTTGGCAAGGCTTTTGCACCAAACCAAAAATAATGAACATTTTTAGGAATATTTTGGGCACTGAAGTTAAATCATTATTGTATTTGAATTTGGAGTTATATTCATAATATATAGAATATATTTCTAAATAACTTTGAATTAATTTATGTGCTCCTGGAAAGGTCCATGGGAAACATAAAAATACTCAGAGGATGTTTTGGCACTTGTTTGAATTTGTTCAAATTCAAAACAGTGGCAAAAGAATTATTAAAAAGAAAACAAAACAGAATTTTTAAACAGAGCAGAAGAACTTCCCTGTAGCTTACCTGGCGCAGCCCACCTAGCGCCCAACCGGCCCAGCATTGTGACAGCGCAACCGGCCCGACTGGCCCAGTGGCCAGTCATCGTTCTCCTCTTGCCAGGAGGACGCAGCGCGCGTGGCCGCCGCTCGCGAGCGCACGCACCGAGCGGCCACCTCCTACTTCGCGTTGTCGACGCCTCCTGCATCCTCGTCTTGCGTCGTGGAAACGCTTTGACGCCCTGGACCTTCTCCCTCTTCCTCTGCTCACTTTTTCCCCTCTCTCTCCCTCGCTCCCTACCTCGTGGCCGAGGCCGCCATGGCCGCGCTGCCGCTCGCCACCACCACAGCCACCGCCTCCCCCTTGACCTTTTGAGCTGACCACGAGCTCCGTCACTCCGTCCTCGACCTCCTCACCAAGCCAAGCATCGCCGGACGTCCTGCATCACCGGCATCTTCCTCGTCTTCAAGCTTCGGCAAAGCTGACCATCGCCGTCGATCTGCAGCAACTGGAGCGTCCCCGAGCCCCTGAGCTACCCTGCCGCCTTCCTGTGAGCGCCCGCTTCGACTCCCCCTCTTCCCCGGCCTCTCCGCGTCCTCTAGGCCGTAGCTGCACGGACGTTGAAGCTCCGGCCGCCGCTAACCTCGCCGCCGCCGTCGCAACAGGCCATCCCCGACGGCCCCGCGACCTCCCCTAGACGCGCACGGGCCTGGGCTTCCTTCTGGTGCCCTCGCCCGCCATCCCCGTGGCCTGCCGTGCGGGCCTCGCCGCGACTTGAGGTCGCCGGGGACTAATCGCCGGCAGTGCTGACTTCGCAAGTCTTTAGCCACTAATGACGCCCTAACTAAGCCCCTAGAGACACTGCCATGTGGGCCCCTGTACCTGTTTAGGTTAGTTTTATTTTCTGTTTAGATTAATTCTTAAACAGTGGGACCCACCCGTCAGCATTGACTCTGCTGACGTGGCTGTTAACCTGACCCCACCTGTCGGTGACCCAGACAGCACTTTGTGACTGACCAGTGGACCCCACTGGTCAGGTTTGACCCGGGGCAGCCCTTTGACCCTGCTGACGTCAGCATGAGGTCATGCTGATGCAGTTAATATTTTCTGGGATTTTAAATAAATCAGAAATGATTTAATTATTTCAGAAAATAGTTAAAACATTTAAAAATCATAGAAAATAATCTATAACTCCAATGAAAATAATTTATATATGAAAAATGATCAGAAAAATTCAAGGAATCTGTTTATGGCATTTTCATGCATGTTTGAACAACCTAAGGTTGTTGTATATGACAAATTGCATAATTGGCATTCAAATAATTACATATGAAGTTTGAATTTGAACTCTTGGTTCAAACCAACTTCATTTAAATTGTTGCTAGTTGCAAACCACAGCATATTGCCATGTCATGATCATGCATCATATTGTTGCATTGCATTGATTGTGTTCTTTCTCTGTTTGTCGGTTTTGTCCCCTCTCAGTGGACGTAGCTCCGACGATGAGTTTGATGACACCGATGAAGAACTTACTATCTTCGGAAGTGCCAGGCAAGCAAACCCCCATTGAGCATTCCGGTACAATCCCACTCTCTCGCTCCTGCTCTCCTTTACTGCATTAGGACAACAACGTTGAACTATTAATTGTTGCGGTAGCTGAACCCCTTTCCTCTGCATGACCTGTCATTGCCACAGTAAATAGTTGAAAACCCACTAGCATGAGTAGGAGTTGTTTGAGCCATGTTGTGCCTACTCATTCATGCTTTCTGGTTATGCCTGCTATTGCCTAGAGTTGTGTCAGGTCTGATTCTTCGGGGATGAATTGGAAGGTGGTCATCATGTCCTACTGTTGAGAGCTGAGTGTGTGTGAACACGTTTTGGTAAAGGTAGCGGTGAGAGGCCATGTAGGAGTACATGGTGGGTTGTCTCACTAGGACCGTCCTTAAGAACTGAGTTCTGTGTAAGTTGTCCAATGACTAGCTACTACCACGCATTGAAATGCTTAAGTGGCCCTCTCGACTTATTAATCAACTCGATCTCTGTCCAGGAGTTGCAACTAGTTTCTGGTGTTTGTAGGTAGTGTTAGTAGTCTACCAAGTGGCACCCGGTACAGGTGGGCTTGGGACAGACTAGGCATCGTGGCACGGTATACCAAGCGTAGATCCATCCGTTGATGTGGGATCGGGAACCCTGCGCACATCGTTTGCGGCCGCGAGCGACACCCCGGCCGGATCTCCTTACGGATGGAAACCGAATAGGCGATAACCCTGGACTAGAGTCTTGTGTGGTTAGTCAGGTCGTGGCCGACACCCTCGCCAGGCTTCCGCTTGAAGGTTGCCTAGATACACGACGTGTACATGGCGGTAAGTGGCGAGAGCGTGTGTGAAGAAGTACACCCCTGCAGGGATAACATGATCTATTCGAATAGCCGGGTCCGCGGTTATGGACTTCTTGGATGCTTACGTGGTACATAGACAAGTGAAAGTGGATACTCTAAAATGCTCAAGACAAGTGCGAGTGCTATGGATGGCATTCTCGTAGGTAGACAGGAATGGATCCATAGTGGTGTATTGATTGGTGAATATGTGGACTCATGTGCGCCACCTCAAAAGAGTTACTTGCAGCCGTACTATAGGATAGCCACCGAGTCAAAGCTGGCTTGCTGCAGTCAAACTCCACCACCCCTTTGTTGATAGTGATGCATATGTAGTTAGTTCTGATGTAAGTCTTGCTGAGTACCTTTGTACTCACATTTTTTTAATTTATGTTTTGTAGAGAGACTTCAGTCTCACTAGTGGTTCCGCGTGGACTTCGACGTTTAGCTTGTTACCTCAGCTACGATCTTGTACCCTTGGGAGGGTCTTGTAGATAGTCAGGCTTCTCAGCCTTTTTCATTTGTAGTTGTCTGTACTCAGACATGTTATGCTTCCGTTGCCTGTATGCTCTATATGTTGGGTCATGTGACCCCTGTTTGTAATAAATGCTATGATGGCTCTTCTAGGCCTTATCTATATGAGTTGTTGAGTTATGTTGTGATACCATGTTGTATAGCACATACTTGCATGTTATGCGTACGTGTAATGTGTATTGCTATGTGTGGGATCCGACACCTAGTTGTTTACCCTTGGTAGCCTATCTTATAGTGAAATATCTCCTAGTGCTTCCACTGAGCCTTGGTAGCTTGCTACTGCTCCGGAACACTTAGGCTGGCCGCATGTGTCCTTCTTCGTTCCTGTGTCTGTCCCTTAGGGGAAATGTCACGCGTTGTTCCTTTATGTCCTTGTAGCATGCTACGACTTGGGTTCATACGTTGATGACCGACACGTTCGTTGCTGGGTCATGTATGCATGTCTCTGTAATTTAGCGCCACTTTTGGATTATAACTAGTCATGTCGGCCTGGGTTCTCTGTCATATGGATGCTACCGACACTATCATATACGTGTGCCAAAATGCGCAAACGGTCCCGGGCCAGGTAAGGTGGCACCCGTGGGAATACCGTGCGTGAGGGCGCAAAGTGATATGATTTGTTACATGCTAGACCTGTGTGACTTAGGATTGGGGTCCCGACAAGTAGATCGAAACAATTCTGCATCTACTACTATTACTCCACACATCGACCGCTATCCAGCATGCATCTAGTGTATTGAGTTCATAAGAAAAGAGTAATGCCTTAAGCAAGATGACATGATGTAGAGGGATGAACTCAAACTTAGTGATATAAACCCCATCTTTTTATCCTCGATGGCAACAATACAATACGTGCCTTGCTGCCCCTACTGTCACTAGGAAAGGACACCGCAAGATTGAACCCAAAGCCAAGCAATTCTCCCATTAGAAGAACTATAGATCTAGTAGGCCAAACCAAACAAATAATTCGAAGAGACTTGCAAGGATATTATAATCATACACAAATAGTTCAGAGAAGAACCAAATATTTCTCATAGATAGTCTTGATCATAAACCCACAATTCATCGGTTCTCGACAAACACACCGCAAAAAGATATTACATCGAATAGATCTCCTCGAAGACTGAGGAGAACTTTGTATTAAGATCCCAAGAGAGAGAAGAAGCCATCTAGATACTAGCTATGGACCCGAAGGTCTGTGGTAAACTATTCACAACTCATGGTGAGGCGACGATGATGATGTAGAAGCACTCTGTGGTAGATCCCCCCTCCGGCGGAGCTCCGGAACAGGCCCCAAGATGGGATCTCACGGGAACATAAGGTTACGGTGGTCGAACTAGGGTTTTCTCCATTGTTCTGATGGTTTTGGGGTACGTAGGTATATATAGGAGGAAGGAGGGCACCGAGGGACAAACGTGGGGCCCACGAGGTAGGGGGGGCGTGCCCCCCACCCTGGTGGGCACCACGTACGCCCTACTCTGTGGTTCTCAAGTCTCCCGTGCATGATTTTCTCCAAAAATATCTAACCTGAAGGTTTCATTCCGTTTGGACTCCGTTTGATATTCCTTTTATGTAAAACCCTGAAACAGGTAAAAACAACAATCTGGACTGGGCCTTTGTGTTAGTAGGTTAGTCCCAAAAATAATATAAAAGTGTATGACAAAGCCCATTAATCATCCAAAACATCATAAATAATAGCATGGAACAATAAAAAATTATAGATACATTGGAGACGTATCAAGCATCCCCAAGCTTAATTCCTGCTCGTCCTCGAGTAGGTAAATGATAAAAACAGAATTTTAGATGTGGAATGCTAACCAACATAGCTTTTCAATGTAATTCTCTTAATTGTGGCATGAATGTTCAGATCTGAAAGATTCAAGACAAAAGTCTATATTGACATAAGAAATAATAATACTTCAAGCATACTAACAAAGCAATCATGTCTTCTCAAAATACTATGGCTAAAGAAAGTTGTCCCTACAAAATCTTATAGTCTGGCTATCCTCCCTCTTCATCACACAAAATATTCATATCATGCACAACCCCGATTTCAGCCAAGCATTTGTTTTCATACACTATTGTTTCAAACCTTTCAACTTTCACGCAATATATGAGCGTGAGCCATGGACATAGCACTATGGGTGGAGTAGAGAGGTGGTTGTGGAGAAGACAAAAAGGAGGGAGATAGTCTCACATCGACTCGGCGTATCAATGGGCTATGGAGATGCCCATCAATAAATATCAATGTGAGTGAGTAGGGATTGCCATGCAACGGATGCACTAGAACCAAAAAATGTATGAAAGCTCAACAAAAGAAACTTGTGGGTGTGCATCCAACTTGCTTGCTCATGAAGACCTAGGGCATTTGAGGAAGCCCATCGTTTGGAATATACAAGCCAAGTTCTATAACAAAAATTCCCACTAGTATATGAAAGTGACTAAACATGAGACTCTCTATCATGAAGAACATTTTGCTACTTTGAAGCACAAGTGTGGAAAAAAGATAGTAGCATTGTCCCTTTTTCTTTTTATTTTTTTATTTTTTCTTTTATTTCTTTTTTGGGCCTTTGTTTTTTTTCTTTGGCCTTTCCCTTTTTTTTGGAGGGGCTTTATTGATTTAGCCTTTCCTCACATGGGACAATGCTCTAATAATGATGATCATCACACTTTCATTAAACTCGATGCTAGAACAAAGTATGACCTATATGAATGCCTCCGGCGGTGTACCGGGATGTGCAATGAATCAAGAGTGACATGTATGAAAAATTATACATGGTGGCTTTGCCACAAATATGATGTCAACTACATGATCATGCATGGCAATATGACATTATGAAGCGTGTCATATGAACGGATCGGTGGAAAGTTGCATGGAAATATATCTCAGAATGGCTATGGAAATGCCATGATAGGTAGGTATAGTGGATGTTTTGAGGAACATATATGGTGGCTGTTTTGAGGAAGGATATATAGTGGGTGTATGGTATCGGCGAAAGTTGCGCGGTACAAGAGAGCCTAGCAATGGTGGAAGGGTGAGAGTGTGTATAATGCATGGACTCAACATTAGTCATAAAGAACTCATATACTTATTGCAAAAATCTACGAGTCATCAAAACAAAGCAATCAACACATGCTCCTAGGGGGGAGGTTGGTAGGAGTTAACCATCACGCACCCCGACCTCCACACAAAGGTTGGCACTTTACAAATACCTAATGCTCTAACTTCGTCACATAGCGGTTCACCATACATGCATGCTACGGGAATCACTAACCTTAACACAAGCATTTCTCAATTTCATAATAACTCCACTAGCATGACTCTAATATCACTATCCTCATATCTCAAAATAATTATCAAGTATCCAAGTTCTCATCATATTCAATGCACATAGCGTGAAAGTTTTTACTACATTGATATTGGATGTCTATCATGTGAAGACTAGTTTTATAGCCTAAGAACATTACAATGCTGTTTTAATAGACTCTAAAATGGATATAAGTGAAGCATGAGAGTTCAACAATTTCTTCAAAATATTATCACCACCGTGCTCTAAAAGATATAAGTGAAGCACTAGAGCAACAACTATTCAACTTAAAAGATATAAGTGAAGCACATAGAGTGTTCTAACAATTCCTAGGCTATATTTAACTCTCTCAAATAGGTGTGTCCAGCAAGGATAATTGTGGAAAACTAACAAGCAAAGACTCAAATTATACAAGACGCTCCAAGTAAAACACATATCATGTGGTGAATAAAAATATAGCTCCGAGTATAGTTACCGATGGATGAAGACGAAAGAGGGGATGCCTTCCCAGGGCATACCCAAGCTTAGGCTTTTGGTTGTCCTTGAATTTTACCTTCGGGTGCCATGGGAATCCTCAAGCTTAGGCTCTTGCCACTCTTTGTTCAATTGTCCATCAAAGCAGTACTCAAAACTTGAAAACTTCACAACACAAAACTTAGACAAAAATCTCGTGAGCTCCGTTAGTATAAGAAAGCAAACCACAACTCAAAGGTATTGCAATGAATTCATTCTATGTTTATATTGGTGTTAAACCTACTGTGTTCCAACTTCTCTATGATTCATACTTCCCAATACTACTCATAGATGCATTGAAATAAGCAAACAACACACGGAAAACAGAATCTGTCAAAAACAGAACAGTCTGTAGTAATCTGCAGGTTTCGCATACTTCTGTAACACCAAAAAAACTCAAACTAACTAGGCAAACGTGAGGAATTTGTCTATTAATCATCTGCAAAAAGAATCAACTAAATAGCACGCTCCAGTAAAATCTGGTGACCATTCTAGTGAGCGCTAACAATTCTGTTTTTCACAGCAAGATCTTATAAACTTCACACAAGTCTTCCCAAAGGTTCTACTTTGCACAAACACTAAACAAAACACAAAACCACATCTAAACAGAAGCTAGATGCAATATTTATTCCTAAACAGAAGCAAATATAAAAATAAAAAATTGGGTTGCCTCCCAACAAGCGCTATTGTTTTACGCCCCTAGCTAGGCACGATACAAGGATAGATCTAGGGAATGTCATAATGATACGATATGTCGCAAAAACTCATCTCATATTCCCTACGTTCAGCAGCAATTTTCCTTTGTGGCAAGCAAAAGTAATCAAAAGGGCTAAATTTTATGGCACAAAAGTCCCCCATATCAATCTCAGGAGGAATAGGTTCCTCTTTTGGACCTTTGTAGTAAACAACCAATTCATCATTATAGGCGTTATTTGGGCAGAAGGTCATAAGCCTTTGCTCAAGAGAGAAGCCTAACCCATTGTTCTGAATAGCAAAATCATCATTCATCTCAGAAATTCTATCAACCAAGACATCGGTAGGAACTTTTTTTCTAAGATTTTCATTAAAAGCAACATGATCAGGAGATCGCAACCGCATTATGTCTTCTTGATTAAATAAGATAGCCTCTATGGGAGGTCGGCTCGCATCTACCCCGTAACGAGCAAAGATTTCTTTGGCCTATTTCATTATAAATCTAAATTCACGAGCCAAAAAGATAGTAGTTGCACGCTTAACAGAAGAATGCTCAATATTGGAAACTCCAAAAAGATTCTCTGAACACAGGGATGCATATGGATAAATTGCCTTTCAATTTCAGCTATAAGTATAGATACAGCATCCCCGAGGCTACTAGTTGTGTGAAGAATAGAGCCACACATAGTGGGTAAAGCACCGACACAAGTAAAGAAGTCTTGAAGAACTCCTTTTCCAATGATATTACCACTACCAACCCAGAAATTCTTAATATGTAAAGTGGTTGTTTCATCCAAGGGGTCAACATAGACGTTGCCCTCGACATTACTACCCTTCTCGATAAAATCGTCCCCCATCTCAGACATAAGTGCAAGCGAACGATAAACACACGACAAAAGAAGGGCAAATAAAACGGGAAGGGTGAAGTGGGGGAGAGGAAGACGAGAGGCAGAAATGTAATGCGAAGGATAAGGGTTTGTGATAGGTACTTGGTATATGACTTTTGCGTAAGCCTCCCCAGCAACGGCGCCAAAAATTCTTCTTGCTACTTCTCGAGCTTGCGTTGTATTCCCTCAAAGAGGAAAGGGTGATGCAGCACAGTAGTGTAAGTATTTCCCTCAGTTTTTGAGAACCAAGGTATCAATCCAGTAGGAGACCACGCGCGAGTCCCTCTCACCTACACAAACAAATAAGAACTTTGCAGCCAACGCGATATGGGGTTGTCAATCCCTTTATGGTCACTTACGAAAGTGAGATCTGATAGAGATGATAGTTTGATATTTTTGGTATTGTTGGTATAAGAACAGAAAGTAAAAGCGGAAAAGTAAAGTAGATGTATATTGATATGTTGAGAATAGACCCGGGGGCCATAGTGTTCTCTAGTGGCTTCTCTCATGGTAGCGATATTCTACGGCGGGTAAACAAATTACTGTCGAGCAATTGATAGAAAAACGAATAATTATGAGACTATCTAGGCATGATCATTATATATAGGCATCACGTCTGAGACAAGTAGACCGAAACAATTCTGTATCTACTACTATTACTCCACATATCGACTGCTATCCAGCATGCATCTAGTGTATTGAGTTCATAAGAAAAGAGTAACGCCTTAAGCAAGATGACATGATGTAGATGGATAAACTCAAACTTGGTGATATAAACCCCATCTTTTTATCCTCGATGGCAACAATACAATACGTGCCTTGCTACCCCTACTGTAACTGGGAAAGGACACCGCAAGATTGAACCCAAAGCCAAGCACTTCTCACATTGCAAGAACTATAGATCTAGTAGGCCAAACCAAACCAATAATTCGAAGAGACTTGCAAGGATATTATAATCATACATAAAGAGTTCAGAGAAGAACCAAATATTTCTCATAGATAATCTTGATCATAAACCCACAATTCATTGGATCTCGACAAACACACCACAAAAAGAGATTTCATCGAATAGATCTCCTCGAAGACCGAGGAGAACTTTGTATTGAGATCCAAAGAGAGAGAATAAGCCATCTAGATACTAGCTATGGACCCGAAGGTCTGTGGTAAACTACTCACAACTCATGGTGAGGCGACGATGATGATTTAGAAGCACTCTGTGGTAGATCACCCCTCCGGCGGAGCTCGGGAACAGGCCCCAAGATGGGATCTCACGGGAACAGAAGGTTACGGCGGTGGAACTAGGGTTTTCTCTGTTGTTCTGATGGTTTTGGGGTACGTAGGTATATATAGGAGGAAGGAGGGCACCGGGGGCCAAACGTGGGGCCCACGAGGCAGGGGGCGCGCCCCCACCCTCGTGGGCACCACGTATGCCCTATTCTGTGGTTCTCAAGTCTCCGGTGCGTGATTTTCTCCAAAAATATCTCCCTCAAAGGTTTCATTCCGTTTGGACTCCGTTTGATATCCCTTTTCTGTAAAACCCTGAAACAGGCAAAAAAAAGCAATCTGGACTGGGCCTTTGGGTTAGTAGGTTAGTCCCAAAAATAATATAAAAGTGTATGACAAAGCCCATTAAACATCCAAAACATTATAAATAATAGCATGGAACAATCAAAAATTATAGATACGTTGGAGACGTATCAATAAACAAAGATGATAACTGTGCTGTCAATTCCATCCAATTTCAAATTAGAAAATAAAGAGTAAGTTCAAAATGTCAATAGCATAATTTGGCATTGTTCATAATGCGGGGAGCTTCACCACACTACTGGATTACCATGTCAACGTAACAAGCATATATGAAGGACAAAGAAAATCATTGTATCAATTTTGGTTCATGTGAATGGCATGTTGTTCATATCTTCAGCCACATCAGTAAGATAAAACAGGAGATGACAAGGTGCAAACGTTGGCTGCTTCACCACACACTGGATTATAGATCCACAAAAACAAGCATACATATAGGGAGTATTGAGTAATGTGCATGGTATGAATAAGGAATTTGGTTTTACAAGTAAAACTTAGAACTTACGGTTCTTGCGAACATGCATTTTGGTAGAAACAGCAAACTAAACAGCAGTAAACGATAGGGAGTATGAGAAAATTAAACAACAGTTGAGGATAAATGCTTTAGAAGGACTGACTTACATTAATAGTGAACACCGGCTTTATAATGCCCTTCTCCATGTCAAGGGAAGGATAACTCAAGAATTTCATCACATAATCTTCTTCATAAGAATTGCCTGTACTCTACATTTTGTAGAGAGTAATTAGAGATATGATAATACTAGAAGGGATAGAGGGTAATGAAGATAAGATGCAGATTGATGCTACATAATCAACTACCAATCCCTCGAAGTACAAGCATTACAGGACAAAATGTACTGATAAGAGCAATGGGCTACACTTCTGCACTGGCATTGTCTGTGTATTCTACTTTTTGGTAAGATTAAATATAGATCTGATCTTTTTTAGTAAATGGTGGGCGAGGTAGATAAGATGCAGAATGCTACACAATGAACCAATCCCTCTTCGCATTTTTAAGAGTGTTTTGAACACTGGTGTACTGTAGAAAACATTCTTATATTATGGGACGGAGGGAGTAGCTGTTAATGTAAGTACAGTGATAGACGACGTTCAGTCCTTACAAGAGGACTGCAGAGCTAAACCTCTTCAAAAGCATTGGGTTGATTCTGAATTTATGTAAGAGTCCATACGGATCTTATAATGTCCACCAAATGGACGATAACGAGGCTAACATGTGCAGTGATGCTACATAATCTAACATCTATGAAAGTAAGTATGGTCATACAGGGCAAGAGGTACACACAAGAGCAATGCAGTGTGCAGTATAGTTGCGAGATTCTGTGGTCCCTTGAGAATGAATGTTCTTCTGCTAACAGTTTTCGTACAAGTGAGACGTTAAGGCAAATGCAGAAATGTAGTTCAAATTGTGATGTGATATCATAGATAGTACCTTACGCTGCAGCCGAGACCAATGTGTAACAAGATTATTCCAGTCACCACCGTATAAATGTAGCACCGGAGACTTTACAGAAATTTCGTTTAGAGGCTTGCCATCGAAGTGCGCTTGCCTCAGGTAGGAACGATACTTCATCAATGAGTGCTTGAAAAGCGCAACCAACCCTTGCTCATCTTCACAATCCAGTTTGGTCCTCACATATTTAAAATAATTAAATCTTGTGTCTTCTGTCAGCAGAAACATATGTAGCAATGACCATGAATAACATTAGTACATTACTTACGCGTAAGTTGCGGAGGAAGACTGGAAATTGTTCTGTGTCTGCGGTATAATCTTTCCATGAAAGAAAAATGCGCACAAAGTTCCTGACAACAATATAAGCTTTGTCTTCTAAACTGGGAAGAAATGGAACATTGGTCCTATTTGTTGCAATTGGGGCTCTCTCTAGTTCGAAAAGGTATTTGGCAACTGGATTTGGTGTACTCTTTGCTAGAATGGGGGTTTTGCGTCGTAGAGATGGTGCTATGTCAACTGGCATAATCCTAATGTTTGCTGCAGTTGGGGTCTGCTGAGTTTGGGCATCAGAAATGACCAGTGTAGTAGGGCTAGAGTCTACTAGATTTGGGGTGTTTTGTGGGTCAGGTGATATTGCAACTACACCTAATGGGCTATTTGATTTATCAGGTGCTACTACCTTTTCCAAACACTTTGCTTGTGCTCCTCCACGATCAGCAATCGCCCTCTTCCTTTTGAACGTCTGATACACAAGAACAACATTTGAATCGATACATATGGTATGATGACAGATGGAATATGTACTAAAAATGGATAGGCAGGGCGTATTAACATACACGATGTGTGAACTAAGCTAATGGCAGTTCAACAAAGTAGAAGCAATGCAAAGCATCAGTTGCAAGAAATGTGCGACAAATATAACCTTGGAAAGTTAGAGCAAGCACCTTGATGGGTGAATAAGATAGGGCATCTTCCTCTGACTTCTCCACTAGGGAGCTACATTGACTTAGGTCTCCCTCTAGCTTAGAATCAATGTTAGGATAATATTCTGAGCATGAATCTGTAGGTGGAGAGTGTTTGCATTGCATTGCATCCAGACTTGATTTCAGTCCCTTAATGCCAAGTTTGACAGCCATGGCATTTTTCTACTTTATTCTTTTCATGCGCGCAAGCTCATAATCATCATGATGTTGTTCAGAATCTGAGATTCATGAAAACATAAAAAGTAGTTAGATTATCTATGGAATGCATTATGGATTCAACTCGAAGAGTGTCTCCCTATAAACCCCTGCATATGCAAAGTTCACCCCCCAACCATGTTGACCAGACCACACACAGAAATACAAACCCCTTATGTCTCTATAACAGGCAGACACACATTTCAAAACTGAAGTAGGAACATTAGAATCATATGAAATTCATATCTGAACAAATAAACTAAGGAATTATGAGTGGCATAATGTTTAGCTTCAAGGGTGGAGTGTTGGTAGTGCGCCACAAAGCAAGTAGGCAGATTGTATTCCATGTAAAAGATCGAAGCCTATGTAAAAGCTGGAAATGGCACTTTCTTTCTATACAATTCAGTGCTCGTTGCCCACACATGATGGAAGAGATCACATAGAGAAATACTATTCACATATGTCTACGATTGCAATATTTAGAAATAGGGTGGTCCACCCTAAAAGAATATTGACAACAAATATGACAAGGCAAGCATAGATGTAGTGAATCAATAATTTACTTGTGAGCTTACTAGGACAAGTATGCAGAATTGTAACTGCAGTAAGAGACCGTCCAAAATCTGAATCAAGAAGTTTGTCTAGCACTTATTGTTTGCAACTAATCGACGTGAATAATTGGATATTATATGGAATGAGTAAGAAAGACGAGTAAAATTGTCAACAAACCTGGCTTGCAGTAGTAATCTGGGTCAATGTCACTACGACCAACAATCCAAAATGACTAGTGTCTGTTCCTAGGGCCGGAATTTTGAAAACCCTGTGAACTTTAAAGGTACTAAAGATTACTGAAATACATCTGAACCATTAAGTGTAGGTAGCACTGAGCACACAACAAACCCTAATGACATTCCTGCCTAATGAGTAATGAATCAATTAGAAAATGGGTGATGAGGAGCGGCTGCTGAGTGTTGAGGACTTATCTCAGGATAAATCGAGTTGGCTTAGTGGGTGCTGCACGCCTGAGCCCTGAACGAACTGGGAAGGTAGGCACTGCGGCGCGCCCGGCAGGGGTGACGCTGTTGGGCGAGCGGCTCATGACCTCCTGTTAGTCCGGCGTCTCCTCCTAGAGGCATGCCATCCGGGGACGACAAGGCGCCGGCGAAGCAGGCGGCTGGGGGTGAGTAGAGATCGAAAGCGCGCAGCAGAACAGGGGGGAATCGGTGCCTTGGACGACCCAAAATCCCAGGGTGGGCCGGCCCACCGTGGGCACCCTGTTGAGATACACACCCGAGCGGCGAACATGCATTTTCGAAACTAATTTAGGAACATTTAGCTGACCAATGAAATGAATCTGTTTTAATAATATCAGATTCGTATTTGAACAACTAAGCTTGTTTAGCTTGATGGGTCGAGCAGTGCTATTATGACACGAAGCACGTATTCTGATCGTATCGTAATCATAAAAGGGGGAAACCGGAGAAATGGTATTTATCAGACATTGTTTGCTTCGAACTAAGAACTAAATTCTAAGAGCTGAAAAGAAAGTAGAGTAACCAAGTTAAGATATATTTTCTGGTTGAGATCAAAAAGTTGAGGAGATATGAAGTACCACCTCTCTTGCGGCGCCGTGTAGCATCGGGGGTGCGATGGCTGTCAGTGGCGTTGAAGCAGATCTACGATGGTAGACGGGTGCATCGGGGGATAAGTCTCGTTGCGGTGGAAGAGAAGGTCGTGTGAGTGGTGTCGGCAAAGAGGACGACGACGCTGATGAAGCGAGAGGACGTGATGTAAGGCTCTTGGTCCGTCGCCCTGGATGAGAAACGTCCATCTCTAGCAGTGGACGACGCGGTCTTGGTAGGCGCTCCAGCATGGTGGAGGACGGCGGCGATGGATGTGGTGGAGGATGGCGGCGATGGATGTGGTGGAGGACGGCGACGATGGATGGGGTGGCGGACGGAGGCTGGTGTGGGGATGGTGTCCTAGCGCGGACGGTGTATGAATGGGAAAATGGAGGGAGAGGTATAGGGAACCATGTTTTTGGGACGCGCCTATCTAAAATATGGGAAAGTTACGAACTTAGCCCCCTTTTAAAATTTGGACGTCTCGTCGGTTGGGGATACGACTGTAATCTCGCATCTCGCCAATATTTGCCCAGAGCGATTTCGGGCGAGGAGAGGGTGGTTGGTGCCCATGGTTGGCGCCCACGGTGTATGAATGGGGCTAACAAGTAGGGTAGTTGTGTCACGTCTGAGTGAAGTTACAAACCTGTCCCTATTGAAAATATTTGCCTACATCGATTTCGGTCGAGTCGAGTTTGTTTTGCCGCCCACCGTGCATGAATGGGGAAATCGAGGGAGAAACAGAGGTCTTTCGGACGAGCTTGAATCAAATGTGTTTTGCCGGTCATGTTTGGCGCCCACCATGTTGGAATGGGCTCAGAGGCGGTCGTGTCACGTCTAATTGAAGTTACTATCCTACCCCTATTTAAAGTAGTGGAAATCAGGCCGATGGATTGTCCATGTAATGGGTAGACAGTAATTTCCATCTCCCAAACACTTGGCTTCGGGCAGCCGATGTGGGATTGGACATTTTGCTGCTTCTTTCGAATTTTGGGACAATAAGCATCCACGTTTACCTTGGCAACTAAATTTGAATCCATTTTGTATTCCTATACGAATCTTTATAAATCATTCTTTGTGTTTTTATATATCTTCAAAAGGACAACAAAGATGTATTCCACTATCATATATGAATATGGTTTACAAATGCCGATACTCAAATTCAGAAGCTAGAATCCAGTTTAAGGTGAATTCGAATATTTGGAACACTTGATGTCCAACTCAAATGTCACACGCATCATAATTTGTACTCCCATTTAGATATGTACACAAGTGATGTTTCAAGATTGAAATATCGAGTCAATCAACCAAGAATGTACAGAACTAACAGACATATAAACACTTATAGAGTATATGGATCAATAATATCAACTAACATACATAAGCCAGGCCGCTGTACTTTTCTTTGCCACAACAACATCCTTTTTTTAGCCAAGCTACTACAACATCTTGGCCCTTTCCGATGTGTGCCACTTATGGTCAATCTATACTACTATTATTGCTGAATGTTGTAGCGACCCGACCCGAATGGATCAAGTCTCTATGCTTAAGTGTTATCCCTGGATCGGTATGCTGACACGCACAGTACTCGAGGATTTATAACAGAGGTAAATCACATGTATAAAGTAACGTAAATACTATTACCTCAATCAATCATAGCAGAAGCAACAAAGGTTGTGGATTCCCATCAACACCAACCGCAAAGTTTAGTGTAGATAGCGCAACCCTAACGTAACACTTACTCATCGAATAATTCCTGCAACATGAGATGTTGCTGCCATGTAGGTCAGTACATTGAATGTACTAGCAAATTCACACTGTAGAAGTAATGATGAACAATGCCTACAACTACATGCATATTTGGCTGGTGGAGGATGTAAGGCAGTTTTTGCATAAAGATGATTTTTCCCTACCACAAAAGAATGAATTTATTTAACTACTTTGTTAAATTTAAATCATGAACAATTGAGAATGGTACCCCTATCTCAATCCCAAACCAAAGTCATTATTATCCCAACAAATTAATTAAATAGAGTGTTGAGATCAACAAATAATCCACTTCTAGATACTCAAAGATGTCCATAACCGGGGACACGGCTACTCATGAATAGTTTGTACACTCTGCAGAGGTTTGTGCACTTCTCCCCACAAGACTCGATCGCCTCCGTTTAATTTCTCGCACTGCATGGTGTTTGAGAAACGAATGACCGAGGCACAGTCTTTCAGAAACATTTACTCTTTACCCCGAGTGGACCCGCACACCTACATTCCCCCTACATCTGCTAGTCAACCACTGAAAGAGCTCACACAACTTACTCATAATATGCCAGAGCCCATAATGGCTTGTGGCTGCACATGGAAGTTTCTAGGCATGAAAATATTATATGATGCCTTTGAGCCTAGGTGGCGTTCCAATAGGGTGATCATACGGTTCCTCCGGGATTCCCTAGGACAACACTGGTTTCTCCAGGTGCCCGGCAAACCACTGGGTGCTCCAGGGTGCCACAACCAATCCACCCAGATGTGTATTAAAGTAGCCACCTTAAGTTGAACCATTAATTAACAATCTCACATCTGTCATGGAATTCACTCAAACCCAAAACACGTCTATGATCATAGCATGGAAACCTAAGCATAACGTAGAAGTAACTCCCAGGGGTTTGAAAATAATGCAGGTAATAGGTTGTACCTCAATCTACTCCCTAGACCCACAAGTTTACAGATCCTACTCATGCAAGTGTTTGAGGATATAACTAATGCAATAAAAACTGGGCGTTGGAAAAAATATGATCAAAGTGTGAACTTGCCTTGTACTGACGATGTAGATGATTCGCACTCAGAACTCGTGATAGATCTACTCGTCACACTCCGATCAATCTATCGTAAGAAAACAATAGTAACCACACATAAGCAATCACTCAGCAGATCAGAAAGAATGAATAAAACACTTCGGCAAACTTCGAAAACAAACGAATGACTCTTGAAATAGAAAACAATTTCTAATAGTACCAAAATTATGTGAATTTTGCCTTATCAGAAAGTTTAGGTCAAGAGCTTCGATATGCAAAAAGAATCAACTAAATCGGAGTTAGAAAACTCAAGTTATGATAAAAACAAGATTGAAAAAAAACTAGTTGAATTTAAATTTTAAAACTTTCAAAAACGTGTTTAAGTTGTTTTACTGGAAAGAGGGGATCGTAATGAAGACGTGGGCGTTGGTTTCGTTGGATTTGGACCCAACGAGCAAAAAGTTATGGCCGAAAGAAAATCAAGGACTAAAGTGCAAAGAAAAAATTACAAAAAGGTCCCTGACTAAAAGAAACAGAAAAAGAAAAACTTAATGAACGAACGTTTGTTTTCTAACCCTAACTAGTTAACGTTCACTAGATAGATCTAAACCTAAGAAAAAAAGACTAAACCGATCTAAAAAGATAAAACCGATCTAAAAAGATAAAACCGATCTAAGGAGAAAACCCGAGGCTGTTCGGCGGTTCTTACCATCTCGACGGTTTTCGTCAAAAAACCGGCGATGGATCGGGTGGTCGGGCGCGGACCGGGTGCGGACCGGGTCGGAGCTCGAAGCTCGGGCCGGCGGTGAGCTTCGGCGAGCGAGGCGCGGCGAGCGTGCGTGCGGGGCGGCACAACACGGGGCGAGGGCGAGGCGGTGGCGTCGCACGGGTGCGAGGAGCAGTGCGGGGCAGCGGCGGGCGGCAGTGGCGGGCGGCGGATCTCGCCGGTGGCGGCGGTTCGGCGAAACGGCGGCGGGGCAGAGGGAGAAGGGGGCGAGGGGGCGGAACCTCGCCTTCTAAAGGCCAGGGGCGGACGACCTGGGGCAGGGGGCAAGGGGAGGCGTGGCGGCCACGGCACGGATGCCGAGGCAGCGACGGACACCGACGCGTGCACGTGAGGAGGAAGAAGGCGGCGCGGCGCTGCTGGGCTTGGCCTGGCCCGGTTGGCTGGGCTGGCCCAGTCGGGAGAAGTTTTTTTTAAGACAAAGAAATAAAGAGAGAACTAAACCAATATATAATATGGGCATATTATATATCAGAATTTACAGAAAAACAAACCCTACAACATGAACATTTTTCTACAGTCAAATAAAATACTCACAAATTCTAATAAATAAAAAGGTGCTACTAATGCAATATAATCCAATAAAAATCATTTTAAAAATACCAAAATGATTTCAAATTTATTTCTCTCCAATTTTCAACTGTAGGTAATCCTGTTACTCTATTTTCCATATATTTTATTTTTGTAGAAAAATAATTTGAATAAAACCCAATAACTCAAATTTTGAAAAATGAGTTTTAGAAAATTTCAGAAAAACTTCCAACTCATATTTCCTATTATTTGAAGAAGTCATTTTATCTTCTCTCGGGAAAATCATTGAGTTGCATAAATTTTCTGAATTTAAAATATTTCGAGAATGAAATTCGAAAATCCTTTCAAACTCTTTTCATTTAATAAATGGAAGAAGTCATATTATCTTCACTCCAGGGTTTTGGGTTGAAAAGAATTAGGATTCCCGGAGATCAAAATGCAAAGTGAAAGTTTTGGGAAAGTCATTTTATTCCCTCTCATTTAACTTTCAAAAGTTTCAAATTTCACTCAATTTCACTCAGCACATCAAACAAGCAATCAAATCTATCTATTTATTATAACATTCCAAAATTTAGAATTTTGGGATGTTACAAACCTACCACACTTAAAATGAATCTCGTCCTCGAGATTTGGAGAGGCTAGCATGAAATAGGTTAGGGTTTGGGGGTCTCCTAACAACTCCATTGTTTGGTAGGGTCTAAGGTGCTACCAAACTTAGAATGATGGTTATGGTTCCATCAAAACTCAGGTACTCCATTCTTTGGGTTGACGATGTCGGTCTTCTCAGATCTTCGGGATAAATCCTTCTTGTGGTTCTTCCGGTAGTGGCATAACTTTTGTATTCAATTCTTGTGTCCTTTCGTCTTGATAAAGTTCTTCTAAGACTGGTTCTTCTAAGCTAACTGGTCTGCCGCCAATACTACACGAAATCGATATCTCATGGTGGTCATGAAACAATTTGATTTGGTCCCTGCAGAAAATGGGTTTGGGCTTCATTCTCACCATAATTCCTACGGTTGGCAACATCTGCCTTGTATAAGGGAAAATTTCTATACCATTCTAAGGTTTAAACAAGGTTTTGTCATCGTCGTCTCTCTACTATAGGTAAGTCACTCAGATTTACCATCCCATATAACAGAGGCGAATAATAAGAGTAAGTCGGTATGGTGATCAATCCATCCCGCACCCAAATCATTTCCCTGTATATGGTTTAGTGAATCTCGAATTCTAACACTCGGTCATCCTCTCAAGCATTGCAGAATTTATCTTGTCAACGAACTAAGTTCGGAGAAATCCATTGATTCTGCAAGCCAAACAACCATCTATCGTTTCTTCACAACCCTCATGTTTTTGCGTAGACACCTATAAGATCGTGTGTTGACCAAGTCGTAACTTCTACCAGGGTTTTCCTTCAGCAAGAGTGTGCTTCCTTCCTTGACAGGTCCTGGGGCCTGTGGGTTATAGCTCATCTCATGATTAGCAAAACTTGGTCTCCTCACTGAGTTCCAACTAATCATTCTTCCAACATCCAGCTTCCTAGCATTCATAAATCCATCCAATTGTGTTGTATCCATCTACTTTGTCTTGGTACAAAACTGAGCGTGGTTACTCACACTCATCATTGAGTGGTCCATTCCAGAGTCTGTCGTAACTAGCTCTTGTATTCTACCACACTTAAAATGAATAGCACTAGTTTCTTCAAAATCTTGATCCATGTATCATGTCTTCACTCATCACTTATATAGTGCCAACTTATAAAATCCAAAATCAAAACCATGATGCTAACTTCACCGATTCCCCACTTTACTACGATCTACTGTACTTCCACTCCATGCTTCAACTCAATTACTTAGCACAACTCTCTTTCTCATGGGGTCAATCTCCAACATAGTGTCCTGCTTCACTACAACAAAACATATTACTTTTCACATGTCTCATGGTTCCCTTGTAATTACGTAGCCTCCTTAGGTCCTCGGCTTGGGTCCACTTTAGAACTTGTATCTACTTAACTCATCCTTGGAGTCACTATTGTTCCATACTTCAGCATTACCTCCTCTTTAAATTCAATTGTACATATCTCCTTCATAACCTTGGGGTAAGCTTCCTATCAAAATAAACTCCAACTTATTTATGCAAACTCTACTCCTTGGAGCAACACTTTCCTTTATATTGGTCCATGGTTCACTTAGAAAAGTATCGCCCTAAATAAAATGCACTGGTTCATCCGTAATCCATATTCTCCCCATATTAAATCTCTTATTACATCCTGAACCACTATTTAAACCTTAAACTTCAAGGGTGCTTCACTACAATTGATGCCATCCTCATAGTTTGGTAGGGTCAAGCATTCCTTCTATCCTTATGCATTTATCCTAGCTAAGGATGATTCAGTCCCACTGGAATTGTGCAATGTCATTCTTGAAATCCTCAATCTGTTGCTTCATCCTAATGGTTGTGTGCTTCGTCCCCATCATCTCTACTTGCACCCTACTCAGGCATTCCTGGCTGTGACGATGTCTTGCTTCAAGTATTTCTCCAATCTGTCGTATGGCCTCCATAGCAGCTTCACAGACAGAATCGAAGAATGTTGTTCATGGTACTCGAGAGATGAAAAAGTATGGTCCCATAGTTTTTGGGCAAACTCCTTTCACACGGTGGAGGTGTACCTCCACGTACAAAAGTTCAACTCCATTCTCCATGAAGGGATAACCCTTGTAAACTACATCTCCTTCAAGGTGAATATGCTTCATCATGTCCTTCAGGATCTTTGGGAAATCCTGATCGCTAGTCAGGGTCATGATGGTTTCTGGGCCTTTCAGAAAAGACTTGTAAAGGGTTGTCATATGTGGGTATAAGATAGAAGGGCTACTCAGGACAATGTAGGTATTTCCTTGTTGTCGTTTGTACGAGAAAGGTTTGGGATCAGCTGGTCCATGGGTTCTAGGTTTTGGTCTGGGTGAGGGGCACGCAAAAACATCAAACAACTCATAACATCTCCTTCTTAGATTCCAAAAATATTAACTTCCATTGCTTCACGAACTATTACAATGTTCTTTCCATAACTCAACTCAACATCGTAATAAAGTGTATTCCATAGTTAGCTACATGCTTCATTCCAATATCCAGAGCTCAACTACTCTGATTAATCTTTCCTCCGGTCTGAACCTTCTCTTGGCAAAATGCTCTACTTCCTTGTAATGTAAACTAATGTCATTTAGACAAATCTAGGGACTTCGTGGTGACTATCCTGGTTCACTGGATTCTTTGCTTCCTGGTTGGGCGGTTGCTAGCATAATGACCTAAATCCTTGCACCGGTAACGTGTGATGTGACTCAGGTCCTTTTCCGCAGAAGTTTAGTTGTTTTGGGGACACATGCTCTTTCTCTTCCTTGGCTTCTTCGTTCCTATCAATTCTCCTATCTTTTGTGGATCAAACTCCACTTCTTCTGTCGGGAAGTCTCCCCGATACTCATGACTTTCCTTCGTGCAATGCTGTGAAAAATGTCCTTTCGTTCTGCATGAATAGCAAGCATGGGAGTAATGTCTGTTTAGGCCTTCTCCATCAGGGTCGTCAATATATTCCTCCATCGCGGATTCCTTTAAGGTTTCCTCGAGGACTTCTTTCATTGCTTCTTTCTTCTGCTAGATAGTTCGTTGCACCATGGGGTAAATGTGACACTGAGCAGGGTAGTGGGTAGTCCCTTCACACAAGAAACAAGTAATCTGCCTAGTTGGGCATTCTTCAGCTAGGCGACTTCCTTCACAATTAGGGCATTCATCCTTGTGGTCCTCCTGGGTGTGTTCTATTTCTCCACAAATCCTGTAGGCACAAGGCTTCTTCTTCGGTTAGTCACCAAGCTCTAGGATGAGACGGGATCTTAATAGAGTCTTCTTGAATTCCTCCCAACTTTCTGCTCCATTGTATCCTTGTATGGCTTGATGCATCTTCCACCATGTTGCAGCACTTTTTGTGAAGTACCAAAGAGCGTATTGAACCTCATACTTCCTTGCAACCAAAATTTTCCTGAAGTGATCCTTCATGTTTTGTATCCATAGCTCTGCCTCTGGCTGGGCCATTGGTCCAGAGACTTCAAGTCTATCTTCAATCATCCTCTATTGGGTCCAAGGGCTTTTGGATGAGAGTCGGGAGATGGGTAGATATACACTCAATACAAACAATAGTTTTGAAAAGATGGATTTTGTTTTGTGGCCGTCTGAAAAATATCAAACAAATGACGGCTCACAATCGTTGCATCTAACGTAAGTACATAACAGGGGTTTTGTCTTCTAAAGGTCAACATCTCCTCCAAGTCGTCAACTCTTCAAATCTTCGAAGTATCCATTGTTGTAGCTTCCAATGCATGGTGAAATCCTCTTTACTCCGAAGTGATCTAATGGAAAAGGGTATTGTGTAACTATTTAGGGTAAGGGTAGATTTGACAAATCTCAAAAAAGGAGAGAGATGAGAATCTTTTTGAAGATAAAGTTTTAGAGAAATCCTTTCCTATGGGCTGGTCAGTTTCTAGGGTCACATCCTACAGTCAACATGTGCTCTAATACCATCTCGTAGCGACCCGACCCGAATGGATCAAGTCTCTGTGCTTTAGTGTCATCCCTGGATCGGTATGCTGACACACACAGTACTCGAGGATTTATAACAGAGGTAATCACATGTATAAAGTAACATAAATACTATTACCTCAATCAATCATAGCGGAAGCAACAAAGGTTGTGGATTCCCATCAACACCAACGACAAAGTTGAGTGTAGACAGCGCAACCCTAACGTAACACTTACTCGTCGAATAATTCCTGCAACATAAGACGTTGCAGCCATGTAGGTCAGTACATTGAATGTACTAGAAAATTCACACTGTAGAAGTAATGATGAACAATGCCTACAACTACATGCATATTTGGCTGGTGGAGGCTGTAAGGCTGTTTTTGCATAAAGCTGATTTTTCCCTACCACAAAGGAATGCATTTATTTAACTACTTTGTTAAATTTAAATCATGAACAATTTAGAATGGTACCCCCATCTCTATCCCAAACCAAAGTCATTATTATCCCAACAAATTAATTAAATAGAGTGTTGAGATCAACAAATAATCCACTTCTAGATACTCAAAGATGTCCATAACCGGGGACACGACTACTCATGAATAGTTTGTACACTCTGTAGAGGTTTGTGCACTTTTCCCCACAAGACTCGATCGCCTCCGTTTAATTTCTCGCACTACATGGTGTTTGAGAAATGAATGACCGAGACACAGTCTTTCAGAAGCATTTACTCTTTACCCCGGGTGGACCCGTACACCTACATCCCCCCATACATCTGCTAGTCCACCACTAAAAGAGCTCACACAACTTACTCATACTATGCTAGAGCCCATAATGGCTTGTGGCTGCACATGGAAGTTTCTAGGCATGAAAATATTATATGATCCCTTTGAACCTGGGTGGAATTCCAATAGGGTGATCACACGGTTCCTCTGGGATCCCCTAGGACAACACTGGTTTCTCCAGGTGCCCGGCAAACCACTGGGTGCTCCACGGTGCCACAACCAATCCACCCAGATGTGTATTAAAGTAGCCACCTTAAGTTGAACCATTAATTAACAATCTCACATCTGTCATGGATTTCACTCAAACCCAAACCACGTCCATGATCATAGCATGGCAACCTAAGCATAACATGGAAGTAACTCACAGGGGTGTGAAAATAATACAGGTAATAGGTTCTACCACAATCTACTTCCCAGACCCACAAGTTAAGAGATCCTACTCATGCAAGTGTTTGAGGATATAACTAATGCAATAAAAACTGGGTATTGGAAAAAAATATGATTAAAGTGTGAACTTGCCTTGTACTGAAGATGTAGATGATTTGCACTCAGAACTCATGATAGATCTACTCGTCACACTCCGATCAATCTATGGTAAGCAAACAATAGTAACCACACATAAGCAATCACTCAGCAGATCAGAAAGAACGAATAAAACACTTCGGCAAACTTCGAAAACAAACGAATGACTCTTGAAACAGGAAACTATTTCTAACAGTACCAAAATTATGTGAACTTGACCTTATCAAAAAGTTTAGGTCAAGAGCTTCGATTTGCAAAAAGAATCAACTAAATCGGAGTTACGAAACTCAAGTTATGACAAAAACAAGATTGAAACAAAACTAGTTGAAGTTAAATTTTAAAACTTCCAGAAACGTGTTTAAGTTGTTTTACTGGAAAGAGGGGATCATAACGAAGACGTGGGCGTTGGTCTCGTTGGATTTGGACCAACGAGCAAAAAGTTATTGCCGAAAGAAGATCAGGGACTAAACTCCAAAGAAAAAAATACAGAAAGGTCCCTGACTAAAAGAAACAGAAAGAGAAAAACTTAACGAACGAACGTTCGTTTTCTAACCCTAACTAGTGAACGTTCACTCGATAGATCTAAACCTAAGAAAAAAAAGACTAAACCGATCTAAACAGATAAAATCGATCTAAGGGGAAAAACCGGGGCGGTTCGGCGGTTCTTATCGTCTCGATGGTTTTCGCCGAAAAACCGGCGGTGGACCGGGTGGTCAGGCATGGACCGGGTGCGGACCGGGTCGGAGCTCAAAGCTCGGGCCGACGGTGAGCTCCGGCGAGCGAGGCGCGGCGAGCTGGCTGGCGGGGCGGCACATCGCGGGGCGAGGGCGAGGCGGTGGCGCGGCGCGGGTGCGAGGAGTAGCGCGGGGCAGCGGCGGGCGGCAGCAAGGCAGCGGTGGCGCAGAAAGCAGCAGCGGCGGGCAGAGGGAGAAGGGGGTGAGGGGGCGGAACCTCGCCTTTTAAAGGCCAAGGGCGGACGACTTGGGGCAGGGGGCAAGGGGAGGCATGGCGGCCACGACACGGACGCCGAGGTGGCGGTGGACTCCGACGCGCGCACGCGAGGAGGAAGAAGGCGGCGCGGCGCTGCTGGGCTTGGCCTGGCCCGGCTGGCGGGGCCGGCCTAGTCGGGAGAAGTTTTTTCCACACAAAGAAATAAAGAGAGAAAGAAATCAATATATAATATGGGCATATTATATATCAAAATTTGCAGAAAAACAAACCCTACAACATGAACATTTTTCTACAGTCAAATAAAATGCTCACAAATTCTAATAAATAAAAAGGTGCTACTGATGCAATAAAATCCAATAAAAATCATTTTAAAAATACCAAAATGATTTTAAATTTATTTCTCTCCAATTTTCCACTGTAGGGAATCATGTTACCCTATTTCCATATATTTTATTTTTGGAGAAAAATAATTTGAATAAAACCCAATAACTCAAATTTTGAAAAATGAGTTTCAGAAAATTTCAAAAAAACTTCCAACTCATATTTCCTATTATTTGAAGAAGTCATTTTATCTTCTCTCGGGAAAATCATTGAGTTGCATAAAGTTTCTGAATTTAAAATATTTCGAGAATGAAATTCGACAATCCTTTCACACTCTTTTCATTTAATAAATGGAAGAAGTCATAGTATCTTCACTCCAGGGTTTTGTGTTGAAAAGAATTTCGATTTCCGGAGATCAAAATGCAAAGTGAAAGTATTGGGAAAGTAATTTTATTCCCTCTCATTTAACTTTCAAAAGTTTCAAATTTCATTCAATTTCACTCAGCACATCAAACAAGAAATCAAATCTATCTATTTATTATAACCTTCCAAAATTTAGAATTTTGGGATGTTACAAATGCACATTCGGCCCGATTGGCATATTTGTAGGTCTGGCACAACAATCAAAACGAAATGTCTCCGAGTCTTATCAATTAATACAGACTTGTGCTCAAATAAAATTACAAACCAAAAAACAAAAAACAAAAAACAATTATTACATGATCTCTAAAACAAATGGTTGGATTGATTACATGAACAAACAACACAAAGGTTATTCAACGATGGAAAGAACATTTCACCTATGATTTACCAAGTGGGAATTTAATTTCCTTTTTTCCTTCAGGACCTTAACAATGTGGTCAGTCTGTGCTTGCTTCGTTTTGAAATCCACCAAATATTTAATGATTGTCTTTATTACTGCTACTGATTGTGTTGTTTGCTTCCTCAACATGTCAACTTCATATCTAAGTGCAGAAGCAGAATCTCTTTCTACCACTAGTTTATCCTCTAGAGCATCAGCAGTTGGCAATTCATAAGGCACGATTGGGCCAGTGCCACTGTTGTGGGATGATACAACATCCATGGGGACCTCGCTCTTTGATCTTGGGCTAACCTGTTTTGCCATTAAAGTTCCGATTGGATTCAGAAAAGTTGAAGTTAGCAAAACATCTCAATTGGGAGTTATAACAGCAAACCAGTTAAACAAACAAGGAATTAAAGAGTTCCAATTCGATGCTGAAAAGTAGTTATTAACATCATTGTAACCCGTTGTTGCAGCAGCAAAGCAGTTAAACAAACAAGTAGCTATTTAAGTTCAGGAAAACAGGTAATTCTTAACAGTAAGTATCAAACACATAGATAGGTGCAGTCTATAATAGGATTAACAGGTTGTGGCATTATGTAATCAGTAGCAAACTAAATTAAGCCATGCAACGTAATTGAACAAGTTTGCAATAAGTGGCTAACAAAAACTCCGAGAAGCAGGTAACTGAACTTACGCTAGTTCTTTGTACAGGCACACTGCAATTTTTTCGCTCATAAGGTTGTACCAAGGAGTCCATGTCATCAATTGCTTGGATACACAGTCCCAATATTTCTTTCTTCCCACACTGCATTGGTAAGTCGAATGGTTAATCTGGTAAGATGGTGCATCCTTGATATGTTATATGAGGACGTGTAGTCAAACTAGTTGTAGCCACACACATCACACTGGCTTTTACTGTATATTTCATGCGATTACTTTTGGCATATCGAGATCTAAGCAATCTACATATGATTAAAAGACTAGCATCCTTCACATTATTGACGAACTCAGTTCATAGAAACAAGCAATTCAACCATTATGTGGGTAAATCAAAAGCGCCACTGGAATATTTTCACTACCCCTATCATACACGCAAAAAGGGGCGATGCCACAATAGGGGCTGGTATTGGCGGCCACCTTGGGTGGCTCAAAAGTGTGCACCTAGTTTGAGTCGTCCAGGTTGGCCCAGGCTAGTTTTGTTCGTCCCAACGCGCAAGCAGGAAATGTAAAAAATGAAGAAAAATGTTTAAATTTGGATTGGCCAATAACATAAGTGCAAGGCAGGCCCTATAGCAGGCTCGCGGCCCAAACGAGCGCCTCCCATATCGATCGATCGACAGCAAGAAAAATCCCAATTCATCCGCTCCAACCTCCAGTTTGGTTCGCTCCTAACCTAGCCGCCGCTGGACAGACTGACACAGCACTTCCTCGCACCCTCGTTGCAGGGCGGTAGTCGGGCTTCAAGCGAACAGTAGGACAAGAAGATGAAGATATAGCCTGCGTGGGAGGCAGCGGCGGCAGCATGGGCATGGCATCGAGCTTGCGCAAACGGATAGTCGCAGCTTGCAAGAGTAGCATGCGCAACGAGCAGGTACATCACATCACTGATCATATCTAGTTCAACTCTTCAATTTCTGGCCAATAGTTAAACCTGACGGTGTTCTAAAACTACTTGTATGTAGGGAATCTATGAGAAAATGAAACTAATTTCTACTTATTTTATAACTCCCCCAATCAATACTGAACTGACTGAATCTGATGAATCTAATCAAGTTTCCGGTGCAAACATCCAAGCTCAAGTTGTTCTTGAGCCTGAAGTGTCTAATGAACATATTGGTAATGAAGGATTTGATGCAAACATTTTACATTCTCCTGGTTATGAACATATAGTGTCTAATGAGGCATCTAATGCAATCATTTTGCAAGCTGTGTCTAATGATGATCTGCTATGTTGAGAGAGACATAGAGATTGACAGGCATTGATGACAAGAAAATTATAGTGCATTTTCATGGCTTGAGGAAACATCGAGGCCATCTACTAGAAAGTCCCCGTATCATGACAACCTAGCATAAATACTTTTCTAATCTGTTGTTTGAAACTATTGGCATACTTGTGTAGGATAGATATATTGATATGCAGTTTGCGCACTAGTTATAGGCACAATTACACTTCGATATTTTCAGCCAGAGAACGAATAATTCAAGCAGGTACAAACCATGTCTGTAGTCCTTGTACACCATGTTGCATTGTGTGTTTTTTGGTGCTTGCATCATTTAGTGTTTATAATCTGAACTACTTTGGATCATTAGCTGGTTTTCAAAGTGCATGTAGCTTAACATTTCTCAAGTTATGTTGATTTTCGAAGTGCAAGTGCCTTTGTATTTTTTAAGTTAAATATTCGCCCCTGGTAACTTGAATTCGTGGATCCGCCACTTCACACAAATCATACACGAATGCCAGTACGAATTAAATGAAATGCAGGGACTTACGCTAGCTCGTTGTACAGGCTCACTGCAGCTCTGCTTGCGCTTGGGATGTTCCATGTACAAGTCCATGTTACCACTTGCTTGGATGTGCAGGCCTTGTTCTCCTTGCATCCCCCTCTGCATTTTTGACACGACGAATGGATGATCAAATAAGAGGAATCGACCTTGCTGTTGTACCGATGGATAGATACTTACAAGGTTATACGGGTGTGCAGGATGTGTACCAGATCCCGTAGCGCTGTCATGCTTCCCTAAAAATGGATTTGCTTGTTTCAGATGATATCGCAAGAAGAAATAAGAGTTAAAGTCAGAGTTGGATAGGAGTGTAAGCTCAGAGAGCAGTGAAAGGATATCCAAACATCGTCGGAACAGTGCACAAGGGAGTGATGTGTGGATACCTAGTTTGGGCTGGCGTTTGGGCATGCTCGCCTAGCTAGAGTGCGGGTCACTTCCGATCCGTTTAGGATGATGCACTGGTTTTGGCTGGCCGCGCATGGATGTAGATCTTCAGTGGCAGCGGAGCGCTACGATGCGGTGGATGATATCTTGGTGAAGCCCCAACGGCCTCGGGGGGCGGAGGCGTGGCGATGTGCTCGGTGAAATAGCCCCGGTGAGCTGGGAAACGGCAAAGCGCACCTAATGCGGTGGAAGTTGGTGTCTGTGAGACACGTCAGTTGCGGCGGCCGACGTTGTCGGTGGACCACCCGGTGCACTGGACGAGGGCGTAGATGAGGTAGCTCCGCTGCGGTGGTGAAGCGCGACCATCGTCTTAGTCGTCGTCGTCCGGCACAGAGGTGGGGTAAGAGAAGAGACCAGGGGCGATTCGAACTTTGCTTGGGTTGGCGGCTAATTAGGGATTTGAGCAATCTGGGCGCGGAAGGGGACGGTGGAGAAGGGAGATTTTGCAGGGCTGGAATTGGGGCCGCCAGATATTTCAATCCGAAACGTGGAAGCGTGAACTTATTTTGTCGTCGTCCTTTTTTTGGGGGGGAGGGGGAGGGAGGGAGGTTGGGTTGGTGGCAGGGTGCTAAGCGTCCGTCCAACACATGCGACCACCACGACACGACCCTGGTCTGCCTGGTGCGCCTATAATTGAGAATGCAAACGAATCTTCTTTCATTTGCAAACGAATCTGTATGTATTACCATGCCCGTGTTTTCCTTGCAATAATTAGTCATTCGAAACGAGATACTATAAATTAATTAATGAGGAGTTATTTGAAAAAAATCGAAACGGTAGCCACGCTAACGTGGATTAGAGTGTGTGTCACATAATTAGTTATCTGAATTAGAGTGTGTGTCACATAGAGATCTCCAATTCTAACGTGGATTTCGCATTTCATTGTATCCACGCTACTTTTTTAATACAAATTCATATGTATATGATGAACACCATGGTAGTGAGAAAACTTTTGGATGGATTCAAACATATGACCTACAAAATAGCACAACAAGTCAAGTCAATGTCAACTTTTCAAAACCTAGTATGGCACGAATTCGAAATAATTACCCATATGCATGGTCCTCAGTTCAAATCTTACAATGTACACCGAATTGAAACATCGATATTAAGTCTCGTACTATCTACATTCAACTGTTGTTTT
>LR738711.1:591686561-591733719 GCA_902687465.1 Secale cereale | reverse complement strand
ACACACACACACACACACACACACACAGAGAGAGACACCCACACAAGAACACAACAACAATCCAATAAGTATAGTGCATCTATTTTTCCAAACCATGTATGTATGACACGAATTCAAAAATACTCCTTCTGTTCCTAAATATTAGTCTTTTAGAGATTTCAACAAGCGACTACATACAGAGCAAAATGAGTGAATTTACACTCTAAAATATGTCTATATACATCCGTATGTGCCAGTCCACTTGAAATCTCTAAAAAGACAAATATTTAGGAACGAAGGGAGTAAAATGTAAAACATGCATGGTCCTCAAGTCAATATTTAAAACGAACATGAAACTGAAACATGAATATTAAGTCTAGTACTATAGTACATGCAAATGTTGTGTTTAATTAGGCGGAGCTATGATTGTCGGGGGTCACCCCCTCGACCTTAGATAAAATTGTGAAGCTCTGTTTAGGGTTGTTTAGATTATATTTGTCCCCACCCTCCCAACCACTGATTGGTTGTGCACCCCCACCCCTCCTCCCCGGGAGAATATCATGTGCCCCCATACTTTAGATATGCCGATACGAGTTGCTTGGATCTTGTAGATCTAAGATATAGCAGCTCACATGATGTCTTATTATTTTTACAGGAAACCTTGATGAGTTTGAGAATTGCACACAATTTGTAAGAAAACTACTCAGATGCCCTTGGATCCCATATCCAGCGACCTCGAAGCTCGTATCATCGTAGCATCTAAGATGAAGGAGGACATTATATTCTCACGTATGTAAGAATATCATGTGCTACCACACCTTAGATGCTTTGGTGATACAAGCTCTTCGGAGCCGTTGGATTTGTGACCCAACACCTCCTCGGTGGTTCGAATGGTTTTTTGCAGAAAAGCCCCCAAAGAGTTCGGCCACTGCTTACAAGCACAAAGACTGCTCAGATGCCATTGGATCTCAGATCAAACGACCTCGAAGCTCGTATCACCGTAGCATCCAAGCTGCGAGAGCACCTTATGCTTTTCGCACGGGAGAATATAAGGTGCTCCCGCACCATAGATTCTATGATGATACGAGTTCACGGAGATCTAACGGCCCACAGTATGAGGTTTAAATGCTTTTGCAATGTACGGTTGAGAGAGTTTGGGAATTGCGCAGAAAGTACAAGTACTACGCATGTGCCATCTGATCACTGATCATACGACCTAGATGCTCATATCACCGTAGCGGGTAATTAAGCTACGGGGAGCACCTAATATGAGCAACGGGCAGTCGTTTTATCCAAGATGCAGCGGCACAAATGAGGCCTTAATGTTTTATTTGCAAAAAAATCTTTGGCGAGTTTGGAAATTGCGCATAATTACAAAGACTACTCCGAAGCCATTGGATCTCACTTCCAACGGTGTAAAAACTCGTATCACCATAGCATCTAAGCTGCGGGGTGGATGTCATATTCTATGCCGCTGTCATTTTTGTTCGTACACTTGAAAAATACGTGTAACTTGTGTCGTTACTTGTCTAACCGCGCAAAGTGTTTCTTCAAAAAAAAACCATCCTACACTGAAATATCGGAACAACACACGGGGGTCCCACTTGTCATTAATCAAAGTTGGACCTAAAACTAACAAATATGAAATACGAGATTTGAACTGGCAACCTGGACTACAAAGCGTAAGTCGATAGCCTGAAACAACAACGGTTGTTGGCTTTATCCCATAACTTGAATTTATACAGTATTACGTTGAGTAGAGTAGAGGGAGTGCCTCGTCAACACGTGCATGACCGTTGACTCACTTACTGGTGGGTCCCAGGTCTGCGATCTCTCTCTTCTCTCCATCATCTAACCTTTGCACGGGCACACACGAAGAGCGGCGCTAGCTTGCTGTGGTGTTATTACAACTAAAAAAAGCTTGGAAAATAGAAGAATAACCTAGAACAAGAGACGTTCTGGCTGGTCGAGATGGAGCTAACCACACCTATCCTTCGTGCCATGTTAGCATGATGAAGCTATGTGGCTAGTGGCGTGTTTTCGGCCGACTGGCTGGGTTCCGAGGTCGAACCATACGTACTACGTCTGATACAGTAAATTTTTACACGCACATTTTTCCTCCGTGCCGAGACATGGCGCACCATACCGCGCAGTTTCGGGGTCCTCCCGGGTGGTGCACGCATATATTCTTCCTGACGTGGGATGCCCTACCACGAATTTTTGTCGAAGCAAGTAAATGAGTCATCAAATCACGAAAGACCACTTTTCTCGCCAAGTACATCAGTGAAGCACGGCAGCTAGCTAGTTGGGCTAGTTCGATCGATTAGCTAGGCCGCCGCCACATTTGTTTTTTCACCCCTCTTTTTATCTACTTGCCGGCAGGTAAATTTAAATATCCACCGTGGCGTTGCTCTGGTGTTTGAGTGCGGCAGCATTTTTAATTTTTTGATTGACGGGAGCAGGCACGGCAGGATTTTTAATTTTTTGATTGACGAGAGCAGGCGCGACAGCAATTAGTCACGATGACTCCACCTGTAAAACCCACTGCTCCCTGACGTGACAAATCGTCGACTAGTGTTTTACCATGGTGAAAACCAAAAGATTCCCCACTCCTCGGCTGGCTCCCTCCGCCTTCCCGTAGATTGCATTGCCTTTCAGCCATTTTGCCTCCTACATCACCAACGTCGTGCGCCTCGAGAAGCAGAGGGACTTCGGTGGTGTTTAGGCATCCTCTGCATGTGCATGTCCAGGTCTCGGCGCAACATGACCGTTGGATCAAACTCAGATGGTGCAAATCAGTCACTGTAGCACAAAGCGTGTGGGTGTGTTCGGTTGCATTCTCATCTCAATATACTCCTCTGTCTAGGTGTGTAAGTCACCTTACGAAAACCAAATAATCCCAAAACACTTTGGCACGGTACATTAACTCCCTCCCTTTTCTTGTTTTGTGACATATCAACCAATAAGAGACGTGGGCCGTGCATGCTTTCAATGACTTGAGACTAATAAACATGACATGCAGTGGTTAGTTCATTGCATGGAATGCTATTAATTAGCAAAAAGACATTAAGTTTTCTCGTTTTCCTCTCCACCTTGGTCGCAATGCACAATGTAAGATGACTTACACACCTAGACGGAGGGAGTAGTTGTTTCCTCTTCGTGTATTTGTGTTAACCTACTTGTGTGGACTCATGCACCCTTCATGCACTCTGCCAAACACCCAAAAGTGGGTCGAGAAGGGAACTTTGCTCCCATCCCGTGCACACTTCATACACCTTGCCTAACACTATTCGTGCTTCATATGGTTCATGTTTCATGGAGTACTGTAGCACCGTACTCTCTGTGCGCTATAGACCTAGTTCTGTTAACATTGATCTCACCGTTCATTCTCAACCGAACAGTCGAGAAAGCGGTACTATGTTACTACATTACTGTTCATATAGTTGACATGCGCACAACATCATTTGTTGTCGTCATATCTTACTACACTAGCAACAAGGTTCTGTAGTACTAGCGTATGAACCACTGCACATGCCTAGTTGTAGGAGCACTATCAGGGATATTACTAGTAGGTATAAACCGGCTAGGAGGGTCCGGATTACACTGACAAGGTTGTATTATTACAAGCCCAGTAGAATATATAACAAGAGGTTATAGCCCATAGAGGTTTAGGGCCCATGTATAAGGCCCACGGTCGGTAAACCGTCATACCGTGTAACTTGGGATGTAAGATAGAAAGAGTAGAGACCGAGGCGGACACGTTTATGAGCCGGCATCAGGACTCTGTAAACCGGACCGGGTGTCACCTCCTATATAAAGGCATGACCCGGCGACGGTTAAGGACAAGAAACAACAGCTCGAGACACAGGCAAGCGGATTCGCTCCCTGGTCATCGAAGCCCAAGCAATACCACACCAAACTAGACGTAGGCTTTTACCTTCATCGAAGGGGCCGAACTAGTATAAAACTCCATGTGTCCTTCGTCTGCTTTAACCCCTTCAAGCTAACCCGAGCGATGGCCTCACACCTAAGTCCGTTAATCTGGACATCTGCCGTGCTAAATCCACGACAGTTGGCGCCCACCTTGGGGCTATCGCACGATGGTTTCGAGTTCTTGAAGGGCAGCTTTGAAGGGCTCAAGGGTTACGCAGTTGGCCGGATGACCAAGAGTCGTCGCGGCCGGATCTACATCGACGATGCAGGCCGTGGCCCCGAGGCCGATTCAATCGAATACGGGTACCGGGTCCCCTTCGGCGGCATCCACGTCTTCATCGGCAAGATCGGCGAACCGAGACCTGAGTCGGACATCTTCCCCAACATCGTCGAGCCGGCTCAGCGTGCAAGTTCGGCCCGGATTCAGCCCGCCATGAAGCACGTTTTCGTTGGAGCTTGGAGCAGTGCATGGAGTACAAGCCGAGGGCAGATCAGATTCTTGTGGCGAGACAGTTGTCTATTCCGACGATGAATCTTCATCCGGAGAGACCGAATCTTTGTATCTATTGCAGGACGGCCGGTCAGAGGGTGTGTCCGATGGCGATAGTATTCCGGACCCCTTTGATCCGCCGAACAGGGTTGCTGTTTTCATGGCCGCATCACAACCTACGCAGCAGCCCTCGATGACCGGGGCGTTAACCGTAGAGGCAGCAGGAACCAGGGCTGGTGACCTCCCCCCATTGCCCTCTGACGTCCTATCCACCTTAGTCGGCACCTTGACGGCGCTCGCCACAGCAGAAGTAGCCCCGGCCTACAAGGCGCAGCATGATGCGGAGATCGCTCAGCTGAAGAGCCGGATTGAACAAGCTAAGCTGGATCTGGATGCAGAGAAGGCCAGGATGGCTACAAGATAGGCAGAGCTAGATTCCCAAGCCTTCCGGCTCAGGCTGGATCAGAACGCTTCACAGGAGGTAATGTACAAAAGGCAACAAACTCGTCTACCGCCGGTTTATGAGGCGAGGAATCTCTTTGGCACACCAGGAGCGGGAGCCAGTAACCGCCCAGAGGTAAACCGGGGAGGAGTTCCGGGGACTGGCGCGTCGGTTCAGCCGCCAGCCACAGAGCGGAATCGCCAAGTTGTGCCGACGCCGCACGTGCCCACCCCTCCCGGCCAGTATTCTAACCCGTTGGACAACATGGTCGCCGCCGCTTCACGGCTAGCCTCTCTACCCATTGAGGGGACATCCCCCATAGCAATGGAGGCACGACGGGCTAAGGAATTGCTGGACACGGCGTTAACACAGCAGCAGGCGTATTCTTATAGCTGGGAGAGGATTCATTCAACCCCCCGCCCGAGCCAGAGTTACACAAGGCACCTGGATGAACCGGCTGTATCTAGCAGCGCGCGGAGACGGCACCGACAGAGGCAGGATAATCCGGCAGGGGCAGGAGCACACGCCCAAGAGGCGGTGGACCAGGCTAGGCATACTGCCCGCGATGACACCCGTCAAGCGACGCCAATTCACCCCGCCACCACAGAAACAGGAATCATGTCCAGTTTCTTTGGGGTGCAGTGTCTCATCCCCGCTTTACGGAACGTGAAATTACCCAAAGACTTCAAAGGCCCGCGCAAGGTACCCAATTACACGACGGATCTGGCTCCGGAGGCATGGGTTGAAAGTTATGAGATGGCTATGGAGATGCTTGTTGTGGACGAAGCTGCATGCACCAAGTACTTCATGATGATGCTTGAAGGCACGGCCCGGACATGGCTAAAAGACTTACCACCTAACTCCATCGGATCATGGGGCGAGTTGCGTCGCCGGTTCATCAATAATTTCAAAGACACATGCAAGCAGCCGATGTCTGTGGTTGACTTTGCAGCCTGTGTTCAAGGAGTGCAAGTGACCACCAGCAGTTGGGTGCGGCGAGTATCAGAAATTTTGCACTCCTCCAAAAGCATCAATCCAAGCACGGCTATAGTGACCTTGGAGAACAATTTCCAGTTTAAATCTTTGTGGCTGAAGCTGGGACGGCTCAAGCGTGACTGCAATGACATGGGAACGCTCATGAGCGCCTTGGTAAAGTATGGGGACTCTAATAACACCAAGTATCCAGATGCAGACGGAGACAAATCCGGGAAGGCGAGCAAAACTGGTAAACCAACACAGACCATACCGGAAGGAGCAGGGTACAATGGCAAGCGTAAAGCGGAAGGCAGCTCAGATTTTGTGGCCAATACTAACGTTCAAGACAACAGGCAGCGCCGCAAGGGTAGACCGCCCCCACTCAATGGGAGGCCACCCATTAATCTAGACCGCCAGTTGAGCGTGCCTTGTCCAAAACACGGTACAGAGGAAAACCCAGCTACACATCTCTGGAAGGACTGTTTTATTATGCAGGAGTTTATGAAACAGGCCAAGTATAACCACGGGCCCCCCGGCGGCGGGTCAGGTCCTGGTTTTCAGGGTCCGGGTTACCAGGGTGGTGGATCCGGATCAGGATATCATGGTGGTAACAATAACCACAATGGCAACAATCAGCATCAACATAACCAGCAACATGGTCAGGGCGAATACAACAACCAAGGCAATCAACAGCGTCAGCAGCAACAGCAATCCGGATACCAGAATAATTCAAAGGAGCTAAGTAGTGGGCAATATCATGTTTTCACCACAAGTTTGTGCAAACGGGATCAAAAGGTTCTGAAGAGAGCAGTACATGTGGTTGAACCTGCGATACCATGTTTTTTACGTTGGTCTGAGCAACCCATTGTATGGAGCAGAGAGGATCACCCGCCACGGGTTGATAATGCGGGTCAGTTGGCTTTAGTGGTGGCACCACAGGTGGGTGGTTATAAGTTCACAAAAGTGCTTATGGATGGAGGCAGCAGCATCAATATCCTATACTATGAGACTTTTTGACGTATGGGGTTGACAGATAAGAAGCTCCGGCAATCCAACACAGTGTTCCATGGAGTGGTGCCAGGTAAATCGGCTTACCCAGTTGGAAAACTCGATCTGGAAGTTACCTTTGGGGATGAGCAGGACTCTAGATCGGAGACGGTGACTTTTGAAGTTGTAAAGATCAGGAGCCCATATCATGCTCTGTTTGGAAGGCCGGTTTATGCCAAGTTCAAGGCTAGACCGTGTTATGTTTATCTGCAGCTCAAGATGCCGGGTCACAAGGGAACCATCACGGTTCACGGGAGCCGCAAGATAGCATTGGAATGCAAGGAAGGAGACGCAGCATATGCTGAGGCAGTTTGCGCTACGGAGGAGTGATACGTCCAAAACGTATCTATAATTTCTGCTTGCTCCATGCCTCTTTTGGGTGATATTTCTATGATATTTATACACTTCCATACACTTTTGATCATATTTGGACTAACCTATTAACTCAGTGCACCCCAGTGCTAGTTTCTGTTTTCTGCTATTTTTGTATTTCAGGTTTTCCCATTACGGGAACTGCCAGAAAAATCCCGGAAAAATTATATAAAAAATCAGCGTTCCAGAAGCTTCCCGGCACCCGAAGTACAGCCGGAGGGGGGCCACCAGGGCTCCAGGCGCCCTGGTGGCGCGGCCCCCCTCCTGGCCGCGCCGGGGGGCGCCTGGGCCCCCCAGGCCTTCGCTGATGCCCCCCCTTTGGCATATATTTATATCGTGTCCCAAAACCCTCGAGACGGGAACCCTTTTTCGCGATCTCATCTCTGTTCCGCCGCCGCCGCCGCTTCCAAGATCGGGAGCACCAGGAGAACTCTTCCCGGCACCCTGCCGGAGAGGAGGATCACCACCGGGAGCCTCTCCACCACCATGGACGCCTCTCGGATGAGTTGTGAGTAGTCTCCCTGGGACCATGGTCCATGACCAGTAGCTATGTGATGTTCTCCTCTCGTTCTTGTGCTCCACTAATTAGTCCTCGTGGGCTGCCCTACATGATCGAGGCACATATGTAATCCTTATGCTGTTGCTATGTTGAGTTTGCTGGGATCCGATGGATTGTGAGATTATGTCCAGATTGTGTTTGAGTAATATATTTGATCTACCTCTTTTATATTTATGTTCGTAAGTAATTCTTGCATATTCTCCGTTGTTATTTATTGCTTTGGCCAAGTAGTAGGTAGTGACTCCAAGAGGGAACGTTATGCTTGATTGTGGGTTCATGCCCCTCGATGACTAGCTTGAGTGACAGAAACATGAGTCTAGGGGATGTGCTGTTGCCACAAGGGGGAAAACAACGGTGCTTGTGCCCGCGGGTGCAAGGATTGTTTACTTTACGCAAAGTTCTTTTAATGCAGTTGTCTGTTGCTTTGAGTTTACACTATGGGTGGGACTCGCAACTTAATACCAGCGAGATGTTCTGGATAGATATCTCAAGGTGGATGATTAGTAGTAGATGCAGATGGATTTCAGTCTACTTGACTTGGCGTACCGCCCATGCTTTGAACCTCTACCTTTCTTGCAACATAGTTAGCATTGGTTTGCGCACATAATTCTGTGAATTGCCCAGCTGTAATTCGTTTACCTCACATAGCTGTTTTATCGTCTTTTGGGAGAGAGACATCACTAGTGAACATCATGGGACTCCGGTCCATATTACCATCACTGATCACATCCGCTTTTTACTTTCCGCTTTTACTTATTACTTGCAGCAATACCTATCACTATTATCACTTGCGTTTGATCCTTTGTAAACGACAAGGCCGGAGGGATTGACAACCTCTCGGTACTCGTTGGGAGAAAAGTTATTTGTATCTGTGTGCAGGTCCACGTTGATTGCTGATATCTGGCGCCGTTAGCAGTTGACACCTTCTTGTTGAAACTGGGAGTCTCAGGGAAATCGATCCTTGGTATCTTTGCCAAGGGAAAACTTCCGCTACACTGCATCTCAAACCTTCCACTTGGGGTAACCAACGAGGTGCGAGAAGCCATCAAGCAAAGTTTTCTGGCGCCGTTGCCAGGGACTCCACTCTTCAGGATAGGGGAGTTGCACGCTATCTTTTACCTTTGCTTTTTAGTCTTGTTAGTTTACCTTTCAGTTTTGCTTTAGTATCTTTTATCGAAAATCACAAAAATAGTTATCTCATTCTTTAGTTGTCATTATGTCGGGTCCTTTTGTCTCTGACGAGGCAAAAATTCTCACCTTTAAACAAAGAGGTGAGGAAAGTTTGAAAGATGCTTGGTATAGAATTAATGATTCTCAAAAAAGAGCCACCAAGAAGCAACCTACTACTATCCTGCTTAGAAATTTTTGTGTTGGAATTACTTCTTGGAATAGGTTTATTCTAGACACTGCTATCAATGGGAATTTCCTAGAGGCCCCAGTTTGGGAGTCTCTTGGTATTATTGAAAATCTTGTTGGGAATCCCCCTCTTGTTAGCATTCAAGAGGACATCACCCTAGCTCACATTATGAAAAAACTTAAAAAGATAGAGCTAGAGATGCCAAACATTAATAAGATAAATGAGTTGGATCGTAAGATCCAAGGGAATTTGAATAGGCTTGATAGCTCCATGCATAAAATTTTCAAAACTTTGGAGACCATCAAGTCCCATGACTTGGACTCTTCTAGGATAGACAAGATTGAGGAAATCATTGATACTCTAGGAACTACTTTTTCCTCAATCAAAACCAAAAAGGTAGAAACTCCGGCAAAGAGGGAGCCTAAGTTCGTTCACGTTCCAAAGGCTCCCCGTTCTAAAAGTAATCCATCTATTGCCAAAGGGGTTGAAACTGTAAAGACTTTGGAAGAAACACCTCTCTTTGATGAATTTATAAATGAATCTTCCCTTGACTTTTATCCTTTTGGTCTTCTCCCTAGAAGTATCTCTATGAGGCCTTTATTTGAAGGTCCTCTTAAGACTAGTTGTATTATTGAAGAGCTTTTAGATGATCTTGATGATGGTTCAATTGATACAACTTGATCTTTTTGCATTATGCCTTGCTTGAAGGCATAAAAGAAAGCGCTTTTGGGAGGCAGCCCACATGAATAAAAAATTTATTTTTGCTTTTGTTGTGTCATGATGTTGTTAACTACAGTAGCATCATCATTGTATCTTTGCTTTTCAACTTTGTGCCAAGTGTAGCCTCTGATTGCAATAAAGTTCAAAAGTTGTGACGTGCTGTCCAGGAAACAGATTCTGTCCTTGGATAGAAAAATTCGTATAAAATCACCAGATCATCTTTTTGGTCTGAATTTATTCGACAGCGTGCTCTATACAATTGTCTTTCGTGCGTCTGTTTTGAGTTTTTTGATTAGAGTTGCAGAAGTGCCCCGAAAAAATCATTTACTACCTGTTGTTCTGTTTTTCACAGATTCTGTCCTGTTTTGCCTTTCCTTCATTTTGCAAACCTTGAGCTTGCTTTTTCTTTGCAAAAACCTTTTGGCAATCTTGAGAAACAGTAGATCTTCAAGAATATCCTTATTTCCAGCAAGGAACAATTATTTTATTATGGGTACTAACCTCGCTAATCAGATTATGATGAGTTATGTATGAAGGGAGTTTTCAAGTGTGCGAGGGATGATGATAAAAAGATTCAGTAGTGTCAAACGCTCAAGCTTGGGGATGCCCCCATGCACCCCCAAGAAATATTCAAGGAGACTCAAGCGTCTAAGCTTGGGGATGCCCCCGTGCATCCCCTTCTCCATCAACATTATCAGTTCGTCTTTCGTTCCACTATATTTTTATCACTTCATGTGTTATGTGCTATGCTTGGAGCGTCTTGCTTTTAGTTTCCTTTTTAGTTTTCTTTAGCTTTTCATAATGAGTCGGAACTCAGCTTTCTTTATGTGGGAGAGAAACACGCTCCACTTCTACCTAGAACATAACATAGAATTTTCATGTTTATCTTTGCTGTGTGTGTTCTTTGTCTTTCAATAGCTACTATCATTCTTAGCTCTTAGCTTTCATGCTTATCTTTTTAAAGAGCTTTTGTTTAGTTGGTTGCTTGAACTCTCTTTAATTATCATGCTTATCTTATTAAGAGAGTTTTCTTCCATTGCATTGGTTGATATGTCTATGATAAAGATGCTACGTGCATAATGGTGCTTAGTAGTTCATGTTTTCTTATGGTTAGTCCCAAATAGCTAGGGGGTTCCCAATGTGTTATTGGAGTACCAACATGATTTGTTTGCCTATGATGTGGTATGGTTTAGTAATATCTTCCTTCAAGAATTTATTTTCATTGACTTGGCGTATGCTCACGCATATTTAAGACTGTAAAGAAAGTCTATCAAGCCTTGATGATCTTTTGTTTCTGAGTAGCGATATAACTTCCATGCCTGATTCAATATTGCTTTGTCGCTCTGCATGATTATGACCGTCATTGCTCTCTTAGTTGGTCGCTCCCAGTCTTTTGCTAACCTTCGCCTGTACTAAGCGGACTGACTGCTTGTGCATCCAAATTCTTTTAAACCAGTTATGCCATATGAGTCCACCATACCTTCCTACATGGTATTTACCTGCCATTCCTAACGGAGACTTGCATGTACCATCTCGAAATTATTCAAAAAAATGCATTTCTATTTTGTGCCTCTGTTGTAAGTCCATGAGGAAGTAGTAGTTAATTCATGATCTTTTTAAGTTGGACAAGCTTCACCCCGGGATTGCATGTATAATGTGCAAACCCATAATACGAGAAGGAACTGGCATTGAGTGCGCCCGGCTCAAAATTAATATAACAAACAAACCCTCCTTCATGCTTTGTTAATGAGAAATCAGAAAACTTTGGCAGTGATAAACAAAGGAGATTAAGAGGATGTGATCGTCCTCATTCGGGAGCCGTTCCTCGAAACTTGTCCATCTCAAAAAGTGATTGAGTTGTCTGCTAGCATTCGTTGACGAAACATGCATGATCTAAAAAATAATTATTACCTCTGTTTTTAAAACCAAGAGCTCTGGTACATGTTTTGTCTTTGTTTCCGACTACGGGTTTTCAACCTTGCCAACAAAAGCCACGGTTCGAGAGTCTCCACCTTCTTTTAAAGCACCAACTACTGAGAGCATGATTGTCATTGTGAGTGTAATGTGCATTGTCCCAAAGTAGCATTGTCTTTTGCATGATTGTGATATCGTTTATTCTGAAATCATTGTATCTAGTCATCACTTAAACCTTGGAGGTGCCGCTGTATTTATGTTTTGCTTCACTAAAGGGGCAAGCGAGATATCACTTTGTCATATTTGCACACCATGCTCATTACAAATCTATTTGATGTTTCAGTATCATATTGTAAAACTTTCAGTTCTTTGTGATTTTCTCATGAGTCAACTTAATTACTACAGATTCATTGTCTCAGTAAGCTTTTGTCATGTGACTATGAAAAAGTCCTATATGGTTAATAGCATGTCACCACAGAAATTATTCTTGTTATCATTTACCTACTCGAGGACGAGCAGGAATTAAGCTTGGGGATGTTGATACGTCCAAAACGTATCTATAATTTTTGCTTGCTCCATGCCTCTTTTGGGTGATATTGCTATGATATTTATAAACTTCCATACACTTTTGATAATATTTGGACTAACCTATTAACTCAGTGCACCCCAGTGCCAGTTTCTGTTTTCTGCTGTTTTTGTATTTCAGGTTTTCCCATTACGAGAACTGCCAGAAAAATCCCGGAAAAATTATATAAAAAATCAGCGTTCCAGAAGCTTCCCGGCACCCGAAGTACAGCCGGAGGGGGGCCACCAGGGCTCCAGGCGCCCTGGTGGCGCGGCCCCCCTCCTGGCCGACCCGGGGGGGCGCCTGGGCCCCCCAGGCCTCCGCTGATGCCCCCCCCTTTGGCATATATTTATATCGTGTCCCGAAACCCTCGAGACGGGAACCCTTTTTCGCGATCTCATCTCTGTTCCGCCGCCGCTACCGCTTCCAAGATCGGGAGCACCAGGAGAACTCTTCCCGGCACCCTGCCGGAGGGGAGGATCACCACCGGGAGCCTCTCCACCATCATGGACGCCTCCCAGATGAGTTGTGAGTAGTCTCCCTTGGACCATGGGTCCATGACCAGTAGCTATGTGATGTTCTCCTCCCGTTCTTGTGCTTCACTAATTTGTCCTCGTGAGCTGCCCTACATGATCGAGGCACATATGTAATCCTTATGTTGTTGCTATGTTGAGTTTGCTGGGATCCGATGGATTGTGAGATTATGTTCAGATTGTGTTTGAGTAATATATTTGATCTACCTCTTTATTATTTATGTTCGTAAGTAATTCTTGCATGTTCTCCGTTGTTATTTATTGCTTTGGCCAAGTAGTAGGTAGTGACTCCAAGAGGGAACGTTATGCTTGATTGTGGGTTCATGCCCCTCGATGTCTAGCTTGAGTGACAGAAACATGAGTCTAGGGGATGTGCTGTTGCCACAAGGGGGAAAACAACGGCGCTTGTGCCCGCGGGTGCAAGGATTGTTTACTTTACGCAAAGTTCTTTTAATGCAGTTGTCTGTTGCTTTGAGTTTACACTATGGGTGGGACTCGCAACTTAATACCAGCGAGATGTTCTGGATAGATATCTCAAGGTGGATGATTAGTAGTAGATGCAGATGGATTTCGGTCTACTTGACTTGGCGTACCGCCCATGCTTTGAACCTCTACCTTTCTTGCAACATAGTTAGCATTGGTTTGCGCACATAATTCTGTGAATTGCCCAGCTGTAATTCGTTTACCTCACATAGCTGTTTTATCGTCTTTTGGGAGACAGACATCACTAGTGAACATCATGGGACTCCGGTCCATATTACCATCACTGATCACATCCGCTATTTACTTTCCGCTTTTACTTATTACTTGCAGCAATACCTATCACTATTATCACTTGCATTTGATCCTTTGTAAACGACAAGGACGGAGGGATTGACAACCTCTCTGTACTCGTTGGGAGCAAAGTTATTTGTATCTGTGTGCAGGTCCACGTTGATTGCTAATATCTGGCGCCGTTAGCAGTTGACACCTTCTTGTTGAAACTGGGAGTCTCAGGGAAATCGATCCTTGGTATCTTTGCCAAGGGAAAACTTCCGCTACACTACATCTCAAACCTTCCACTTGGGGTAACCAACGAGGGGCGAGAAGCCATCAAGGAGCTAAATTTCTACAAGGACAATGTTGATCCGGCAGATATGTCCCCGTAAAAGAAGCCAACCACAGAGCATGATCCGGCGTTGAAATTCAAATCAGCAGAGGAGACCAAGCAGGTTGACTTTGTTCCGGGCGATTCGTCTAAGCAGTTCACTATCAGCGCTAACCTAGACCCCAAATAGGAAAGCGCGCTCATCGAGTTCATCCGTGAGAACCGGGATATCTTTGCATGGAAACCTTCTGACATGCCAGTTATACCGAGGGAACTCGCTGAGCACAGTCTTAATATTGATCCAAAATTGAAACCGGTCAAGCAGTATTTGCGCCGCTTCAATGAGGAGAGGCGCAAGGCTATAGGTGTGGAAGTGGCTAGGCTCTTAGCCGCAGGTTTCATAGTTGAGGTGTTTCATCTGGAGTGGCTGGCTAACCCGGTGCTGGTACTCAAGAAAAACGGGACTTGGAGGATGTGTGTTGATTACACAGACTTGAACAAAGCTTGCCCGACGGATCCTTTTGCTCTCCCCCGTATTGATCAGATTATCGATGCTACGGCGGGATGTGAGCGGCTAAGTTTTTTGGATGCATATTCAGGTTATCATCAGATCAAGATGGCAGTCAAGGATCAGGAGAAGATAGCTTTCATAACTCCTTTTGGAGCCTTCTGCTACGTATCCATGCCTTTCGGGCTCAAGAGTGCCCAAGCAACTTATCAACGTTGTGTGCAGAACTGCTTCAAAGGGCAAATTGGAAGAAATGTCCATGCTTATGTGGATGACATTGTGGTGAAATCCAGGAAGGAGGACACGCTGATAGAGGACTTAAAAGAAACCTTCTACAACCTTCGGGCTTACAAGATCATGCTCAATCCGGAGAAGTGTGTTTTTGGTGTACCAGCAAGCAAACTCCTTGGGTTCCTAGTATCAAACAGAGGGATTGAGGCTAATCCGGAGAAGATCAAGGCGATCACATCTTTGGCTAAACCGGCTTGCATCAATGATGTACAGTGCGTGGCAGGCCGGATTGCAGCATTGAGCCGGCTCATCAGCTATTTAGGAGAAAAGGCGATCCCGCTCTATCAGATGATGAAAAAGACGGACCGGTTTGTGTGGAGCGAGGATGCAAACGCTGCGTTCGAGGATTTCAAGTGGCAATTAGCAGAACCACCAGTTCTTGCTGCCCCCGTTGACAAGGAGCCGCTGTTGTTATATGTGGCTGCCAATGCCCGTGCAGTTAGCGTGGCCATTGTGGTAGAGCGTAAGGAAGCAGGCAAGGAATATCCGGTTCAACGTCCGTTTTACTACATCAGTGAGGTCCTCATTGAGTCGAAGCAAAGATATCCGCACTGGCAGAAGTTAGTATATGGTGTGTTCATGGAAAACCGGAAGTTAAAGCACTATTTCCAGGGCCACACAATCACTGTTGTCAGTTCAGCTCCGTTGGGGGATATAATCCAGAATAGATAAGCCACTAGCAGAGTGGCGAAGTGGGCCATTGAGCTTAGCCCACACGGATTAAAATATGTGCCCCGTACAGCAATAAAATCCCAAGCACTAGTGGATTTCATCAATGGTTGGACAGAGTTGCAAGCACCTAAGGAGAAGCCGGATCATACATACTGTACTATTCACTTTGACAGTTCAAGGCAATTGGAGGGCTCGGGGGCTGGAGTCATGTTAACTTCCCCACGAGGTGATAAGTTCTGTTATGTCCTCCGATTAATGTTCCCTTGTACTAACAATGCTGCTGAGTATGAAGCTCTCCTCCACGGTTTGCGGATGGCCAAGGAGATGAACTCGAGCCGGGTCAAGTGCTTTGGTGACTCAGATCTGGTGGCACAACAAGTATCTGGTAAGTGGGACTCTAAGGATCCGATCAAGGCGGCTTATCGGCGAGAAGTGGATGCAATGGCAGGATACTTCAAGGGATATGAGGTGGACCACATAGACCGGCGGAAAAACGAAGCGGCTGATGCATTGAGCCGGCTGGGCTCTTAGCGTAAACCGGTTCCACCTAATACCTTCTTGGATGAATTACACAATCCGTCGGTACAGATACTTTCAGAGGAGGATTTGGCTGTTCCTGATCCGGAAGCACAGTTAGTGGCAATGCTTCACATCATTCTGGATTGGACACTCCCTTATTTGGCGTACCTGAGCCGAGGTGAGTTGCCAGAGGACGAAGTTGAGGCCCGATAGATAATCCGGCGGTCTAAGTCTATGACTATCGTCAATGGAGAGCTTCATCACCGCAGCGTTTCTGGGGTGTTTCAGCGGTGCATATCATCAGAGGAAGGCTGTGATATTCTTCGAGAGATTCACGAAGGAGATTGTGGTCATCACGCCGGTTCAAAGTCTTTGGTAGCTAAAGGTTTTCGTCATGGGTTCTACTGGTTGACGGCTCACGCCGATGCATAGGACTTGGTCAGAAAATGTGATGCTTGCCAGAAATTTCCACGGCGTGCTCATGTGCCCGCGCAGGAGTTATGGATGATTCCAATTAATTTGCCATTTGCAACTTGGGGGCTTGATATGGTTGGACCATTTAAAAGATCCCAAGACCAGAAAACCCACCTGTTGGTAGCAGTGGACAAGTTTACAAAGTGGGTTGAGGCAGAGCCTGTCAGTAAGTGTGATGCGGCAACAACGGTTAAGTTCATCAAAACGGTAATTTTCCGGTTTGGCTTTCCACACAACATTATAACTGATAATGGCACCAACCTATCTAAAGGAGAGATGGAAGAGTTCTGTCAAAGAGAACATATTTGCCTTGATGTGTCATCAGTAGCTCACCCCCAGTCCAATGGCCAAGCTGAGAGAGCCAACCAAGAGATCTTGAGAGGCATTAAGCCCCGGCTTATGGTTCCTTTGCAAAGAACACCGGGTTGCTGGGTAGAGGAGTTGTCCTCTGTCTTATGGAGCATCAACACTAGACCTAACAAATCAACAGGGTACATACCTTTCTTTATGGTATATGGTGCTGAAGCGGTCCTGCCCAGCGATATTCGGCATGATTCACCAGGGTGGCAGCTTACGTTGAAGCGGATAATGAGCAAGCAAGGCAAAACAGCTTGGACCGACTAGATGAGGAATGGGATACGGCAGCAGCACGATCAGCAATTTGTCAACAAGATCTGCGCCGGTACCACAGCCGCCGGGTTAAAACCAGAACGTTCCAGGAGGGAGATCTGGTGCTCCGGCTCATCCAAGACCAGACAGATATGCACAAGCTATCCCCACCTTGGGAAGGACCCTTTGTGGTCAGCAAAAACCTACACAACGGATCATACTACCTTGTCGACGTTCGAGAACATAAGGACTCACGTACGGCGGAGGAGGAGACGAAGCGGCCATGGAACATCGCTCTTCTTCGACCTTACTACACTTGAACCATTGGCTCCGCTTTATGTACAATGTATATATTATAATTAATACAATAAACTGGCGCCCCCGGAACACCGGGGAATCAGCCATCTTCTTCACAAAAAGAGTATCACATGGGGGCTTCGAAAGAAGCTTTCCATGGCCTCTTAAACCGGCGCCCCTGATAGCATCAGGGAATCAGCCGTGTCTTTTCTACACAAGATTATCACATGGGGGCTTCGAAAGAAACCTTCCATGGCCTCTTAAACCAGCGCCCTTGACAAAGTCAAGGAACCAGCCGTGTTCTTCAAAGGAGTATCACATGGGAGTTTTCTACGGAAGCTCACCATGGCCTCCTAAACCGGCGCCCTTGATAGAATCAAGGAATCAGCCGTGTTCTTCAAAGGAGGATCACATGGGAGTTCTCTACGGAAGCTCATCATGGCCTCCTAAACCGGCGCCCTTGATACATCAAGGAATCAGCCATCTTATCAAACAAGAATCACATGGGGGCTTCCACGGGCAAGGGAGTTTCCCATGGCCTCTTGAGCCGGCGGCGGTATGAAGCCCATCATAGGAGCACTGCTCTGGTTGCTTCGACAATTCCCACATGATGATGAGGGGTAGAAGAGAGTGTTGGTGCCCAACCCAGCTCAAACATATGCCCAGACGAGCAAAAACGTCTCACACACTACCGGGGGGCTCGCAGAGAGTTGAATACCCTTGTAGTGAACATGGCTTGGAAGCCCGATGCATGCACCTAAAAGCCCGGATTAACCTGCCTGCATCAAGTAAATCATGCCATCCAGGTAAACCTAGTATGACCCGTCGAACCTGCCACAAGTTACTCCTTCGGGACCCTAAACATGGCCACGTTAAATTGACGATCATCGAGTTGATCACCTAAAGACAAAATCTTTATGAGATTTTGAAACATTGGGTGGCTTGTCATCGATGATTTGGTTAAGGATTGCGGAGCATCTTGACAGGCTTTGCTAAAATGGTTAATGACAGTAGCCTGGAAGCTCATAAAAAGCCTCGAATTTGGAGCCTGGCAGCTCATAAAAATCCTCGACTACATGGTCTTATTTGCCCAAAAAAAACCTTATTTCTATTTTTTATGATTTCAAAAATCTTGGTCATCATGATCATTGGTTTTTAACCAAGTCCATTGACGCGAGACTGGACAACTACAAGGTTGACCATATATCTACAAAGTTAAAAGTCTGGGTCATGAACACCAGCGAGAGTTAAACCGGTGTTCATCGTAACCCGGATCGGCCATCAGGTTAAGCCGAACAAGAGAGCCAAGGGCTTCATCAGTGCCTGCGCTATCAATTATTCCTACCGGATTAAGGTCAACAAGCACACTTAATCAGAGGTATAGTATATGTTTGTTATCAAAAGCTATTCCTTTGATATATATATTAGAGCAGTGTAATCCGTCCGGTGGTAAACCGCCAGGACATCTTTTAGCTTCGTTTATGCAGGCACAGGTCATATAAATTGATCAAGCATTGCGAACAGATGATAAATTGGGAGTGCCAAACAAAATAATACCATGACAGTGGGACAAAGGCAATATCTCATCTATTCTATTACAAGGCACTCACAAGCCCGAATGGATCAAAAGTTTTTGGCAAAGTACTCAGCAACTACAAATTAAACCGGACGGTTTACGACTCCTCTTCACGCTGCGAAGGCTGAGGGTCAACTTGTTCCGGGTCTTCATCGACTTCAGGTAATTGATGGAAACCAGGAGCGCTCCAGTCAATCTTGGAGAGGGCACGGAAATACACTTCATCATTGATAAGATCTGAAGGGTCAATATCTGGAGCAAAAGTATGGTTACGAACTGGCGGGATCAGATTTTCAGTGTCGTAAACTGGCCGCTCCACCCGCGAATTTTCTAGGTCATAAGACGGATGATACCTTGTCAAATCTGCTTCGTCAGCAAGCTTATTTGCAAGAGGGCGCATGTCCTTAGTCAAAGCACGGAGATCTTCAGCAGAGAAGGCTGACCCATCCTCTTTATTGCTGGGATAGCCGTTCATGGCTTCAGCCAGATCAAAATCAGGGACCCATGATTTGGCCCGGGTCAGTGCCATGAGAGAGCCAGCTAGGGCAGTAGACTTCTTCACCTCAACCAGACGCACAGGTAGGATAGATAGCTTCTCCAGGGTGGCTTGGATGGTAGTCGGCGCCGGTTTATTGTGTGACATGGCACTGATAGCCCTTTGAGCGCCGGAGTAGAGCTGCTCCACCAGGGTATAAGCTGCCTTGAGCTTCTTCCGGACATCGTCTCCAAGATGAGTTATGCGCCTCCCTGTATGCAATTGGCGAGTTAAACCGGAGCAGAACAAAGATTGCAAGAATACAAATATATGAAGACAGATACTCACCGAAGATAGCAGAGGTCATGTGCTCTATTTGTTGTTTCAAGCCGGATAGCTCTTGCATAACCGGATTAAGAGCAGCTTCGGCATCATTTGCTCTTTTTTCAAGAGCATCCCTTTGCACCTCCCATGTGGACCACTCCGCTTCAAAATCTTTTTTCAAATTTTCCATGTTAGTCAAAGCAAGGACAAGTTCTCCCTTAGCTTTGGCTGAAGCAGTCTCATGGAAGGCCAAGCTATTCCGGAGCTCAGTTGCCTCTGAAGCCCTCCGGTTCAAGTCAGCCTACAAGGAAATCAAATGGATTAGAGGGACAGATCAATCAAAGTCTCAAGCACATAACAAGTTATGCACTCGACCCTTGGGGGCTAATGTACAATTGAAGTAAAAAAGCAATGTTTTTCAGACAAGTCCCAAGCACATAAACAAGTTATGCCCTTGGCACTTGGGGGCTAATGTACATTCATTTTCAGACATAAGTGAAGTTCCGGTTCACCTACGATGAAGCTAAACCGGCACTTGGGGGCTACTATGGTCTAAAGGTATGTTTGTAAAGTACAAAGCAGAAACAAAAAGCAAAGGGAAAGAAAGTCACCTCATATTTGTCCTTCATCATGTTAACTAAGCCGGCTTCATAGTCGCGGCTGGTGAAGAGCCGGTTCAGATACCCGGAATGAAGTTCCTGGGCACTCAGTTGAGCATAGCTTGATAGGTCTGTGCTCCACTTGCCTTTGTCTTGTTGAAATTTCTCTTCCTTGGCAGTATGCCTAGCCAAGGTGACAGGCTCCGTGGGAGAAGTGATACCTAACCCGGTTATCTCAACATCTGTTGTCGAGGCAGCAGTTGGCTGAAGAGGGTCAGCAGTGTGCACCGGAGTGACAGGAGCTGGGCTAGCCCGGGGAGGACTAACCCGGACAGGGCTTGCCGGTTCAGCCACATTCTCCATATCATCACCTCCCGGCGCAGCAACATCTTCATGGTCCATAGGAGCGGGATCATCGAGCTGAACTTCGAAGTTATCTTCTGGAGGGATGGCCGCTTCAGGGTCTCCGGCCGGTTCAGCAGTAGTGGTCTCTGCAGCCGGCTTATTTGCTTTCGCCTTTTTGCTAGGCTTTGGCATTCTGATAAAGATCAAAAGAACAATGAGAATCACAAAGTTAAAAACAGGAAGATAAACCGGACGTTTGAAAGAAGGATTTACCCAGGGACGGTCTTGAGCACCAGGACCTGTGTAGCGGTCGACTTGCCGAAAGAGGACAGAGGAGCCTCATGATAGTTGGGATAAGACGGTTTAAGTGGTTTACGTATAAGGCCTGCTTTTGGATAAAGGAGGGTTGGAGTGAGCAAAACCTCGGAGCAGCGTGTGCGAGCCGATGTAAGGGGTATTACGGACGATTCAACCACATGGCCGCTATGGCGGTTGGTCCGGCGAGCTTCATGCTGCTGTTTCTTCAAAAGAAAGTGGGGATCCAATTGAGCATAAGGGTGAGAAAATGGATATTTCCGGGACACCCGGTGGATCTTGGGTGGCAACGGTTCTGAATCAGAAGAGAGAGAAATTACCTCAACTCCCTCCGCTTTACTTCACTCCGCCAGGTCCTGAGGAAAGGCATTATTAACATAAATTCAGACAAAGGGAGATCAAAAGACATAAGGGTTAATTAATACCTCAGAATCCGGATCATCTTCTTCAGGGTGTGAACCGGAAGCGGCAACATCTTTTTTCTTCTTGACAGCATAGCTTTTCTTGCGTGATTGCTTGGCCGGTTTATCCTGAGATTTCCTCTTCCAGAAAGGATCGTTGGCCTGTGCAAAGGAATAATACCAAGTTGAAGATAAATGATATGAGCGGATTAAGATGAAAAGAACGGGTCAGAAGAGATTTACCGATGGAGCTTTGTTGGTTAAGCAGAATGGAGCTAAACCGGTCCGGCTGCAATCCTCCAGAGGGATGTTCAGCATTTTCTTCGTAGACTCAGTAACTTCATTGTCAGGAAGTACTAATTTGGTGTGGAATTGAGGATCTTCCAGTTTGCCGATATATTTGCACATCAGACTTGAGCGCCGGCTTAGTGGAAGGATGCTCCAAGAAAGCCAGTAGCGAACAAAGTCAACGCCGGTTAAACCGTTCGCCACGAAAGCCCTGAGCTTGGAAATCTGAGGGGAAAATCGAGCCTGGTCTTGGGCGCTTAGACGCTATGGCAAAGGATGGGTTGTTTCCAGACGATAAGTGCAGTAACCCGGCAGCGGATTCTCTCCTTCAGGTGAAGTATCCTTACAATAGAACCAAGTCTGGTTCCATTCTTTGGGGTCGTTGTGAAGAGCGGCGTGGGGAAAGCTCACATCCTTTCTTTTCTGGATGCTGACACCACCCAGCTCCTGATGAGGCCCATCAGTAAACTCCGTCCGCCGTTTTAGATGGAAGAAATCCTGGAACAGATCCACTAATGGTTCTTCTTGAAGGTATGCCTCCGAGAAAACTTGGAAGTTACAGATGTTCAATACAGAATTCGGGCCTACATCTTGTGGGTGGAGTTGAAAAGCGGCTAACACATCCCGGAAGAATTTTGAACCGGGAGGACTGAAACCCCGGGCCAGATGATCATAAAAAACTATGATTTCTCCATCCTTAGGCTCAGGAGGGCACTCCTTTCCAGGGGCCCGCCAGTGCAGAACTTCCTTAGGGCCCAGAACACCAATTGAGGCCGCTTCAACTAAATCGTTTTCCGTGATCCGGGAAGGAACCCAATTGCAAGCAACAAATTGTTTGGCCATCGTTTCTGATGAGGGAGTGCTGAAAAATACAGTGCAAGACCCGGTTTACCAACTGCTAGATATAAACTGGTGCATTCTATGAAGTTATGGACTTAATTGGCGGTTTAAACAAGGGGCTAATGGTATCTACTAATCAGGAAGCAGGTATGAGTGAGACAGTTACCGGTTCATAACGATAGATGGAGAAAGTTAAACCGTCAATTGTGGAATACGGGTTTAAATCTAAAACCGTCAAGACAAGCATATGACGCGCTGGGTATGGCTAAACCGGCAATATAAGTGAGTTGCAGATCTAGAAGTGTGAGAAACAGTTTCCACACGAAGCTGAGGTAAACATGGATCTAAGAAAAGACAGAATAATACAAGTTATATTCAGCGAAGGCTGCGGGAGTTCTCTATAGGTTCAATCTAAACTGACAGTGCTAGAGAAGCTAAAATATAATGGTGGAGCGGAAGCATACGGATGAGGATCAAGCCTAACGAGTTTATATCTATAGCTAAGATCAATCTACAGCGATGAAGTACAAGAACGAGGGTTCATGGCGAGCTACAGAAGAAAACCTAAAAGTGAGATCTATGGGGAGAAGATAGCATACCCGAGGAAATAGAGGACGGCGGCGAGTTCTCTGGTCGCGTTCAGGTTGATGAAGCAGCCAGACTTGCTGGCGACGGCGAGCTCGACGGACGGCTGCGGAAGCTCGGGCGCTGGAGACGGAGGAAGAAGAAGCAGAAGGGGAAAAGAGATGGGCCTCAGCGGTATTTATAGGCCAAAGAGATAAAAACGGTAAGCGCGGGAATCAAGGAGGCGAGAAATCAGATAAAGATTGAGTTGTCGCCTCGATCTTCGGTGCGGCAATAAGGAAAGGTAACAAATTGATGCGGCCATTAAATGCGGAGATGATGTCATGACGGATTGACACAATTTCAGGAGATGATGTCATGGCCGGTTTATGAAGCAAACAAGTTGGAGAAAGGAAATTTATACAAGACTTGGAAGACTGACATGAACAAGTTCAAATCAATCTGGAGCCTAATGTCAGGGATATTACTAGCAGGTGTAAACCGGCCAGGAGGGTCCGGATTACACTGAGAAGGTTGTATTATTACAAGCCTAGTAGAATATATAACAAGAGGTTATAGCCCATAGAGGTTTAGGGCCCATGTATAAGGCCCACGGTTTGTAAACCGTCATACCATGTAACTTGGGATGTAAGATAGAAAGAGTAGAGACCGAGGCGGACACGTTTGTGAGCCGGCCTCGGGACTCTGTAAACCGGACCGAGTGTCACCTGCTATATAAAGGGACGACCCGGCGACGGTTAAGGACAAGAAACAACAGCTCGAGACACAGGCAAGTGGATTCGTTCCATGGTCATCGAAGCCCAAGCAATACCACACCAAACTAGACCTAGGCTTTTACCTTCATCGAAGGGGCCGAACTAGTATAAAACTCCCTATGTCCTTCGTCTGCTTTAACCCGTTCAAGCTAACTCGAGCGATGGCCTCACACCTAAGTCCGTTAATACGGACATCTGCCATGCTAAATCCACGACAAGCACTGTGTATGTTCAAGTGGCTGCCGTGTTTCGCACTCCTCCGTCGTAAGAGTGGAAACACTTGCTGTAATCATTTTTTTCTTTAGAAAAACAGTGGACATGCTCTACCGTGCGGATCCTCCTCCAGCCATTCACTAAATTACTCACTTTCGCCACGTGTGGGACAGCCAGCATCAGGTCCACCAGCCATGCACTAAATTACTCTGTAGTAGAGTGACGGTAGACTACCCAGATCAAAGCGCCGCAGTAATGCCCAATGAGCCGTCAAATCACAAAACCCCCTCCTTTCCAACAGTAAGTTAGACGGATGAAGCAACCATCATTTCACTCTTCTCTCTCAGCTTCCTCTCTACCCAACTCGCTTCTCCCTCATCTTGTTCCTCATTTCTTCAAGAAAACCCCGACCTGCTTCTGCCATTGTTCTTCTCTCCTAAAGAAGGAAAGGTGAGCGCATCAATGGTGTTGATTCTGGCCAAGGCCCGGTCTTGCAACCCCGAGACAGATCCTATAACTCCCTCTCTTTTCTTCTTTTGGGTTTCTAATTATGGTTTCTTTTCTTTTATTTATATTTGATAGTTTCTTGATGGACGCTGGAGCACCGGCCGAAGTGATGTCTATGGCTTTGGCCAAAACCGTTGAGGCTCATGGTACGAAGAAGCGCAAGCACCCCGTCGAGACTACCGCAGATAAGCTCAAAGCCATCGCCCTGTCCAAGCCCCCCTCTCTGGGATACCTCATTAAGCAAGTCCAGGTAATATCTCTTCTTGACGATCTTTTTCTCGATCTTGATCGTGTTTTTTCATCTAACACGCAGTACTAGTACTAGTAGTACAACTTTCTCGGTGATCTTGCATTTGATTTTGTGTGCCAAATGACGGTTCTAAATTCCTCTTTTGACCAAAACATGCGAGAGGTTGACACTGATTTCTTGTAGATTACTTTAACTAGTACTTTATGAACATCAATGCTACCTTTGAAGAGGGTATATTTGCCTGAGTAACTTGTGTTATGGATATTGGAAGTAATCCCTCTGCTCTCATGCCTTTGAAGACATGTTCTAGTGTCTTTGTTCACTCATTTCTGTGAGTATATGTAGTCATATATGGAGTATAATATCGAAAATCGTCTTATATTTCTGAATGGAGGTAGTAATAAAATATTGTTTATGTTTGAATTAGAACCAGGTCCGCGGTGGAGATGAAGTTCTCAAAGTCATGCTGTGTGAACTGGAAGACCTGAGGATGAGTTCTACTGCTAAACTATCCAGCTGGTGTATCCTTGTCGCCACGTGTCCTGAGCTAGTGTTTCATGTAGCATTGTTGCGAGGCGTGTTCTCGAGGTTGTACTTGAACACAACAATTTCCTGGCCGTGCCTTCGATTATGAAGGGTGTGGTTCTTGTAAAGCTTCCCAACAAATCTGATGCGGCATGTCTTCATGATCATGTTTATGAGTGGAAAGACCACTCTGTTAGGTTCTCTAAGGTTGACGAGTTGGTGATGGTGCATGTAGACATCTCTCACGAAGTCCATGGCCTAGTCAGTTATGCAGGGTTCATCTCGTAGGTCGGTGGCAAGAGATAGTCTGCAGAGTTTAATTAGTGCAAATTTGCTTGTTTGTAGTAAGTACTATTGTTCAGTACTTGATTTGTGTTTGTGAACCCTGTATTGTTTATTAGAACTGACGCTTTTGGTGTGTGATCAGTCCCGAGAAGGGTCTATGTTAATGTCTGTCCACTCAATTCAGTCTGTATATTTTGAAGTATCCAGATCATCTTTTTTGTGGTGACGGATTATCAATTATGGTTACACTCCAATATCTGTATGCATTGCAGGGTTTATCGCACGCACCAGGATTTCCAGTCCCATGGATGTTCGGTCCATACAATTTTTCATGACCTTTGGACTGTCCTGCTTGTGGGAGTAGGCGAGGCCCCTACATGCCACCCGTAGTTGGACGATCAATCTTCTGTTTAGTACTTCAACATAGTGATTTCCTCGTAAGGATTCACTCATGTCACATGAAGGAAATCTTATTGATTTACTGTCTAAATCTTATTTATTTAATGTCATGTTTTCTTTCTTTTCCTGCAATTTTACTATGCAGGTTTTGTCATGTGACATTCATCACAGAATAAACCTCTTGGTTTGCTCTACGATGGCTATTTTTGCAGGTTTCACTTCTTATGTCGTGTCAGTAACGAAGGCACTGTCCATCACATATATTATTGGAAAAAATTGGATCTGTCTGTTGTTTGAGTACAAGATCAATCCCTATGATGAACTGCAGTTTGGTTTAACAAAACTGCCACAATTAGTCCTTCTCGCGTTTAAAAGAAATGAAGAAAAAAAAATGGATCATGGTCACGACGCCTAGTCAAGTTAGAAAGCTGATCATAGCAGACCAGACACGATCGCCGCTGTCTCGCACATCGGTAGCACCTTCAGTAAAGGATCGAGCACCGGTAGTTGCTCTAGCACTGACAGCGGCAGCAGCTCAGTCTGATCCAGCTGAGGATTGGGCACCGACTGCATCAGCGGATCAGGCTGATCTACCGGAGGATCGGGCATCAACACCAGCACCTGCTCCGACACCGGCACCAGCTGTACAAGGAGCAACATCTTCGGCAGCAGTAGCGGCTTCGGCACCTCCACCAACACTTGCACTTGCACCGGCTCCGGCCCGTGCAGCAGCAACCGGACGAGTAGTTGCACCGGCAATAGACTGGGCTGCAGTTCACACTTCATATACCAAAGTCCTTACAAAAACCGACATGTCCACCTTCTTGGTAAGCATTGGCCGCCCAAGTGTTTAATTCTTTTTTCTTTCCATGTTGTTTCGCATGATTCACAGTGTTGATCTAACTATTTGGGTATGTCTTCTTGTTTGCAAACAAAGAATTCCTAGAGCAACGAGGGAGTCGTTCAACAATCCGGGCGATAGCAGCCAAGTTTCTCTTACCTTGCGCAGCCTTGGTGTGAATGAACCTACTCAATATACCGTAAGTACAAAGGATGGTCGCATGATGATTGATGCGAAAGGATGGTCAAGTTTCAAATCTAAATCATATCTTGCGGTAGGGGATTATTTCAAAATCGAACTTTCTCGGCAAGGAGAGCTGGTCCAAATCAACTTTGAAATTCTTAAGTAGCAGCATGCAACTGCCGAACTAATCTATCCTACGAGAGATTTTGATGTAATAATCTAGCATGGTGAAACAAGTGTCCTGTGTGTATAAGTAATACGACAGTATTATTTCTCACATGGTATATTATTGATAGAATTGCAAATTGCTGGCTAGGAACTGTCGTTCGATTTTATTCCAACAAATGTCGTGCTTTATTCAATTTTGTGTATTCGCCTTGCGACATCATCTAAAATCAGCGCCGTACCGATCATTTGCAATATGAAAAGCGCCGAGGTAAAACACATGGGCCCCCAAACATGCAGGGTGGGCCCGCGGCCCAAAGTCCAGAACCGTGAGCCTGTCTGAGTATTATATTCTCAGCTGAACCCCCATAATGCCCGTGTGTTGCACGTAACATCAAGATGCATTTGTATGAGTATTTTATCTTGTGAGAGAAAAGGATGAACGAGGGAAGGCCTTATTTGCAAATGTGGAGAGGTGTGTGGGTACCTTTTTGCAAAATTGCCATAGTTTCCTTCCTATCCGTCAAATATAAATTTGTATGTATAAAGTTGTGATATAAAAGATTTGTATATTTCTTTACAGAGGGAGTATCTCTCTGTCAAAAATATATTTTTGTGTAACTAGTTACTCCTGTCTTTCTACTTCCTTTCGCTGATATGTGGGGCATCCGGCAACAGGGTCCACGTGCCATATGCACAAATTAGAGTGCACAACTGCACAGTAGACACACCCCGGTCATAGTGCCGCAGTAATGCCCAATGAGCCGTCAAATCACACCCCCCCTATCCAGCTTTAGCAGTAAGCTGGAAGAACAAAGCGGCAATATTCCTCCACCTCACCACGGGGACCCACCGGATGGGCCATCGTATTCTGCGAAAAAAAATGTTTCCCAACTGACTGCTAGAACCCACCGGACGGGTCACCATATTTCGCAAAAAAAAAACCGTTCCCCCCACTGTCAGTGTAACGCCCCGGGCACACACGCCGGTGGTCGTTACTCCCGGCGGGATCTAGACTGGCCCCACATATCAATATTAGTCTTTTCCGTGCACTTTGTCCTCACTCGCGCGCACCCGGGACTAACTTCCCGGTCGGTCACCCATCCTGAAACTACGCCAAGCTGAGCACGCTTAACTTTGGAGTTCTATCCGAATGGGCTCCCGGAAAAGAAGGAATTCCTTATTGATATGAGTAGTCTATCATCCCTATAAGCTAGGCTATCACATACGCTCCCGCTCAGAGGAACCGTCGTCCTTGTCGGGTCACAGGAACGTTCCCTCTTGGCACAACCATTTGTGCATCCAGTCCGATACATGTGCCATGCCGTGTGCCACGACGGGTCACAAACATCATGAATAACATGCGCAAACATCCGTGTAACCGCGAGGGTTGGCTCTGATACCAACTTGTAATGCCCCGGACATGCCCGCCGGTGGTCGTTACTCTTGGCGGGATCTAGACTGGCCCCACGTATCAATACTAGTCTTTTCTGCGCACTTTGTCCTAACTCATGTGCACCCAGGACCAAATCCCCGGTCGGTCACCCATCCTGAAACTACTCCAAGCTGAGCACGCTTAACTTTGGAGTTCTATCCAAATGGGCTCCCGGAAAAGAAGGAATTCCTTATTGATATGAGTAGTCTATCATCCCTAATAAGTCAGGCTATCACAGTTAGCTCAGACCCACCGGAAGTGCCTCCTTATTACGCACAAAAGAATGAAAACTCCCCCTTCTAGTTGGGACCCACCTTGGTGGGTGGCTGACTTGTGGGCCTAATAAGTTGACGCGGACGGAGTGCTTTCTCAACATAGTCAATATGAACGATTCTAGCTCCAGTGACCGTACGATGTCCATCCAACGGCCGTAGTGCTTATTCAACCTCTGGTCTTCTTGCTCGAGCCGGCCAAAGCAGCGCCGGTTGTCCCGCATGCTCCTGCCTCCCGTGGCCGGCTGTGCTGCCGCGGAGACCTCACCGCCCCTACTATTCCCACCGCTGGCCAGGCCCTGCGGCGACGGCAGCCTCACACCACAGCCGAACCAGTGAACCCTCGTACTCCTCTCCGTGCGGGCTTCCACTGTCGCGTCTTCCCCGGCTCCGCGTCATCCCCTTCCTAGGCCTCGAGATCGTCCACCGCCCAGGTGCTCTCCGCACGGCGTGGTCAACGTGGTCAAGGAACGACTTCCATCGGAAGAGTACTGTACGTGGAGAGGCTGACAGCTGGGTCCACGGGCGCAGCAAGGAAGTGCCTCCTTATTACGCGAAAATAATTATTCCTCCACCTGACAGCGGGGACCCACCGGACAGGCCATCGTATTTCGCGAAGAATACGTTTCCCCCTGACTGCTGGGACCCACCAGCTACATCTTCGCACACAAGGAAGTGCATCGGGCAACAAAAAAACGATTCGCCCCCCTGACTGCTGGGACCCACCAGCTACATCTTCGCAGGCAAGGAAGTGCCTGACAGTCGGGACCCACCTGGTTGAGGCATACGTAGCATTGTCATTCTGGTCACGAATGTGTACGTACATACTGTTCGATGTAGAGGCGCGCACATGTCGTAGTAGAGGCACGCACTTGGCATGTACACGTACGTACAGCGGCAAGTGTGCAAGAAAGAAAATACAACCACGTACATACATACGGGCAGGGCCTCGAACGCCTACTCGCGCATACGTACGACCAGGGCTCGTGTACATGGCTAGGTCGGAACAGAGAAACAACGTCTTCACCGTGTTCATGGCGAGCCAACCGGCTGGGTCGGAACGGAATGCGTCGTCGTGTTCATCCGGAGGGCTTGGACGGAATAGCCAATGGAAACGAGGCCTGGCGTACCGCAGAACAGAGGAAACGCCTAGTGTTCGACCGGCCATGGTCGAAATGGGATCATGTTCATCGGGAGGGGCTGGAGTACCACAAAACAGAGGAAATGGACCTCCTACGGTCGAAACGGGGGTCCTGTTGATCGGGAGGGGTGTGGTGTACCGCAAAACGAAGGAAACGGACTTGTGTTGGAGTGCTACGGTCGAAACGGGGGTCCTGTTCATCGGGAGGGCTGTGGCGTACCGCAAAATGGGACTCCACAGGATACTGTTCATCTCCACTGTCGACCCCCTCCAGCCTCCACGGGCTACTGTTCATCCATCGTCGACCTCCTGTAGCTTCCACATGCGACTGTTCATCCACGGGCTCATGTTCATCCAACCTCCACCGCGCGCTACTCCACCGGCTACTGTTCAACCAGCGCACTCCATGGGCTCCGGTTCAACCACCCCTCCATGGGCTACTCTTTATCCAGCCATTCACCGTCTACTGTTCATCCTGCCCTCCACGGGGTGGTCCTGTTCATCCAGCCCTCCACGGGGTCCTGTTCATCCAGCCTCAACCGGCTCAATCGATCGGGGTCCTGTTCATCCAGAGGCAACACCACCGGGTCCTCTTCATCCACCCCCACCAGGAATTGTTCATCCAAACCCCCCAGCAACGCTCACTGTTCATCCAAAGGTAGCATCGATCGGCTTCAGTTAGCAGCAGTAGCGAAGGAACCGCTCGATCGGGTTCAGGTAACAACAATCGATCGATCGCTTGGGATCAGTAACGCGTAGCCTGCAGTGCAATCGCCCTGGTTCAGTTAGAGCCCAACGCCTCGCTTAGGTTCAGTTAGAGCCCAACGCCTCGCACCCACGCGCGTGCGTGTACGAGAGAAACGCGCATCGCTCGGCCCCGACCACCCACCGTAACCGGGAACACCCCGATATTTTCCTCGCCCTCGCTTCTACCATGGTTTTTTCCGTCATGGACGGCCCAAAGAATGTCATGCAGCTGCGTCTCCGGCCCATTTTCTGTCATGATTTTTTGTCATAGATGTAGGTCCCCACCACATCTATGATGATACCGGGTTTTGTCACAATTATCATCATAGAAGTGTCATAAGTATGATAGAAAAAAAGTTCGTTCGGCCCAAAATGTCACGGATGTGTATTTTTTTGTAGTGTATATATACCCCTCCACCCCCTCTTACTAAGTAAGAGAGCCATCGGAATGTGCCTACACTTCCACTACTTATTTTCTGAGAGAGAGAACCACCTACTCATGTGTTGATATCAAGAGATTCCATTCCTACCATTTGAACCTTGATTTCTAGCCTTCCCAAGTTGTTTTCCACTAAAATATTTCTTCTACCATAGCCAAATCTATGAGATAGAGTTGAGTGTTGGGAGATTATCATTTGAAGCACAAGAGCAAGGAGTTCATCATCAACACACAATCTATTACATTTGGGAGAGTGGTGTCTCCTAGATTGATTAGGTGTCACTTGGGAGCCTCCGACATGATGTGGAGTTGAACCAAGAAGTTTGTAAGGGCAAGGAGATCGCCTACTTTGTGAAGATCTACCCAAGTGAGTCAAGTCCTTCGTCGACGATGTCCACGGTGGGATAGACAAGGTGGCTTCTTCATGGACCCTTCGTGGGTGGAGCCCTCCTTGGACTTGTGCAACTATTATGCTTTGTGGATTGAAGTCTCCGTCAACGTGGACGTACGGTAGCACCACCTATCAGAACTAGGCCAAAAATCACAGTGTACCCATTGTGGTTGGCTTCTCCAAACCCTTATGTAAGTGCATCTAGTGCCACCCCTAGTTGGTTTTGGAGTATTGACGACAAACCTGGTTGAGGGACTAATGTGTTTGTGAGAATTGCAGGATAACACAGGTAGTAGTCCCTCATTGATTCGGTTTACCTACCTCAGATGACCCCTAAAAATGTATGAAGACATTGACAATAGTGGTGGTACATCATGATAATCTTATTCAAGACGATGACAAGAGAAGACATTGTGTGAAGACTATGGAGTGCGAAGACTTAGATATTTCGTTGTTTCCTTTTCTTCTTTGTTGAGTCATAGGAACCACCGTACTGTTAAGTGGGGTCCAAGTGAACTAAGTCAGAGTGACTGATGTGATGTTCAACCAAATCTCGTGTCTTCGAGCGAAGACAACGAGAGCAAATCTTATCCAGAGCTGGATGAGCCAGCTTTACTTGTAGCCCAAGTAAAGTTGCCGTGTGAGTGTTTGAAATCTGACCGTTGGAACACGTGTCAGTTCCTTAGTGACCCAGGGTCACTTCGGACAAATCAGGTCGGGCTGCCCAGTGGCTATAAATAGCCCACCCCCTGCACCATAAATTGGTGGCTGCTCAGAGTTATTGCACGGCTTGTGTCGTTTGAGAGCAACCCACCTCCGAAGCATTTGAGAGAGAAATCCTTGCGAGGACAACGCCAAAACACCCAGAGCCAAAGAGTGTTAGGCATCACCGAAGTCTTTCTGTCTGTGTGACCTGAAGACTTATTACACTTGAGGACTGTGTTTCCTCCAGCCGGTTAGGCGTTGCGTTCTGGGCATCCAAGAGTCATTGTGGATCGCCGGTGAATGAAGTCTGTGAAGGTTTGGAAGTCTACCTTGAAGACTTACCAGAGTGATTGGGCGAGGACTAGGTGTCCTTAGCTCAAAGGGAATAAGGTGAAGACGTGGTCTTCTGAGTTAAATCTCAGCCTCCCTAACCAGACGTACAGTTGTCACAGCAACTGGAACTGGTCTAACAAATCACTGTCTTCCCCGAGCTACTGGTTCTATCCTTTCCTTCCCTTTACTTACTTTCTTATGTTGTGAAGTCATTGTCTGCCTGCCTTATCTGATTGACTTCATTGTATGACTACTTGTTCTGGTTGGCTTCATTCTTTCTTTCATATTAATCCTTACTGCCTAGCTGCTATTAGTCTTCATGCTTTCACTTCATTGAATACCTGACTATGGCTTGTCTAGTGTAGTCTACTTTCCGCTGCATATAAATAGGATTGGATTTAACCTTTGTCTTCGAAACTTCCATGTATTGAAGCATTTCATAAAAATCACCTATTCACCCGCCTCTAGTCGATATACTGCACTTTAAATTGGTATCAGAGCCAGGTGCTCCCTTGTTGTGTGTGATTCGGTTTAACCACCTAGAGTTTTAGCTATGTCGACTACAGGGATAATCAAAGTCTCCGCTGCGTGCCCCGTCTTCGATGGCACTGAATATCCCTACTGGGAGAACAAGATGCGCATGCACCTTGAAGCCATTGACGTGGACCTCTGTTTTGTCGTCAAGAATGGCATTCCTAAGACAGGTGAAGGTATCACCCATGTTGATGTCAAGAGGCTCGTTCAACTAGATTCAACGGCCAAGAACATCATCTGTGGTCATCTGACCAAAGGACAGTATGGTCGTGTAAGTGCCCTAGAAATGTCAAAGGAAGTTTGGGACTGGCTCTCAAAGGTCAATGAAGGAGTATCAACCCAAAGAGATCAAAGGATCGGTGTCCTCCGCAATCTTTTCAATCGCTTCAAGAAACATGACAATGAGAATGTCCAGCACACATTCGATCGTCTCACTGACATCACAAATGAGCTTCAGGCACTTGGCACCACTGAGATCACCAAGCATGAAATCGTCAAGACCCTCCTGAGTTCACTCGACAGCTCATTTGATATCCTTGCCCTGATGATTCAAGAACGCCCTGACTTCAAGACTCTCGATCCGTCTGATATACTTGAGAGGCTCAACACACATGAGTTCCAGCTATCTGAGAAATGTGACATCTATGGTCCCAACTATGGCCGATCTCGCGCCTTAAAGGCAAAGGCTGTTTCTTCACCTGAAGAAGAATCTGACTGGAGTTCTGATGATCCTAAAGACATTGGAAAGGAGCTTGCCATGCTTGTGAAGAAGTTCCAGAAATTCACTAGGAAGAAAGGCTTCAGAAAGTCTTCACGATCCTGCTCAAGAAATGATGAAGCTTCTACCCGTGACTACAAGAAGAGAACCTGTCATAAGTGCAAGAAACCTGGTCACTACATCTCTGAATGTCCTCAGTGGGACAATGAGAAGAAGAAGAAGAAGAGAAAGGAATATGATTCTGATGACAAGAAAAAGAAGAAATACTCAAAGTCTTCTTCCAAGTCTTCATCAAAGTATTCATCGCACAAGTATAATTCATCTGGCAAGGCTCGTGCGTTTGTTGGCAAGGAGATGGATTCGGAGGAGGAGTCTGCTTCAGAAGAAGCGGAGGTGGAGTCTGAGGAGGATTCTGATTCTGGTGCTGCAAGTCTGGCTCTAGCCACAGCCTACGTTGCCAAGTCTATCTTCAACACGGAAGACAATGGCTCAGTCTCCAACATTGTTGATGAGGACGACGACTCTGCTCCCACCTACTACTTCATGGCACGCAGTGCCAAGGTAAAATCACGTGATGCTTACTTTCAAACATCTAGTGAAGATGACTCTGATTGTGAATCAAAACCTAGCTACAAGACACTTGCTAAAATTGCCACTGAACAACACAAAGCCATGGAACATATTCAAAAACTGTTAGACAAAAGCGATGACCTGTTGGACGCAGAAATGACCCGTTCTCAGTCCTTAATTGAAGACATAAAAAAATCTTCAAGTTAAGTACGAGGAACTTGATGGTCTTTATGAATCGCTCTCAAAAACTCATGAAAAGCTTTCCCACGATTACCTTCAAAGGAAGCGAGAACTTGAGAAATTGAAAGCAGCTCATGAAGATCTTCAAAAGGAAAATGAGTCACTCCACGCACAACTGATCAGCTCCACTCAGCAAGGGTTTGATCCACCATGTCTAAAATGCACTAAGCGTGATAACGCTACATCTGTTGCTGAATGTTCTACTGCTGACACTGTTGCAATATCTTCAACTACTGATGTGGTAACTAACCCCTCTGCTGAGGATACCACTACTATTGCTGATGAAAATGCTAGGTTGAAGACTTTGCTTGAAACAGGGATGTACAAAAGCCTCAAAGGGCATCAGACTCTATGTGATGTCTTCAAAAAGCAGATACTGAACCGAAACCCTAGGAAAGAGGGTGTTGGGTTCGACAGGAAAATGAATGTTGATGGTTCATACTGGAAGCCTGAGCAGTATCCCAAAATCACATGGGTTGCTGCAAAGGAACCTTCAGTGGATCCATCTACCCTATCTGGCTTCACTTGTGCAAATCCTATTATCATTGATGAATCCTTTGATGCAAACTATAAACTGTTTAAGAATCAAAATGGTGAAGTGTTTGCTAGGTATATTGGTACTAACTGCAGGAATGGGCCACTTATGAAGAAGATCTTGAAGGAAATATGCCCTAGAGGCAATAATAAAGTTGTTATTTATATTTCCTTATATCATGATAAATGTTTATTATTCATGCTAGAATTGTATTAACCGGAAACTTAGTACATGTGTGAATACATAGACAAAACAGTATGTCCCTAGTATGCCTCTACTAGACTAGCTCATTGATAAAAGATGGTTATGTTTCCTAGCCATAGACATGAGTTGTCATTTGATCAACGGGATCACATCATTAGGAGAATGATGTGATGGACAAGACCCATCCGTTAGCATATCACTATGATCGTTTAGTTTTACTGCTATTGCTTTCTTCATGACTTATACATGTTCCTATGACTATGAGATTATGCAACTCCCGAATACCGTAGGAACACCTTGTGTGCTATCAAACGTCACAACGTAACTGGGTGATCATAAAGATGCTCTACAGGTGTCTCCGAAAGTATTCGTGGTGCTGGCATAGATCAAGATTAGGATTTGTCACTCCGAGTATCGGAGAGGTATCTCTGGGCCCTCTCGGTAACATACATCACAATAAGCCTTGCAAGCAAAAGACTAATGAGTTAGTCACGAGATGATATGTTACGGAACGAGTAAAGAGACTTGCCGGTAACGAGATTGAACTAGGTATAGAGATACCGACGATCGAATCTCGGGCATGTAACATACCGATGACAAAAGGTACAACGTATGTTGTTATGCGGTTTTGACCGATAAAAGATCTTCGTAGAATATGTAGGAGCCAATATGAACATCCAGGTTCCGCTATTGGTTATTGACCGGAGATGAGTCTCGGTCATGTCTACATAGTTCTCGAACCCGTAGGGTCCGCACGCTTAACGTTTGATGACGATCGGTATTATGAGTTTATGAGTTTTGATGTACCGAAGGTAGTTCGGAGTCCCGGATGAGATCACGGACATGACGAGGAGTCTCGGAATGTCCGAGACATAAAGATCGATATATTGGACGACTATATTCGGACACCGGAAGTGTTCCGGAAAAGTTTCGGATTTAACGGGATTGCCGGAGGGGGTTACCGGAACCCCCTACGAAGGGGATGGTCCATAGTGGGCCTTAAGGGAAAGAGAGAGGCAGCCCATAGGGCTGGCCGGCGCCCCACCTAGGGTTCCTAGTTGGACTAGGATTGGGGGGCGCCACCTCTCCCTCTTTTCCTTTCCCTCTCTTCCTTCTTTGGTGATTCCTACTAGGAATAGGATTGCAATCCTATTCCTAGTAGGATTGCTCCTCTAGCCGCGCCAAACAAGGGCCGGCCGGCCTCCCCCCTTGCTCCTTTATATACGGGGGCAGGGGGGCACCCAAAGACACACAACTTGAATTGTTCCAGCCGTGTGCGGTGCCCCCCTCCACAGAAACACACCTCGGTCATACCGTCGCGGAGCTTAGGCGAAGCCCTGCGCCGGTGAATACATCATATCCGTCACCACGCCGTCGTGCTGACGAAACTCTCCCATGAAGCTCAACTGGATCAAGAGCTCGTGGGATGTCATCAAGCTCAACGTGTGCTGAACGCGGAGGTGCCGTACGTTCGGTGCTTGATCGGTTGAATCGTGAAGAAGTTCGACTACATCAACCGCGTCACTTGACGCTTCCGCTCTCGGTCTACGAGGGTACGTAGACACACTCTTCCCTCTCGTTGCTATGCATCTGGTAGAAAGATCTTGCGTGATCGTAGGAAAATTTTAAAATACTACGTTCCCCAACAGTGGCATCAGAGCCAGGTCTATGCGTAGATGATATGCACGAGTAGAACACAATGAGTTGTGGGCGATACTAGTCATACTGCTTACCAGCATGTCATACTTTGCTTCGGCGGTATTGTGAGATGAAGCGGCCTGGACCGACATTACGCGTACGCTTACGCGAGACTGGTTTCACCGTTACGAGCACTCGTTGCTTAAAGGTGACTGGCGGGTGTCTGTCTCTCTCACTTTAGCTGAATCAAGTGTGGCTACGCCTGGTCCTTGTGAAGGTTAAAACAGCACATACTTGACGAAACATCGTTGTGGTTTTGTATGCGTAGGTAAGAACGGTTCTTGCTAAGGCCGTAGCAGCCACGTAAAACTTGCAACAACAAATTAGAGGACGTCTAACTTGTTTTTGCAGGGCATGTTGTGATGTGATATGGTCAAGACATGATGAGTTATACGGTTTTGTATGAGATGATCATGTTTTGTAAAGTTATCGGCAACTGGCAGGAGCCATATGGTTGTCGCTTTATTGTATGAAATGCAATCGCCATGTAATTGCTTTACTTTATCACTAAGCGGTAGCGATAGTCGTAGAAGCAATAGTTGGCGAGACGACAACGATACTACGATGGAGATCAAGGTGTCACGCCAGTGACGAAGGTGATCATGAAGGTGCTTTGGAGATGGAGATCAAAAGCACAAGATGATGATGGCCATATCATGTCACATATTTTGATTGCATGTGATGTTTATCTTATTATGCTTCTTATTTTGCTTAGAACGACAGTAGCATTATGAGATGATCCCTTACTAAATTTCAAGGTATAAGTGTTCTCCCTGAGTATGCACCGTTGCGAAAGTTCGTCGTGCCGAGACACCACGTGATGATCGGGTGTGATAAGCTCTACGTTCAAATACAACGGGTGTATGCCAGTTTTGCACACGCAGAATACTCGGGTTAAACTTGACGAGCCTCGCATATGCAGATATGGCCTCGGAACACTGGAGACCGAAAGGTCGAGCGTGAATCATATAGTAGATATGATCAACATAAGATGTTCACCATTGAAACTACTCCATCTCACGTGATGATCGGACATGGTTTAGTTGATTTGGATCACGTGATCATTTAGATGACCGGAGGGATGTCTATCTAAGTGGGAGTTCTTAAGTAATATGATTAATTGAACTTTAATTTATCATGAACTTAGTCTTGGTAGTATTAGCATATCTATGTTGTAGATCAATAGCTCGCGATGTTGCTCCACGTTTATTTTTTATATGTTCCTAGAGAAAACCAAGTTGAAAGATGTTAGTAGCAATGATGCGGAATTGTTCCGTGATCTGAGGATTATCCTCATTTCTACACAGAGAATTATGTCCTTGATGCACCACTAGGTGACAGACCTATTGCAGGAGCAGATGTAGACGTTATGAACGTTTTGACAATAGCTCGGTATGATGACTACTAGATAGTTTAAGTGCACCATGCTTTACGGCTTAGAACCGGGACTTCAAAAACGTTTTGAACACCACGGAGAATATAAGATGTTCCAAGAGTTGAAATTAGTATTTCATACTCATGCCCGTGTCGAGAGGTATAAGACCTCTGACAGTACTTTGCCTACAAGATGGAGGAGAGAGCATGTGCTCAGATTGTCTGGGTACTGCAATTGCTTGAATCAAGTGGGAGTTAATCTTCCAGATAAGATAGTAATTGACAAAGTTCTATAGTCACTATCACCAAGTTAGTAGAACTTCGTGATGAACTATAATATGCAAGGGATGACGAAAGTAATTCCCGAGCTTTTCACGATGCTGAAATCGGCGAAGGTAGAAATCAAGAAAGAGCATCAAGTGTTGATGGTTAACAAGACCACTTGTTTCAAGTAAAGGGCAAAGGGATAGAAGGGGAACTTCAAGAAGAATGACAAGCAAGTTGTCACTCCTGTGAAGAAACCCAAAGCTAAAACTCAAGCCTAAAACTAAGTGCTTCTACTTCAAAGGAAATGGTCACTGGAAGTGGAACTGCCCTAGATACTTGGCGGATAAGAAGGATGGCAAAGTGAACAAAGGTATATTTGATATACAGATTATTGATGTGTATTTTACTAGTATTCATAGCAACCCCTCGGTATTTGATACTGATTTAGTTACTAAATAGTAGTAACTCGAAATGGGAGTTGCATAATGAACAGAAACTAGTTAAAGGATGAAGTGACGATGTGTATTGGAAGTAGTTCCAAGATTGATATGCTCATCATCGCACACTCCCTATACTTTCGGGATTAGTGTAAAACCTAAATAAATGTTATTTGGCATTTGCGTTGAGCATGAATATGATTTGATCATATTTGTTGCAATACGGTTATTCATTTAAAATCATAGAATAATTGTTATTCTGTTTACATGAATAAAACCTTCGATGGTCATACACCCAATGAAAATAGTTTGTTGGATCTCGATCGTGGTAATACACATATTCATAATATTGAAGCCAAAAGATGCAAGGTTAATAATGATAGTGCAACTTATTTCTGGCACTGCCGTTTAGGTCATATTGGTGTAAAGCGCATGAAGAAACTCCATAGTGATGGATTTTTGGAATCACTTGATTATGAATCACTTGGTGCTTGCGAACCATGCCTCATGGGCAAGATGACTGAAACTCCGTTCTCCAGAACAATGGAGCGAGCAACAGATTTGTTGGAAATCATACATACTGATGTATGTGGACCAATGAGTGTTGAAGCACGCGGCGGGTATCATTATTTTCTGACCTTCACTGATGATTTGAGCAGATATGGGTATATCTACTTAATGAAGCACAAGTCTGAAACATTTGAAAAGTTCAAAGAATTTCAGAGTGAAGTAGAGAATCATCATAACAAGAAAATAAGAGTTTCTACGATATGATCGTAGAGGTAAATTATTTGAGTTAGCGAGTTTGGCCTTCAGTAAAAACGATGTGAAATAGTTTCACTACTCACGCCACCTGGAACACCACAGTGTAATGGTGTGTCCGAACGTCATAACCGTACTTTATTAGATATGGTGCGATCGATGATGTCTCTTACCGATCTACCACTATCGCTTTTGGGGTTATGCATTAGAGACAGCTACATTCACGTTAAATAGGGCACCATCTAAATCCAGGGAGATGACACCGTACGAACTGTGGTTTAATGAGAAACCTAAGCTGTCATTTCATTAAGTTTGGGACTGCGATGCTTATGTGAAAAAGTTTCAACATGATAAGCTCGAACCCAAATCGGAGAAATAAATCTTCATAGGATACCCAAAAGAAACTGTTGGGTACACCTTCTATCAAAGATCCGAAGGCAAGGTCTTTGTTGCTAAGGGTGGATCCTTTCTAGAGAAGGAGTTTCTCTCGAAAGAAGTGAGTGGGAGGAAAGTAGAACTTGATGAGGTAATTGTACCTTCTCCCGAATTGGAAAGTGGAACATCACAGAAACTAGTTCCAGTGATTCCTACACCAATCAGTGAGGAAGTTAATGATGATGATCATGAAACTTCGGATCAAGTTTCTGCTAAACGTCGTAGATCAACCAGAGTACGTTCCGCACCAGAGTGGTATGGCAACCCAGTTCTGGAAATCATGTTACTAGACCATGATGAACCTATGAACTATGAGGAAGGGATGATGAGCCCAGATTCCGCAAAATGGCTTGAGGCCATGAAATCTGAGATGGGATCCATGTATGAGAACAAAGTGTGGGCTTTGGTTGACTTGCCCGATGATCGGCAGGCCATCGAAAATAAATGGATCTTCAAGAGGAAGACCGACACAAACGGTAATGTTACTGTTTACAAAGCTCGACTTGTTGCGAAAGGGTTTCGACAAGTTCAAGGAGTTGACTACGATGAGACTTTCTCACCCGTAGCGATGCTTAAGTCTGTCCGAATCATGTTAGTAATTGCCGCATTTTATGAAATCTGGCAAATGGATAACAAAACTGCATTCTTTAATGGATTTATTAAAGAAGACTTGTATATGATGCAACCAGAAGGTTTTTTCAATCCTAAAGGTGCTAACAAAAATGTGCAAGCTCCAGCGATCCATCTATGGACTCGTGCAAGCATCTCAGAGTTGGAATATACGCTTTGATAAGTTGATCAAAGCATATAGATTTATACAGACTTGCGGTGAAGCCTGTATTTACAAGAAGTGAGTGGGAGCACTACAACCTTTCTGATAAGTATATGTGAATGACATATTGTCGATCGGAAATGATGTAGAATTTTCTGGAAAGCATAAAGGAGTGTTTGAAAGGAGTTTTTCAAAGAACGACCTTGGTGAAGCTGCTTACATATTGGGCATCAAGATCTATAGAAATAGATCAAGACGCTTGATAAGACTTTCGATGAGTACATACCTTGATAAGATTTTGAAGTAGTTCAAAATGGATCAGTCAAAGAAGGAGTTCTTGCCTGACTTGTAAGGTGTGAAGTTGAGTAAGACTCAAAGCCAGACCACGGCAGAAAAATATAGAGAGAATGAAAGTCATTCCCTATGCCTCAGCCATAGGTTCTATAAAGTATGCCATGCTGTGTACAAAACACGTTGTGTACCTTGCCATGAGTTTGACAGGGAGGTACAATAGTGATCCAGGATTAGATCACTGTACAGCGGTCAAAATTATCCTTAGTAATTGGATGACTAAGGAAATATTTCTCGATTATGGAGGTGATAAAGAGTTCGTCGTAAAGGGTTACGCCGATGCAAGCTTTGACACTAAATCCAGATGACTCTAAGTATTAATCTGGATGCGTATTGAAAGTGGGAGCAATTAGCTAGAGTAGCTCCATGCAGAGCATTGTAGACATAGAAATTTGTGAAATACGTACGGATCTGAATGTGACAGACCCGTTGACTAAACTTCTCTCACAAGCAAAACATGATCACACCTTATTACTCTTGGGTATTAATCACATAGCGATGTGAACTAGATTATTGACTCTAGTAAACCCTTTGGATGTTGGTCACATGGCGATGTGAACTATGGGTGTTATTCACATAATGATGTGAACTATCGGTATTAAATCACATGGCGACGTGAGCTAGATTATTGACTCTAGTGCAAGTGGGAGACTGAAGGAAATATGCCCTAGAGGCAATAATAAAGTTGTTATTTATATTTCCTTATATCATGATAAATGTTTATTATTCATGCTAGAATTGTATTAACCGGAAACTTAGTACATGTGTGAATACATAGACAAAACAGTATGTCCCTAGTTTGCCTCTACTAGACTAGCTCATTGATCAAAGATGGTTATGTTTCCTAGCCATAGACATGAGATTTCATTTGATCAACGGGATCACATCATTAGGAGAATGATGTGATGAACAAGACCCATCCGTTAGCATAGCACTATGATCGTTTAGTTTTACTGCTATTGCTTTCTTCATGACTTATACATGTTCCTATGACTATGAGATTATGCAACTCCCGAATACCGTAGGAACACCTTGTGTGCTATCAAACGTCACAACTTAACTGGGTGATCATAAAGATGCTCTACAGGTGTCTCCGAAAGTATTTGTGGTGTTGGCATAGATCAAGATTAGGATTTGTCACTCCGAGTATCGGAGAGGTATCTCTGGGCCCTCTCGGTAACATACATCACAATAAGCCTTGCAAGCAAAAGACTAATGAGTTAGTCACGAGATGATATGTTACGGAACGAGTAAAGAGACTTGCCGGTAACGAGATTGAACTAGGTATAGAGATACCGACGATCGAATCTCGGGCAAGTAACATACCGATGACAAAAGGAACAACGTATGTTGTTATGCGGTTTTGACCGATAAAAGATCTTCGTAGAATATGTAGGAGCCAATATGAACATCCAGGTTCCGCTATTGGTTATTGACCGGAGATGCGTCTCGGTCATGTCTACATAGTTCTCGAACCCGTAGGGTCCGCACGCTTAACGTTTGATGACGATCGGTATTATGAGTTTATGAGTTTTGATGTACCGAAGGTAGTTCGGAGTCTTGGATGAGATCACGGACATGGCGAGGAGTCTCGGAATGTCCGAGACATAAAGATTGATATATTGGACGACTATATTCGGACACCGGAAGTGTTCCGAAAAAGTTTCGGATTTAACGGGATTGCCGGAGGGGGTTACCGGAACCCCCTACGAAGGGGGATGGTCCATAGTGGGCCTTAAGGGAAAGAGAGAGGCAGCCCATAGGGCTGGCCGGCGCCCCACCTAGGGTTCCTAGTTGGACTAGGATTGGGGGGCGCCACCTCTCCCTCTTTTCCTTTCCCTCTCTTCCTTCTTTGGTGATTCCTACTAGGAATAGGACTGCAATCCTATTCCTAGTAGGATTGCTCCCCTAGCCGCACCAAACAAGGGCCGGCCGGCCTTCCCCTTGCTCCTTTATATACGGGGGCAGGGGGGCACCCAAAGACACACAAGTTCAATTGTTCCAGCCGTGTGCGGTGCCCCCCTCCATAGAAACACACCTCGGTCATACCGTCGCGGAGCTTAGGCGAAGCCCTGCGCCGGTGAATACATCATATCCGTCACCACGCCGTCGTGCTGACAAAACTCTCCCGTGAAGCTCAACTGGATCAAGAGCTCGTGGGACGTCATCAAGCTGAACATGTGCTGAACGCGGAGGTGCCGTACGTTCGGTGCTTGATCGGTTGAATCGTGAAGAAGTTCGACTACATCAACCGCATCACTTGACGCTTCCGCTCCCGGTCTACGAGGGTACGTAGACACACTCTTCCCTCTCGTTGCTATGCATCTGGTAGAAAGATCTTGCGTGATCGTAGGAAAATTTTAAAATACTATGTTCCCCAACAGATCTGGGTACCCAAAGGTTGTCTTGAGAAACTTCCAGCAAACGTTATCATGACACCTCCTGGGAAGAAGACAAACCCCAGACCAAAGGCTTCATATTGTCCTAAGGCTTCATACAGACAAAGGACTCACCTGAGTCACCCTAACACCAATGTTTTGCAGGGAAACCATACTCAGACCCATGAATATGAGCGTGTTTCCTCAAACCGCTATATTCATAAAACAAATAATTTTTCTGCTTATTCTTATGAGTATTATTCTCCTCCTGCAAGACTATTTGCTAGGGCTCCAAAGCCAAAATTCTCAGATGCTGCTCTTAGACTCATTGCTTCTAAGCCACCCCTGAAGATGTGGGTGGTGAAGTAGACCTGACTTTCTCTTGCATGGAAAGGTCTCCAGCCGAAAATCAAAAGCGTATGATGCTATTGCTGGGGACCTAAAACACTTGTAGGGCACAAGATCAAATGCCCAAATGGTTTACTATCCATTTTATTCGTGAATTGCTTGCTAATAATCTTATATGTCCTAACTTGGATCTAAGCTTTCATAATCCGCTTGTACGCAAAATGTCTATGCTTCACAATGATAATTGGTGAAGCCTATCCTCCTAACTGCATTGTAGGGAGTGACACCAAAGTCTTCAGAATGGATTATGGACAGCGGATGCACAAATCATATGACTGGAGATTGAAGTCTACTTATGGACTCAACCTTACATCCATCCAACAAGAGTCACAGCACATTTGCTGATACTGGTAAAAGAAAAGTGTTGGGTCTAGGTAGAGTTGCAATCTCAAGAGATCAGCACATGGATAAAGTCATGCTTGTTGAATCTCTTGGATTCAACTTAATGTCTGTCTCAATGCTTTGTGACTTAAACATGATTGTGATATTTGGAAAATTTCGTTGCCTTGTACTAATGGAATCTGACAAGTCTTTAGTATTTGAAGGATACAGAAAAGGTGATCTGTATATGGTAGATTTCTCAGCTGCACCGCAGATGGCCGTATGTCTTCTAGCAAAAGCTTCAGAGTGCTGGCTCTGGCATCGAAGGCTAGGACATGCCGGCATGAGGAACTTGCACACTCTCGCAAAGAAGAAGCACATCATAGGCATCGATGACGTCAAGTTCAAGAAAGATCATCTATGTGGTGCCTGTGAAGCTGGGAAGATGACTAGGGCCAAGCATCCTATCCCTTCGAGCTGCTTCACATGGACTTATTTGGTCCTACTCACTACTCCACGTTCTCTACCACAGCTTGTCTCTATGGCTTCGTCATTGTTGATGATTATTCAAGATACACATGGGTGCACATAATTCTCTACAACACTGAAGTGCAAGATGTCTTCAGACGCTTCGTCAATCGTGCCATGAACAACTATGGCGTCAAGATCAAGCATATTAGAATTGACAATGGCACTGAGTTCAAGAACACTGGCCTTGATCTTTATCTGGATACAATGGGGATCACTCATGAGTTCTCAGCCCCGTACACACCTCAGTAGAATGGAATCGTTGAGCGCAAGAACAGAACCCTAATTGAGATGGCTCGAACGATGCTCGATGAATACAAGACACCAAGAAGGTTCTGGCCCGAAGCTATTGATACTGCATGCCATGTCATCAACCGTGTTTATCTTCACAAGCTTCTGAAAAAAAACGTCCTATGAACTCCTCACTGGAAAGAAGCCAAACGTAAGTTACTTCAGAGTATTTGGAGCTAGGTGCTGGATCAAGGATCCACATCACAAGTCAAAGTTTGCACCAAAATCACATGAAGTCTTCATGCTCGGATATGGAAAGGACTCACACTCCTACAGAGTCTTAAACATCTTTTCTCTATAAAGTAGTTGAAACTGTGGATGTGTGGTTTGATGAAACGAATGGTTCACAAAGAGAGACCCTGCCAAATGTGCTAGATGAGGCTTCACCAAATGAATCTATCAAGCTAATGGGAACCGGTGAGATCATGCCTTCTGAAGCATAACCTGACGAGGAACTCATCATTTCTGCTCCAAATCAACCTGACGACAATGCTCAGCCTGAAGACAACCCTCCTGATGATGACAATGTACAGCAAGTGCAAAATATTCGTCCATCTCATCCTCGTGTTGCAAATGAAGTACAAGTTGAGAAGATAATTGACAGCATAAATGCACCTGGTCCACTTACTCGTTCAAGAGCAACACAGCTTGCAAATATCTGTGGGCCCTTTGCTTTTGTCTCAATATCTGAACCCAAGAAAGTTGCTGAAGCTTTTATGGTACCCGAAAGGATTCAAGCAATGTAAGAAGATCTTCAACAGTTTGAGCTGAACAACGTGTGGGAACTTGTCAAGCGTCCTGACCCTCGCAAGCACAACATAATAGGCACAAAATGGATTTATCGCAACAAGCAAGATGAGCATGGTGAAGTTGTCAGAAACAAAGCTCGTCTCGTTGCTCAGGGATACACTCAAGTTGAAGGGATTGACTTCATTGAAACATTTGCTCCCGTGGCTAGACTTGAAGCTATTCGTATACTACTAGCCTATGCAAATCATCACAACATACTTCTGTATCAAATGGATGTAAAGAGTGCCTTTCTCAATGGAAGGATTGAAGAAGAGGTGTATGTTGCACAACCACCTGGCTTTGAAGATCCAAAACGTCCTGATATGGTATACAAACTCAACAAGGCACTGTATGGCATCAAACAAGAACCTCGTGCTTGGTATGACACACTCAAAGACTTCCTGAAGAGCAAAGGCTTCAAACCTGGACCCCTAGATCCCACACTCTTCACGAAGACATATGATGATGAACAGTTTATCTGCCAAATCTATGTGGACGACATTATCTTCGGCTGCACTAACAAAAGATATAGTGATGAGTTTGGTCACATGATGCAAGAGCAATATCAGATGTCCATGATGGGTGAGCTGAAGTTCTTCCTTGGTCTTCAAATTCGTCAGCAAAGCAACGACATCTTCATATCTCAAGAGAAGTACCTCAAAGACTGTCTGAAGAAGTTTGGAATGCAAGACTGCAAAGGGTACTCGACGCCTATGCCAGCTAAACACCATCTAGGTCCCGACGCCAACGGTAAAGAGTTTGATCAAAAGGTATACCGCTCCATAGTTTAAGATGAGAGAGCATAGAGAGGTTAGGGTCCGATCACATTCACTTAGTTTAAAAGATTCAAATAAGAAGACATATATATA
>LR738711.1:591654955-591680919 GCA_902687465.1 Secale cereale | reverse complement strand
TACTTCATAAAATGCAGTTCTCTTCTATATGAAAAAAGAAAATAAGATGAGAATGCCACTCTCAGAATGCGGTTCTCTTCTGTATGAAAAACCTGACATCGGAATGTCATTTTAAGAATGCAGTTCTCTTGGTCGTATAGAATCTGACATGAACGTGAATCAATACAGAAAAGCAGTTAGAAAAGAAAAAAATGTAGAGTCAGACTAGGATTCACATACACTGCAGTGCGTGCGTGATGCGTTTAAAGCTTGCAGTGCAGTAACCTTCGAGTACACAGTGCAGTGCGCTTAATGCAAAAAAATGTAAACAAAAACGATTCCGCTTCTGAAGCGATGCAGTTCGCTTACGGGAAATGATTCCGCTTCTGAAGCGATGCAGTTCGCTTACGGTGGACGATTCGGTTCGCCTGCCCTAAAATAAATGCGCCCACTATCGCCCGAAGCGCCGCGCCCCGCCCCTCCTCTATCCCGACGGTTGCACGCCGCACCAACGCCACAATCATCACGAACCCACGATCGCCAACACGGTTGGGAGAAGAGATCGTGTCCTCGGCAGAAGTTGCTGCCGCTCACATTTAAATCCCGCGCTTCATCCACCAGACCGTCCTCACAAAACACACGACGCTGCGCCTTCCTCCTCCTCAACCTCCTCTTTGCAGCAATGGGGTTCAGCAGGACCTACGACGCCGTGCATGCGCACGGGAACACGAAGCTGAAGGTGATCTACACCACCGACGTCGCCGCCATGGCAACGTACGTCAAAGAGTTCAAGACACTTCTCCAGCGGCGCCGCCAGAAGATCGCCGGCATCGACGTGGAGTACACACCCGACCACAGCAGAGCGGCCCTGGTTCAACTATCCACCGGCAAGTACCACCCAGTGCTTCTTTTCCAGGTATGTGGTACATTGGGCAAGAGATGCATCCCCTTCGACAGGTTCCTCGGCGACCCAAGGTAAGCAATTCTCTCTGCCGAGTATGCGTTGCAGTTATATATGCCCATGTATGCAGTTCCGAAAGGTATAACTTGCGGTTCACTTTCCTTAGGTTCGAGTTCGCTGGCTTCGCCATCGAGCAGGACAAGCAGAAGCTCGCATCCTGCAACCTCCACATCACCAACTTCGTCGACATCCAGACGAACTGGAGGGTGCCTGATGGAACGAAGCCACTGGACTCGCTGGGCGATGTAGCTGCTGCCATCATCGACGACGAGTACGCAGACATGAAGATGAAGATGACAGACCACGACCACAGCCTGTGGACTTCCATTCTCAGCACCAAGCACGTCGAGTATGCTGCCAAGGACGCCTACGCTGCGTTCGAGATATGGAACCGAATCAGCACCATGAAGAAAGGCCTCACGCGCGCTGAAACAGAGAAGACAAGGAAGCGCCCGAGGTCATCCAGGAGGGGGTGGGGCAAGGGGGCATCAACTTCCACCTCCAACTCCAACGGGTGGAACTAGTGAAGCAGGACAGATGCTGAAACCCAAGGATTCCTGTCGCAAGTGCTCGATTTAGTTTCCCTCTGCGTATGTAGATTAGTTTGCTTTCGTTCTAGTTTGCTTTGGGACAATGTTTGCTTATGTTGCATTAGTTTGCTTGATGATGTACTATGTTAATTATGACCGCAGAACCGTGGTTTCTATCTATCAAATATATGCAGTTCTCCGTAGTCTGTTTTCAGTATGTATATTGCTTCAAAACTGCTGCCGTAGCTAGGATACACATAAAAAACAAAACTATCAGAGCTGTTCACATAGAGAATTCTTTCACAAAACTGCTCCTGTTAAGAAGGTTGATGCAGTGCTCTTTTATTAAAAAAAACTCTAGTTCCGTGTGTGGGTTAAAAAAAAGGAAAAGCTCGGTGGGGGTTTCCAGAATGCATGTTCTTCAACTGCTGCTGCTGATAGGATGCACATGAAAGACTATATGTAAAAAAGCAGTTCACTTATACTCAGAATTCTCATAAGAAAATACACTAGAAGCCACGCAAAAAATGTCAAATTATTACAACAAAAATGTCTCATGCTGCTGCTGCTCAAGCGAGACTGATCTAAAGCAAATTTAACTTGATTTCCAAACACTTTGCATGCCTATAAAACATAGCCATAACAACATCCCCTGCCTGAAGACCAGCTTCGTCCACAAATTCCTTCCAGCCATCTTTGAGAACCAAACAATCATCAGAGCTAACAGAATACATAACATCAACATCATGATATCCATTCTTGCTGACCAACACCAAATTAACACATCTTTCTGTTACCCTGACTAGACCAGAAGGGAATTTCTGCAAAGAAAAACAACAAGAACAGAAAAAAATAAGAACAACTAAGAAAAAGATTACAATCTTTCATAAAAAAATATTGATGTCAACACGTAATAATATTGACTAGACAAAATTGCTGCTGCTCCTACAATGTTCATAAAAAACTACTATGGGAAAAGCAGTTCGCTTATACTTGGTAGCAAAAAAATTTCTTCAAAAAACTAATCTCCTACAAAAATTCAGGTAGCGTTAACTACAAACAACACATGAAAAAGAATATCCGAGAAATACATACCCATGAAACACTGACATCATCGTCAGTCAACTGATGGACGAATGGAGCCCGAAATCCAATACCTGAAGAATATAGAATAGAACAGAGAGCGCTGTGCCGCTGCCTCTGGTTCAGAACCAAACCTTCAGAAAAAACGCATGTCTCCAGCATTGGCTCCAACCTTGCCAGGCAGCCGCACGCGCAATCCATTGCCAGACGAAAAACAGATCTGGTTGGGAGAAAAAACAGATCGAGCAGGAGTGGCGCCGCCACGGATAAGGTGAGATGGGAGCCGCCAGGGATAAGGTGGGAGGGGAGCCAATTGACCCACCAGTATATATATATGTAAAACAAACAACATAAAAAAACGACAAAAAAAGCAATGCGGTTACATAACAAAGTGCATTCCGCATCGCATATTACTGCAGTCCACCGCGCTTGACCAAAGCAAAAAAACTTATCAAACTAGTCCCCCGACACCCCCGTGGCTGTAATGCAGTTCATACAGGCTCGCATTGCATATTAATGCAGTTCGCCGCACTACAAAAATTCAACGCGTTTTGCATATTACTGCAGTCCACCCCTCTTGACCACGATTCACAGACGAAAAACACAGCCTGCAATGCAGTTCTAACAACTATATAATGCAAAAAAACTCAAAAAACATCTTTGAGAAACGACCAGAGCCAGTCGCGCCGCAAAAAAACATGGACAAAAAACTTAAAATTCTTCCAAATTAACAACTTAATCCGCTCCAATTCATACGGATAGATCAAAAGCAGCCAGTAATTGCCGAAAACAACAGAATATTACATACAAAAACGCAACAATTTCGATCCGCACGGGGAAGAACAGAGAACAGAGAACAGAGAAAAGCGGAAGAACAGACGCAGATCCGCCAAATCCAAGGATTTCCGTCGTTTTCTCACAGAATTCAGTGCTTAACCACATATTAAATCAGCGCACGCACGAATAAACCAGTAGAAATCAATCAAACTAGCCAGAAACGCTGCTAAATGAATGTTTCCTGCTGCACCTCTATGTGGTTCGCAGCAGAAGAAGGAAGCAGTGCGCATAGATTTCCAATGCAATTTTGCAATGCAGTTCGGAAGTGTTATGAGAATATTATTCTCATAATGTTATGAGAATAGACCGGCTGTATATATATATATACATATATATATATATATATATATATATATATATATATATATATATATATATATATATATATATATATATATATATATATATATATATATATATAGACTTGTGTTCTGTCCTCTACATCATTCACTTATAGCTATGTCTTCTTATTTGAATCTTTTGAACTAAGTGAATGTGATCGGACCCTAACCTCTCTATGCTCTCTCATCTCAAACTATGTCTGTCCAAATCATATGCATTATGTCGGAACTGTCGAATATCTTCTCTGCGTCCTTGTCAGCAGAAGATACAGAGACAAACTTTAAATCTGATTTTAATGCTCCATCGTTTATGCCTGAAACCCGGAGAAGCCAGAACGACCACTCCGACAGTCGTGGCGTACGTGGGATCGTGGGACAACTCCCAATGTGTTACTTGTCCGCCACATGTCCCTCAGATGTGAACCGCCAGGGGCAACTGCATAATTGCGCTGTGCCGTCTCCCATGCTTATAAATACACGTCCCATCACGGTCAAAAATTCTTCTACCACCTCTCCACCTCGACCAACCCTAGCGCCTCCGCTAGCTCTCGACGACGCCAGGACGAAGCGCTTCGCTGCCGTGACCTCGTCGACGCCGGCCACGGACATCGTCTACTCCGCCGTCGCCGTAGCTGTCCTCCTTCGCCAAGTTAGGGCACGGATGATCGAACTGCCAGGCATCCAACTCCTCTCCGTCTAAGCAGTTCATCGTGTGGTAAATTAAACTCTCTTTTTACCATCTTCTTGATCCTGAAAGATTCATCACTTTTACCACAAGAAGTTTCTGCCTCCACATATATAGATCTATCATGTCTGCATCTCATATCTTGCCTACTACATTCACATATGCTTCAAACATAGTTAGATTCCTCACTTGTACGTATTCATGGATTCGTACAAATCTGGAACCAACTCTCATCATATAAGTGAATGTCTTCGCACTATGAGGTCAAAGTCTTCTAAATTGATTTATCTTCTAAAGCTTCTGAGAATGCATACGACCTCTTCCCCTTCCCTCGCATCTCTAATGCTATCACATGTACATGTCCGTGGGAGAATCCCTTGGTTCTCATAGTCTGCATTCATTTGTAGAATTCTTGCAGTGTCATATTCACTCTCCTGAAGCCAGTTCTTGTCTGACCAGCAGACCGAAGCATTTGCCAGTGTTGAAGACATTCAGTTTGAAGCCTTTCAGATTGAACCCAATGGCAACCGACAAGTCAGTTACGAAGGGTGGCAGACAACACCGTGGCAACACCTCAAAAGATTTGCCTCCAGATCTAAGTGAGATGTACAAGACTGATCCTGAGGAGGATTACAATCAAAGGAAGACATGAATCCAATGGATTCGAAGATATTTGGCTGAACAGTGGTTCAAGTACAGGTTCGTGAGCCAAGAGTATGCTGAAAAGAATGCCATCAAGGGTCCTTAGGGAGATATTACCTACAAAAATCTTCCACCCAAGACTCAAGCTGAAACCATTGCTCAAGGCTTCTACCCTTGCATGGTCAGAGGGCCTCAACCTGCTGATGCGGATCCTTCTTCTCTGCTCTGGTGTCGCGACGACAATTTGTTCAAGCGCAATCTTCAATATGCCAAGAACGCAGCCAAAGAGAATAAGAACTCGGGATTGGACTTCAATCCTGGCCCCTCTACGCCCCGTGATGATGGCACGCGCGAAGCTGAACCATACCTGGTTGGGCCTTTCTACAACTTAGAAGGCCTCATCAGTCACATCAGGGTTCAAGGGGCGGATGTGGGTCAACCTGCAGGTGACGCTGATTCTGATGAAGCGCCTGCAACCCCGAAGCCCAAGAAGAAGAAGAAATACAAGGCTTCGAAGACCACTCCACCAATTGCTTCGAGAGTGAAGCCTTTGGCCATTTCTCCACCAGCACCAAGTGTGCAGTCTGAGGAGCACTCTCGCATCTCCAAGAGCAGACAACTAAGGAAGAAGCCCTTGCACAACCCCAGTCCAGCTCTCACTCCTGACGCTATTCTGAAGACTGCCAATGAAGCCTTTGATATCTCGAGCGATGAAGATCTTGGTGACGATGCTCTGGAGCAATTGATCAAGAGCAAGCAAGACGCAGAAATCTTCAATGATTTGCCGCTCTTCGACGTGGAAGTGCTAAACAATTTCATTGATGAATGGTTTGACACCCCCAAACTCAGCTTCGACGATCTGCAGCTTCCAGTTGGCCTCAGCGTCTCTTTCCATGGCGCCATTGCTTCTAAGCAGGCTCTTGCTCAGAGAATTGTTGAGATGAAGCAAAAGATTGATTGTGAAAAGGCTCAGTTCAAGAAGCATGTGGACAAGCTCAGCGTCCAAGAGATCCAGAACTTCAAGGTCATGATGCATGAGCTCAAGGAAGCCTTTCGCAAGAGGCATGAAGAAGCCAAAGGTTCTCGTGAGCGAATCAAGGCCTTGGCTGCCAAATGCGTTCAAGCATATAATGAAACTGAAAAGCGCAAGGCCCATGGGCGTCCTAGCATTGACCCTAGGATGGCTGCCAAGAAGAAGAAGAAGAAGAAGCAACCTGTGCCCGATGCTGAAGAATCCAGGCAGGAAACGCCTAGCATTGTCTTCCCTGCCAGTATGACTGGCACGAAGCCTAAGGTCACCCCAGCTGCTTCAGAACTCAAGAAGACCAAGGTGGCTGAAGCTGAAGCTCGCAAGCGCAAGCAAACACCTGATGATGCTCCACCCACCAAGAAGCGCAAGACAAAGAAGGACAAGGCTGCTTCCACAGATCCCATCTTTGCCGAGCCCATATCAGTTGCTCGTCCCGCATCTACACACCGAGAACGTCTCTTGACAGTCCATGAGCCTGCTCCCACAGAGGCTAAAGACATTCCAGCTGTTGACCCCACCGCAGCTGAAGACATTGGTCCTCATGACAATATTGAAGATGATGAAGTCCTTCCTCAAATCGAGTACAACGTTGAATCTTCGCCTGTTCCTACGAACAGCGAACGCATCAGCATTGGTCGTCCATTGACGCCAATTGCACATGACGACTCATGGGCTGATCACCCACAAGATACACCAGCAACTCCCTAACCAACTCAAGTCACCAGTTTGGTGCTTGAAGATGAAGACTTTGAGGCCCAACCAACTCCACCCCTCAGGCGTCGCCAGCATTTCGCAGCTTCGCAAAGCACCAAGGCCTCAAGTCATTACCCCAAGTGTTCAAGAAGGAGAAGAGCAACAATCAGTTCCTGAAGCTACTCCTACTATGAACCTCTCAGAATCCGAAGCCAAAGCGGCTGAAGATATTCCAGCTGCATCAGCCGAAGAAGAACATCCCCAAGAAGAAGAACAACCCCAAGAAGAAGAAGCATGTGCTGCCACACCCCCTGTTCTCGAGGAGAACGTGTCCGGCCCTCTAGCTCCTGAAGTGGAGGTTACAAATTCAGAGGCTGCCACCACCAACACTGAAGCCAATGACGTGGTCATGGCTGAAGCCAATGTGGCACCTAAAGTCTTAGTGGTGCCTGAAGTGATGGCGCCTGAAGCAAGTGCTACACCTAAAGCAAATCAGTAGCCTGAAGCCACTGGCTCTGCTCCTGTTCCGCCTCCAAGGCCCCATACAATTGAGCAAGCTTACAACCAAGATGATCAGCTCATCACTGTCCGATGGCCCATCCTGACTCCACCACCTGCTGATGGACCGCATGCTGCTGGTCCTCAGTGTGACCATCACGTTGAGCACATGCCTCAGGTTCAGAAGCCTAAGCCAAGACTGCCAAGGTTTCCAGGTATTGCCAACTCTCAAGGGTCCTTCAATGCCAATAGCTTCACTGCGCACAACACATTCTTTGACAGCGCCAAGAACCCCTATTCCAAGCCAAGAATATTATCAGATAGGTTCTGGAGCCATCAACAACGCAATTATTACTCAAGAGTACTCTATGATCAAGGGCGCATTTTCCCTCATATGCGTCTTGACACTGAAGCTATTGCTGGACTGCCCTGTCCTGAGGAAGCTCTTGATTGCTTCCGTGATGCTGGCCTGCTCAACTTTGTGACCGACAAGGAGCATTGGAATGAAGAGCTGCTTCTCCAATTCTATGCAACCCTCCACATTCGAGGCTACAGCAGGGATCTGAAGTGATGGATCCTTGAGTGGATGACAGGCAATGTCCATCATGAAGCCAAAGCCTTTGATCTCATTGAGCTTACTGGCCTGCCCACTCCAGGAGAATTGTATGAACCTGGCTGTCAACTGCATAATGAAGCTTTGGAGAGTATCTTCCAGAAGCGCAAGCCCAACATGAGCCAAATGCTGAGCATGATGAAGCCTTTGCCCAGCGATGCTGAATATCCAAAGGAATTCTTTGTTTAAGACCTAGAGTATCTGCCACGAACCATCTATCATATCATCAGGCGTGCTCTATGGCCTATCAAAGGACATTCTTCATCAGCCAAGCTTGAAGGCACAATGAAGACATTGGTCTTCTATATCTTCAATGGCATCAGCTTCAATGCTCAAGATTTCTTCATCCGACAGTTGGCTGTGTCTGGCTCTGATCTGTTTGGTCTCAAGTTCTATGCTCCATGGATAATGCACCTCATCAAGATTCATTCAGCTATCACCTATCAGCAATCTGCTCGCAACCATCATATATTCTTGCCAGAGGTTGATATGTCAGCTGAAGCTATATACCAAGAGCCTGCCAAAGAGCCTGTTAATCTTCACAATGCTGACCACCAGATCTTCACTCAGCAAATTGAAGGAGTTCCAGTAGTCTCTCGCGTTTATCCTCTGGCTGGCCATACTCGCCTACCTCGACATGCTGAAAATGAAGCCACTGAGAGCACCATTGCCCAAAGGCCTCAGAAGGGTTCTCGTGTTCTCAATAACCGAGAGCTTCTCGTTGCCTTAAATCAGAAAAAAGATAAGCATCACTATTGGCTGAAGCGTCAGATGCAAAGCCTCTTGGTGGACGTCAATCGCATTCGCAATCTTGCCACCAAGAATGCCTTTGTTGCTCATGAAACCTGTCGCAGGTCATGGTAGAGTTTAACTTTGCTGAGTGCTGAAGCGGATCTTCAAGACGATGGCTTCACGGAAATATTCAAGTTTGAGCGCACTCCTCCATGGAATGTCGTTCTGCGTCGAACTCCATCTCTTGAAGATTCTGACTACTCCTCCTCCGCTGCAATGGTTGACGCCAGGGTGATCGATGATCAAGATGATGCTACCTCACCACCTCCTCCTCCAGCGCGTGTCGACACTGCACCAACTACTTCTGCACCGCCAAACACCAACGCCGACCCTGCATCCTCTCCTGCTCCAACTGGGAACCAGTAGAGGCTCTATGTCTTCAAACCTTTTTGGTCCTTACTGACAAAAGGGGGAGAAGCATATGAGTTGATAGTCTTCAAGCGGGTCCATATGGGCGGGTGCTTTATACTTTGCCTAGTGCTTACAACTCTCGTTTTTGCTACATTTGGTTCTTTGAGTTGTAACACTTAAACTGATGGTCGTCTGCTATGTTTTCTGCTACTCTGTAATGCAATGATAAATTCCGCATGTGCTACATTATATTCTGCACTTAGTCATTTTTGCAGACGTCCGTTTCTCATTATGCATATCATTATATTCGACATTTCAATTGTGCATGATGAATTGTCTTTATAAGTTGAAGAGGATCTCCACAAGTACAACCTGCCATGTGCATTTGCATTCAAAGGCAAATCAACTATATGCACATCTTCAGGGGGAGCCTTTTGCTACTTACGAAGACAATACCTTTATCCTTTACAATTTCACATACTTTTATCCCCGTTGAAAACTTCAACCAGTTTGTCATCAATCACCAAAAATGGGGAGATTGTAAGCGCATCTAGTGCCACCCCTAGTTGGTTTTGGAGTATTGATGACAAACCTGGTTGAGGGACTAATGTGTTTGTGAGAATTGCAGGATAACACAGGTAGTAGTCCCTCATTGATTCGGTTTACCTACCGGAGATGACCCCTAAAAATGTATGAAGACATTGACAACAGTGGTGGTACATGAAGATAATCTTATTGAAGACTATGACAAGAGAAGATATTGTGTGAAGACTATAGAGCGCGAGGACTTAGATGTTTCGTTGTTTCCTTTTCTTCTTTGTTGAGTCATAGGAACCACCGTATTGTTAAGTGGGGTCCAAGTGAACTAAGTCAGATTGACTGAAGTGATGCTCAACCAAATCCTATGTCTTCGAGCGAAGACAATGAGAGCAAATCTTATCCAGAGCTGGATGAGTCGGCTTTACTTGTAGCCCAAGTAAAGTTGCCGTGTGTGTGTTTGAAATCTGACCGTTGGAACACGTGTCAGTTCCTTAGTGACCCAGGGTCACTTCGGACAAATCGGGTCAGGTTGCCCAGTGGCTATAAATAGCCCACCCCCTACACCAGAAATTGGTGGCTGCTCAGAGTTGTTGCACGGCTTTTGTCGTTTGAGAGCAACCCACCTTCGAAGCATTTGAGAGAGAAATCCTTGCGAGGACAAAGCCAAAACACCCAGAGCTAAAGAGTGTTAGGCATCACTGAAGTTTTTCTGTCTGTGTGACCTGAAGACATATTACACTTGAGGACTGTGTTCCTCCAACCGGTTAGGCGTCGCGTTCTGAGCATCCAAGAGTCATTGTGGATCGCCGGTGAACGAAGTCTGTGAAGGTTTGGAAGCCTACCTTGAAAACTTACCAGAGTGATTGGGCGAGGACTAGGTGTCCTTAGCTCAAGGGGAATAAGGTGAAGATGCGGTCTTCCGAGTTAAATCTCAGCCTCCCTAATCAGACGTACAGTTGTCATAGCAACTGGAACTGGTCTAACAAATCACTTTCTTCCCCGGGCTACTAGTTCTATCCTTTCCTTCCCTTTACTTATTGTCATATGTTGTGAAGTCATTGCCTGCCTGCCTTATCTGATTGACTTCATTGTATGACTACTTGTTCTGATTGGCTTCATTCCTTCTTCCATATTGATCATTACTGCCTAGCTGCTATTAGTCTTCATGCTTTCACTTCATTCAATACCTGACTATGGCTTGTCCAGTGTAGTCTACTTTTCGCTGCATATAACAAGATTGGATTTACCCTTTGTCTTCGAAACATCCATGTATTGAAGCATTTCATAAAAAAATCGCCTATTCACCCCCCCTCTAGTCGATATACTGCACTTTCACCTTCCTATACTTACATGTGCAATGCCTTACTTTCGGCTGCTATTCTCTTAGAATTGTATGTGTAGGGTATTACTTGACTTATCGGAATTGCTAAAATCAGCCTGCAACTAAAATTGGGAAAAATGATAGATTTTTATTTGGTTAACTAGTCTAATCAACCCCCTCTAGACATACTTTCTATCCTTCAAGTGGTCAGAGCTTTGGTCTACGTAAGCCTTGGTTTCCATTCCTTTGGTCACCATAGCCTTACTTTCACAACCTAGGAGAGTATGGCCTCTAGTGAGGGTAATTATCACCGTAGAGGTCCTTACTTTGATGGTACAAATTTTTCTAGTTGGAAGCATGAGATGAAAATGCATATTCTTTGTCATTACCCCGCCATTTGAGCTATTGTTCGTATTGGATTGCAAGGTGAATTCTTTGAGGATGGTATGGAACCAGATCGTGAAGCGGACGTGAAAGAATTGAAGATGTTCCAATGCAATGCTCAAGCTTGCGATATTCTCTTCAATGGTGTGTTCCATGAGGAGTACAACAAAATCAGCCTCCTTGAGAATGCAAAGGAAATTTGGGATGCATTTGTTGATATGCATGAATGTACCGAGTCCGTCAAGGAATCCAAGTTGGATGTGCTTCAAAGTCAACTTGACAAGTTCAAGATGAAGGATGGTGAAGGAGTCACTGAAATGTACTCTAGGCTTGCTCTCATCACCAATGAGATTGCCGGCTGAGGAAGTGAAGAGATGGCCGACAAGTTCATCATTAAGAAGATCCTTAGACGCTTGGAGGAAAAATATGATACCGTGTGCACATTGATCCAAATGATGCCCAATTACAAATATCTCAAGCCCACGGAAGTCATTGGAAGAATTGTTGCTCATGAGATGTCACTCAAGGATAAGGAGGAGCTCCACAACAAGTCAAGTGGTGCATAGAAAGCTTCAAGTGGTGCGCCTAGAACATCAAGTGACAAGCTAGTATCCAATGCGGAAATAAGTCTAATGGTGAAGAACTTCAACAAATTCTATAAGAGTCAAAGCAAAGATAGAATCTCCAAGTCAAGATCCTACAATGAGAAAAGATCTTCTAGTCGTGATAGTAATTGCTACAATTGTGGAAGACTCGGACACTACTCCAATGAGTGTACTGCACCCCACGAGAAAATACAAGACTCACCTAACAAAAGAAGTAGAAGATATGAATCACCTCATATATAAAGAAGGAGTAGAGATGATCATTATGAACGAAGACCCTCTTGAAGAAGAAAGGATTCATAAAGGAAAGTTCAAAGAGCTAAACAAGACCAATACATCAAGCTCATGTTGGTTAATGGGTTTCCGGCTCCGATCTCGACACTCACTCCCAGAGAAGTTATCACTCCAACTCTGACTATAATCAAGATGAAGGTGTTGCCGAACTTTCTCTAGGGTCATCCAACCCCCATGACATATTTGATTCACCAAATGAAGGAATTGGAAGATGCTTTATGGCTAAAGGACCCAAGGTATCACACCCCTAGTATCTTGATTTCTAAAGTGATGAATATGATTTGCTAGGTGATGATGATCTGCTTGTTGATAAAACTAGTGATGAGAGCTATAATGAACTTTCTAGTAATCATGATAATCAAGAGGAAATGAATGAGAATGATAAGAAGGAGACTGAGTGTCTAACTAAAGAACTAAACACTCTTAAATTAGCTAATGAAACAACTCAAGAAGAACATAGAGAACTCATGAGAAGCTATGCTTCGAGAAGCTAAATTTAGAGCAAGAGCATGAGTTTCTAAAAGCAATAAACGATGATCTTTGAAAGAAGAGTTCTTCTTACATTGCCAAACATATCCTCTTGTCTACTTACATGCCACAAGTTAAACCTAGTAACAAGAGTAAGAAAGATTCTTCTTCTAGTAGTAACGACAACAATGCTAAATACAGTATTGTTGTTTCTAGTAATTATCTTGATTCCACTAACGATTCTCTTAGACAAGTTAAACTTGAGCATAAAAATAGCTTATTGAAGGGAATTATAGAGAAAGGTGTTTACAAGAGCCTTACAGGCAGTAAGCAATTCGAGGAGATTGTACGCAAGCAAGGAAGACACTAGAAGAATCAAGGTGTTGGTTTTGAATGAAATTTCAATGCTAATTGAGTTGAATGGGAAGAAGATCAATACCCGAAGATGAAGTTTGTTCCTCAACAAGAGTAGTATGACCCCACTTCTTTTGAGGGTACACAAGCTCAAGATGATATTCCCCCACAAGACCACAAGCCAAAAGGCAAGGACAAAGTTCAAGAAGAAATTGACTCATATGAAGAAGTAGCTCAAACCATGGTCAAGTGGGTACGCAAGACTTCATCAAGGTCTACTTCGACAAGTACAACTACAACTCCAAGGATTCCCATATAATTGATGTGGGTCTGATGTCTACTACACAACCTTCTTCTTGTAGACATTGTTGGGCCTCCAAGTGCAGAGGTTTGTAGGACAGTAGCAAATTTCCCTTAAGTGGATGAACTAAGGTTTACCAATCCGTTGGAGGCGTAGGATGAAGATGGTCTCTCTCAAACAACCCTGCAACCAAATAACGAAAGAGTCTCTTGTGTCCCCAACACACCCAATACAATGGTAAATTGTATAGGTGCACTAGTTCGGTGAAGAGATGGTGATACAGGTGCAAAATGGACGGTAGATATAGGTTTTTGTAATCTGAAAATATGAAAACAGCAAGGTAGCATGTGGTAAAAGTGAGCATAAACGGTGTTGCAATGATAGGAAACAAGGCCTAGGTTTCATACTTTCACTAGTGCAAGTTCTCTCAACAATAATAACATAACTGGATCATATAACTATCCCTCAACATGCAACAAAGAGTCACTCGAAAGTCACTAATAGCGGAAAACAAACGAAGAGATTATGGTAGGGTACGAAACCACCTTAAAGTTATTCTTTCTGATCGATCTATTCAAGAGTCCGTAGTAAAATAACATGAAACTATTCTTTCCGTTCGATCTATCATAGAGTTCGTACTAGAATAACACCTTAAGACACAAATCAACCAAAACCCTAATGTCACCTAGATACTCCATTGTCACCTCAAGTATCCGCGGGTATGATTATACGATATGCATCACACAATCTCATATTCATCTATTCAACCAACACAAAGAACTTCAAAGAGTGCCCCAAAGTTTCTACCGGAGAGTCAAGACGAAAACGTGTGCCAACCCCTATGCATAGATTCCCAAGGTCACGGAACCCGCAAGTTGATCACCAAAACATACATCAAGTAGATCACGTGACATCCCATTGTCACCACAAATAAGCACATGCAAGACATACATCAAGTGTTCTCAAATCCTTAAAGACTCAATCCGATAAGATAACTTCAAATGGAAAACTCAATTCATCACAAGAGAGTAGAGGGGGAGAAACATCATAAGATCCGACTATAATAGCAAAGCTCACGATAAATCAAGATCGTGCTATCTCAAGAACAAGAGAGAGAGAGAGAGAGAGAGAGAGAGAGATCAAACACATAGCTACTGGTACATACCCTCAGCCCCGACAGTGAACTACTCCCTCCTCGTCATGCAGAGCGCCGGGATGATGAAGATGGACACTGGAGAGGGATCCCCCCTCCGGCAGGGTGCCGGAACAGGTTCTAGATTGGTTTTCGGTGGCAACTGAGGCTTTCGGTGGCGGAACTCCCGATCTAGGTTACTTTCTGGAGGTTTCTGTATATATAGGAGGTGTTGGAGTCAGGGGCAAATAAATGGGGTCTCCGGGCTGTCCACGAGGCAGGGGGCGCGCCCCTACCCTCGTGGGCAGCCCGGGAACCTTCTGGTCTTCCTCCTGCACTTTCTGGGCTTCTTCTGGTCCAAAAACATCCTCCATTGAGTTTCAGGTCAATTGGGCTCCGTTTGATATTCCTTTTATGCGATATTCAAAAACAGGAGAAAAACAGAAACTGGCACTGGGCTCTAGGTTAATAGGTTAGTCCCAAAAATCATATAAAAGTGTATATTAAAGCCCATAAAACATCCTAGAAGGATAATATAATAGCATGGAACAATAAAAAATTATAGATACGTTGGAGACGTATCAAGCATCCCCAAGCTTAATTCCTGCTCGTCCTCGAGTAGGTAAATGATAAAAACAGAATTTTTGATGTGGAATGCTAACTAACATAATTCTCAATGTAATTCTCGTTATTGTGGCCTGAATGTTCAGATCTGAAAGATTCAAGTTAAAAGTTCATATTGACATAAGAATAATAATACTTCAAGTATACTAACAAAGCAATCATGTCTTCTCAAAATAACACGGCCAAAGAAAGTTCATCCCTACAAAATAATATAGTTAGGCTATGCTCCATCTTCGTCACACAAAATATTCCAATCATGCACGCAATTTCAGCCAAGCACTTGTTTCATACTTTAATTTTTACAAACTCTTTCAACTTTCACACAATATATGAGCGTAAGCCATGGACATAACACTATGAGGAATAGAGTGGTGGTTGTGGAGAAGACAAAAAAGAGGAAGATGGTCTCACATCAACTAGGCGTATCAATGGGCTATAGAGATGCCCATCAATAGATATCAATGTGAGTGAGTAGGGATTTCCATGCAACGGATGCACTAGAGCTATAAATGTATGAAAGCTCAACAAAAGAAACTAAGTGGGTGTGCATCCAACTTTCTTGCTCACGAAGACCTAGGGCATTTGAGGAAGCCCATCGTTGGAATATACAAGCCAAGTTCTATAATGAAAATTCCCACTAGTATTTGAAAGTGACTAAACAAGAGATTCTCTATCATGAAGAACATGGTGCTGCTTTGAAGCACAAGCGTGGAAAAAGATAGTAGCATTGTCCCTTTTTTCTTTCTTTCTTTTTTTCTTTTTTTTGTTTCTTTTTTTTGGGCCTTTCTTTTTTCTTTGGCCTTTCCTTCTTTTTTTTTCTTCTTTTTTCTTTGGGACAATGCTCTAATAATGATAATCTTCACACTTATATTGATTTACAACTCGATATTAAAACTCGACACTAGAACAAAGTATAACTCTATATGAATGCCTCCGGTGGTGTACCGGGATGTGCAATGAATCAAGAGTGACATGTATAAAAAATTATGCAAGGTGGCCTAGCCACAAATACGATGTCAAGTTGTCAACTACATGATCATGCATGGCAATATGACAATGATGAAGCGTGTCATAGCAAACGGAACGGTGGAAAGTTGCATGGCAATATATCTCGGAATGGCTATGGAAATGCCATGATAGGTAGGTATGGTGGCTGTTTTGAGGAAGGTATATGGTGGGTGTATGGTACCGGTGAAAGTTGCGCGGTATAAGAGAGGTTAGCTATGGCGGAAGGGTGAGAGTGCGTACAATCCATGGACTCAACATTAGTCATATAGAACTCACATACTTATTGCAAAATCAACAAGTCATCAAAACAAAGTACTACACGCATACTCCTAGGGGAAGGGTTGGTAGGAGTTAACCATCACGCGATCCCGACCTCCACACAAAGGATAACACTCAATGAAATACCTCTTGTTGGTAAGACAAGGGACAAGGCAACTTACTGCATTCACGGACATCATCATATGCACAATTCATTCTATGTCTATGGATATCTTTGTATGTTCCTTGTGGGACTAACCCATCACTACAAAAAAAAGACACATCCGTGACATTTTGGGCTGAACGGATTTTTTTCCTGTCATGCTTATGACACTTCTATGACGATAATTGTGACAAAAACCCGTATCATCATAGATGTGGTGGGCACCTACTTCTATGACAAAAAATCATGATATAAAATGGGCTTTTCGTTCTGGGTAGGCCGGAGACGCGGCTACATGACATTCTTTGGGTCGTCCATGATGAAAAAACCCATGGCAGAAGCAAGGGCGAGGAATATATCGGGGAGTTCCCGGTTACGGTGGGTGGTCGAGGCCGAGCGATGCACGGAGGGATTGCGCGTTTCTCTCGTACACGTACGTGCCTGTGTGCGAGGCCCTGGGCTCTTACTGAACCCGAGCGAGACATTCGCCTAAAGAACCCGAGAGATTGCACTGCAGGCTACGCGTTACTGAACCCAAGTGATCGATCAATCTGGTTGTTAACTGAACCCTATCGAGCGATTACTTAGCTACTGCTGCTAACTGAAGCCGATCGAACCTATTGCCTCTTGACGAATAGTGAGCGTTGCTGGGGGTTGGATGAACAGGACCCCGTGGTAGTAGCTAGAGGTCGTTACCGCTGGATAAACATGACCCCGTGGAGGGCTGGTTGAACAGTAGCCAGTGGAGGGCTAGATGAACAGTAGCCGGTCAACGGGTGGTTGAATAGTAGCCGGTGGAGGGGTGGTGGAGGCTGGATGAACAGGAGCCCGTGGAGGCAGGAGGGAGACGTCGTGGATGAACAGACGCAGGTGGATGCTGGAGGAGGTCGACGGTGGATAAACAGTAGCCCATGTAGGCTGGAGCAAGGCAGTAGACGGTGGACGAACAGTAGCCTGTGGAGTCCCATTTTGCGGTATGCCACACCCCTCCCGATGAACAGGACCCCCGTTTCGATCGTAGGAGGTCGAAGAGAAGTCCGTTTCCTCCTTTTTGCGGTACGCCACACCCCTCCCGATCAAGAGGACCCCGTTTCGACCGTAGGAGCTCGAACACAAGTCTATTTCCTCTGTTCTACGGTACACCAGACTCTTCCTGATGAACAGGACCCTGTTTCGACCAGACACGCTCGAACAGAAGGTCGTTTTCCTCCATTTTGTGGTACGTCAGACTCCGTTCCGGCTGTTCCGTCCAAGTCGGTTAGCTGCCATTGAACACGACATGTTCCAACCCAGTGGCTTCGCTCCCGATGAGCAGGACGATGTTTCTCTGTTCTGACCCAGCCACTTGGCTGCCGTTGAATAGGACGTTGTTGCTGCCGTTTGTTGCCTCTCCATGTACACGTGCCATGTTCGTACGTATGCGCGAGTAGCTAGGCGTTCAAGACCCTGCCCGTATGTACATATGTGGTCGTATTTGTTGGCATCTGGTTGTATGTAGTGTACCCGGTTTAGACTAGACTGCCTGAACTACTACTACACGTGCCGCTGCTTGCTCGGCCACGGTTCAACGTTGCAGAGAGACCGATTGACCAGTACGTACGTACACATTTGCGACCAGAATGACAACGCTACATACTCTTCGACCAGGTGGGTCCCAACTGTCAGGGAGGATAAGGAGGCACTTTCTTACGTGTGAAGTTATTGATGGTGGGTCCCAGCTGTCAGGGGGGAGAATCAATTTTTGCCTGTAATATGGACGCACTTCCTTGTGTGCAAAGATGTAGCTGGTGGGTCCCAACTGTCAGAGGGGAAATGTTTTTTTCGAGGCTCCTCTGGTAGGTCCCGCTGTCAGGTGGAATAATCATTATTTTGCGCGTAATAAGGAGGCACTTCCACGCTGCGGCCATGGACCTAGCTATCAGCCTCTCCACATACAGTCCTCTTCCGATGGAAGTTGTTCCTCGACCACATTGACCACGCCGCGCTGAGAGCACCAAGGCGATGGACGACAGCGAGGCCTAAGATGGGAACGATCTAGAGTCGTGGAACAAGGGTCATTGGAGTCCTTGGTGGAGGGGAGTACGAGGGACTTGTTCGACTACCTTCGATGGACAATAACAGAAGGTGTGGGTGAGTGCAAGTATGACCTAGACACCACTGGTAGTAGGGTGGGGCGGCGAGGCCTGCGCGGCAACACAGCCGGCCATAGGAGGCAAGAGGAGGCGGCACGATCGGCACTGGTTTGGGCGACTAGAGCAAGAAAACCAGAGGTTGAAGAAGCACCACGGTTGTTTGATGAACATCATACAGTCACTGCTGCTAGAATCGTTCATATTGACTAAGTTGACAAAGTCCTTTATCCACGTCAGTAGGCCCACAAGTCAGCCTCCAACTATGGTGGGTCCCAGATAGCAGGGGGGTATTCATTTTTTGTGCGCAATAAGGAGGCACTTCCTTCCGTGCAAAGATATAGCTGGTGGGTCCGAGCTGTCAGCGGGAGTACGAGCGACTGGTTCGGCTACCTTCGCCGGAGAATAACAGAATGTGTGGGTGAGTACAAGTATGACCTGGCCACCGCTGGGAGTAGGGTGGGGCGGCGAGGCCTATGTGGTAGCACAGCCAGACACGGGAGGCAGACGCAGGCGCTCCAGCTGGCGATGGTTTTGGCGGCTGGAGCAAGAGCAACTAGATCAGAGATTGAAGAAGCAAGATCGCCGTTGATCCAATGACTAGAGATGTCAAAATAATTTGTTGACTTTTTGTTTTAGACCATTAAATCGTTATGTTCACTAAATGGACAACACCTTGCGCAGGCTTTGTCTACTGGGCCAACAAAGTCAGCTTCGAAAGTTGTGGCGGAATGCAACCCATTTATTTAGGTATTACATCCCATTTCATTTTTTTGCCAATACATCTATTTCTGGGGCTTTGACTCGAAAAATAATATATTTCCTGGGGTAGGTAAAAATAATAATAGCCGATTTTTGACAAATCAAGATATTAAGGTATAATACAATAAATGAATGCAAATAAAATAATATAATATATTATTTAAAGCTCATTTGATTATTTATTCGAATACACCTATTTACTAAGCTGGTTGAAAAATAATATTGCATACATGCAGGGCATTTATCATTTCTGATAATTTACAAGCCATTTGATTTTAGTATAAATGGACCCATTTTCTGGGGTGGGTGAAAAACAATGATGGTCTGGACTGAGCATTTCGTATAAAAAATAATATTGAGTCACAATATTATTAAAAAATTAAGTTGGGCCTGGTAATCTTATTATATAAAAAATGAAGTGGGTTGTGCATTTTATTAAAAGAAACATGGGCTAGGCTGCGCTTATTTAAAGACATTGTGTACAACTGTCGGCCGAGTTGCATTAAAGATGTTCAACAAAAATGGCATGTGTAGTACAGTACAACTTTACATGGCTACTCAGCCCACATTCAGCGACACCTAAAAAGGCCCAAACAAGGTTTCTGTACAACCTTTTGAAGTTACTGAGCTCAATTAATAACATAAGAAAAAAGTTAGAGTACAGTGGAACCTAATTAAAAGTTGTCACGAGCGAAGAAATAATTCACCGGGTCCCACTTGTGTGTGTGTGCCTGCGTGTGTGTGTGTGTCGGTGTTCTGGGAAATGGGGTACCCAGACTTGCCTGCCTGCGGCCTAGTGCGTGGCTCATCAGGCGGCCTTGTACGGCCCAACTTCTTCAGCAACCACTCAAGACCCTCGCGAAGGGCCGAGCCTTGCGAGGCGGACGACGCAAGACTTCCGCTGGGGCGACCTCACTAGGTTGGCCCCTGAGGATCGGAGATATCGAGGAAAGGGGCACCCCGTGAGGTCCTTGTGACGTGAGTAGTGACGACCAAGGCCAGGCGGGTGCCAGAGGGTGCAGAGTGCCAGTTTCCTCATTGGTGCTAAAGGAGCAGGTGTAGGCGAGGAGTCCTGAGGCGTCAGGCAAATGTTTCCATATCGGTGCAACGATACCAAGACCAGCAGGATGGCAGAGCGGAGGTCATCGTGGAGCCCACGGCGGTGTCACCACAAGAGCCTTTGGCAGGTGAAGACCACCTTTTGTCAGGATAGCTTGTACTAGCTGTCCCCCTTCAAATTTGGCCATTGTGGGATCCCTTCCCGCTCAATATTTGGGAAGAGGACCCGGGCCACTATAAATAGGACTAGCCACCACCATTGATCTCATCTCATCTTGAGTTTATCAGATAGAAGGCCACACACCCGCAAGCTCACTCAAGCTCAAGAACACCTCTCCTCAGGAGCCTGTTCACCACATGTACTAGTTTTGCCTCAGCCTACAAGGCAATCCACCACACCACACTGGATTAGGGTATTACACAACAATGGTGGCCCAATCCAGTATAAACCTTGTGCCCCTTGTTCTTCGGATCTAACGAGCTAGTCCTAGGGATCGGCGAGTAGACGAGCTAAGGCGGGAGGAGAGATCTTCGTGCACACCCCAGAGTTCGAACCAAAAGGGTTTTGCCGGAACACAAGATCCTACATTTGGTGCGCCAGGTAGGGGTGTGCCGACATTTCCTCCCCGTCCATCCCGCTCTCCGCCCGCCAAGTTCCCATGGCAAGCACCTTTCCTCCGACCGGCTTGGTGGGCGCGCGCGGTGGCACTCCAGGCCACCGAGCTTCAGCCCCGCCTTACGACGGGTCCAGTGGCCACCCAGGTTTAGGCCAGATCTTCTGCCCCTTTACAACGGCGCGGCGGACCCGGCCGTCTTCCTCCAGGCTTACGGATAGGCCATCTCGGCGGCCTGTGGCGACAGCAAGGTCATGGCTAGCTGGTTCCCCATGACGCTCACCGGCGTACTGCGCGCATATTTTTTCAGCCTGCCAGAATCGTCCGTGGCGTCCTAGGAGGAGTTGCGCAACCTCTTCATCACGCGCTTCGGGGCGCCGGCGCCCCACGTCGTCGCGGCCCTCCTCGATGGCTCACAAGCGCCAACCTCCGGCCGCCACATCAAGCAGTTCTTTCGCCAGGCAGGCGTCGCCTTCGTACGCCAGGGGGGCTCCTCCTGGATAGGCGGCGCCCAAGACCGACATCACCGTCGACTTAGGGGACCACCCCGCTTCCACCGTGGGCTCAGGCGCTCTCCCGATGCTATGCACCCCCACAATCTGCAACGTGGTAGTCACCAAGACCCTCATCGACGGTGGGGCTAACCTCAACATGCTCGTAGTGGAGGCTTTCATCTTGCTTCACGTGCCGCTCGAGCGGCTGCGCCCCACTAAGCCCTTCTCCGGAGTCAGCAGCGATTCTACCAGCCCTCTGGGACAGATCCGCCTCCCGGTCACCTTCGGCACCCGCTACAACTACCGCACCGAGCTGATCGACTTTGACATCGCCTGTATCTGCCTCCCGTACAACGCCATCCCTGGGTACACCGTGCTGGCTCAGTTCATGGCCGCGACCCATCCAGCCTATAACCTCATGAAGATGCTGGGGAGCAGCAGTGTCCTCACTCTGACGAACCTCAAGCGTGCCTTCCGGACCGCTACGGCAGCACATCCAGCCGGTGAAAACGCCCCTGGAGCCGAGGGGGCTGCACCGGCGAAGAAGAACCAACTTTTCTCCCAAGACCAAGCTGAGACGAAGCAGGTGCCGGTGGATGAAGATGAGCCGTCAGGTGTCTCCTACACCATAGGTGCCGGTCTTCCCCCAGCTCAAGAAGATGCATTTGTTGGATTCCTGTGCACGAACAAGGATGTGTTCGCGTGGGAACCCAAGGACCTAGCGGGAGTCCCGAGGGAGGTGATTGGGATCACCTGAACGTATGCCCCAATATGCGCCCCGTAAAGTAGAAGGCCCGGCGCCAATCCACGGAGAAGCAGTCCTTCATCCTGCAAGAGACTCGTAAGCTAGAAGCGGCGGGTGTCATCCGCGAGTTCCGGTACTCGGAGTGGCTGGCAAACCCCGTCGTCGTACCGTAGAAAGGCGGAAAAGAGCGCATGTGTGTCGACTTCACCAACCTCAACAAAGCTTGACCGCAAGACCCGTTTCCTCTGCCCCACATCGACCAGATCGTCGACTCCACCACCGAGTGCGACCTATTGTGCTTTATGGATGCCTTCTCAGGTTACCACCATATCAAGATGGCGTTGCAAGACGTCGAGAAGACTGCCTTCCTCACACCGTGCGGAGTATACTGCTACACATGCATGTCTTTTGGGTTGCGAAATGCGGGAGCAACCTTTCAGCGATTGATGCACATCGCACTGGGGAAATTTCTCGAGAGGAACGCTGAGGCATACGTTGATGACATCATGGTAAAATCTCAGGAGGCCACAACCCTTATCACATATCTGGAAGAAACCTTCGCCAACCTGCGCAAGGTAGACATGCGGCTCAACCCAGAAAAGTGGGTGTTCGGTGTCCCTTCAGGCAAGCTTTTGGGCTTCCTGGTGTCGCATCGAGGGATCGAGGCAAACCCCGAGAAGGTCAAGGCAATAGAAAAGATGAGTCCGCCCAAGAACCTCAAGGAGATGCAGAAGATGGCCGGTTGTATAACATCGCTCGGGCGTTTCATCTCCAAGCTAGCGGAGAGAGCCCTCCCTTTCTTCAAGCTGGTGAAAAGGAAGGGCCCGTTCGAGTGGACCCCTGAGGCTGATGCGGCATTCGAAGACCTCAAGAGATACCTCACTAGCCCACTAGTAATGGTGGCACCCAAATCCCAAGAACCATTGGTGCTCTACCTGGCCGCAACACCACATTCAGCTAGTGCAGCATTGTTGGCTGTCCGAGAGGAGAGCCAAGACAAGGCCTTACAGCCCAGGGGCGGTACTCCCGAGGCCTCCGCAAGGCTGGCAGACGACCACGTCCTTCAAGATGACTCTCCTGAGGCCAAAGCTGCCCCATCTGGTGACCAAGCCCCAGGAGCCCCTTTACCCAGTCAGACTACAAAGCCACAGGCGAGCCAGGACTTCACTCCCGTCGTGCACCCGGTATACTTCGTGAGCACGGTGCTCCGTGTTGCCCGGGTGTGCTATCTCATACCGCAGAAGCTTCTGCTTGTGCTCCTCGTCGCTTCGCATAAGCTCCACCACTACTTCCAATGCCACCCCATCAAGGTCGTCTCAGCCTACCCTATGGAGAGGGTACTACGGAGCCCAAACGCGGTAGGAAGGGTCGCGGAATGGAAAATAGAGCTGCAAGCGTTCTAGCTAGAATTCAGCACCACCAGAGTCATCAAAGGAGCCGCGCTTGCTAACTTTGTGGCGGAATGGACTGACGCCCCAGATCCCGAAGCAAGCCAAAGCCGGTCCCTCTCGCTGGGAAGCAAAGCACCGGATGGCTGGGTCATGTAGTTTGATGGCGCGTTCGCTCGCCAGGGCGCAGTGGCTGGGGCTGTGCTCATCTCGCCCACTCAAGACAAGCTCTACTACGCCGTGTAGCTCTGCTTTCAGCCAGGCGATAAGGTCTCCAACAACATCATGGAGTATGAGGGCCTCATTGCTAGTCTCAAGGCTGCGATGGCCCTAGGGTGAAGCGCCTCATCATCAGGGGCGACTCACAGCTCCTCGTCAACTTATCCAACAAGGTGTAAGAGCCGAAGGACGAGCATATGGAGGCATACCTCGCGGAGGTACGCAAAATGGAGAAATGGTTCTTGGGCCTGGAGCTGGAGCAAGTGCCCCACGACACTAACAAGGAAGCGGACGGCATCGCCAAGAGAGCATACAGGCGCCTGCCTCAAGAGCCCGGCGTCTTCGAGGAGAGGCTCCTCAGGCCTTCGGCGTCGCCCCCGTGAGAAGGGCTGGCAAAGCCTCAGGAAGAACTCCCCCAACCACCAACCTCGGGAGCCCCCTCCTGCGGCCCGGCCTCAGGAGCCCGCCTGCTCCTGGCGCTCGAGCCTTAGGAGGGATGATGTACCGAAGAACTCAAGGCATACCTGGTGCGAGGAGTGCTGCCAGAAAAGGAGGAGGACGCCAAACGTGTAGCCCGACAGGCTACGCCATACATCATCCAAGACGGTGAGCTTTACAGGAAACGGCCGAATGATGTTTCTTTGCGATGCATCTCCAGGAAGGAGGGGGGCGAGCTGCTAGCTGACATCCACGCTGGGGACTGCGGGCATCACTCATCCTCGCGCAGCTTGGTCGGCAAGGCGTTCCGCAGCGGTTTTTACTGGCCCACGGTGCTCAGCGATGCCACCGAGCTGGTGAAATCTTGCGAGGCATGCCAGTTCCATGCCAATCAGATCCACCAACCGGCTCAGGGCCTCCAACCCATCCCTCTCTCCTATCCGTTTGCGGTCTGGGGACTGGTCATCCTGGGCCCCTTCCCCCGAGCGCCCGGGGGCTACCGATACCTCTCTGTCGCCGTCGACAAGTTCACCAAATGGGCAAAGGTGGAGGCCGTCCGAATCATTCCAGCCGGCTCCACAGTCAAGTTCATCAAGGGTCTCATACACCGGTGCGGGGTTCCCAACTTCATCATCAGCAACAATGGCTCACGGTTCACTAGCAACCTTTTCAAGACATATTGTGCTAACCTTGGAACACATATTTTCTATGCTTCGGCAGCACACCCCAGAAGCAATGGCCAGGCCGAGCGTGCCAACGCAGAGGTCCTGAGAGGCCTCAAGACCAGGACCTTCAAGAAGAAGCTCGAAGCTTGCGGAAGGGGTTGGCACGACGAGCTCCCGTCCGTGCTATGGTCAATCCGCACCACTACCACAAAGCCTACAAGCAAGACCCCATTCTTCCTCGTCCACGGAGCTGAATCGGTCCTCCCTCACGAAGTTAGGCACCGCTCCCCGTGAGTCCTAGCGTTCGACGAGGCATGGAAGGGCACTATTCGCGGGACGGACCTCATGCTGGGGGAGGAGCGCCGGCATAATGCTTCACTCTGAGCTGCAAGATACCAGCAGGCGTTGCGATGGTACCATTGCTGCACCATCTACCCCAAGACACTCGAGGTAGGTGATCTCGTCTTGAGGCGAGTCCTCTCCAGAGAAGGGATGCACAAGCTCTCACCCATGTGGGAGCGCCCGTTCAAGATCACCCATGTCTTCAGGCCTCGCGTCGTGCACCTGGAAACGGGGGACGGCGTCCCCATCCAGAACGCGTGGAACATCCGACACCTCTGGAAGTTCTACCCGTGAAACAAGGCCATGCGCCTGGGAAGACTAGGCTCCATGCCTGCGAAGAACAAGGCCCTGCGCGTGAGAAGACTAGGCTCCATGCCTGCGAGGAGCAAGGCTCTACGCCTGAGAAGACTAGGCTCCGTGCCTGCGAGGAACAAGGCCCTGCGCCTGAAAAGACTAGGCTCCGTGCCTGCGAGGAACAAGACTCTGGGCCTGAGAAGACTAGGCTCCGTGCCTGCAAGGAACAAGGCCCTACGATTGAGAAGACTAGTCTCTGTGCCCGCGAGGAACAAGGCCCTACGCCTGAGAAGACTAGGCTCCGTGCCTGCGTGGAACAAGGCCATGA
>LR738711.1:591636447-591654833 GCA_902687465.1 Secale cereale | reverse complement strand
CGCTTGAGAAGACTAGGCTCCCTGCCTGCGAGGAACAAGGCCCTGCGCCTAAGAAGACTAGGCTCCATGCCTGCAAGGAACAAGGCCTTGCACCTAAGAAGACTAGGCTCCATGCCTGCGACGAATAAGGCCCTATGCATGAGAAGACTAGGCTCCGTGCCTGCGAGGAACAAGGCCCTGCGTCTTAGAATACTAGGCTTCGTGCCTGCAAGGAACAAGGCCCTGCGCCTGAGAAGACTAGGCTCCGTGCTTGCGAGGAACAAGGCCGTGCGCCTCAGAAGACTAGGCTCCCTGCCGGCGAGAAACAAGGCCCTGCGCCTGAGAAGGCAACGCCCAGTGCCTGTGAAGCAAGGCTTACGCCTGTGAAGATCTCCGCTCGTGACACTCTCATGTTATAATGAGTGGGGCTGTACACGCCCCGAAGACTCCGGAGAGCCGCCCTCAGGCCTCGGGGGCTCCCTCCCACGTCCTAGTGGCAGCACTTAGCTCCGCGCTGGTGAGAAGACTAGATTAGGTGCCGGACGTGGCTATTAATTTGCTTTCTGGAGTTGGCTTGCCCCTTCCTTCTTTTTAATGGATTCTGAAAGTTTTGGTGTTCCCCGATTGCTCGGTTTAATTTTCCTCTGTGGTCCTTCCCTCAGTTTTTGGGCTTGCCCAGGGAGAGCGGCAGTTGCCCGGTGCTCTCCCCAGCCCGCCTCCCTTAGCCTTCATGAGGCGCCCATGCCAGGGCTCGTGATTGGCACGCCCCCCCTCCTTATGTCCGTGCCCCACGGGTACCGCGACAGGGAGCGTCCGACCATGCTCGGCGCACGTCAATGACCTCGGGCGGTAGATGATAATAATCGCCTAACTAGTTTTTGCAGCCTCACGAAGGGTCAAGCATCACGAGATGAGGGCGATTCCGAGTGCACCAAGATAAGTCTCCTCACCCTAAGAGCGCATAACACACATATCACGCAGTGATGGATAGGGACGCTAAACATGGCACTAAGCATCATAAAACCACGGTTCATTACATGCCCTTCCAGGGCTCAATACTTGTTTGCTTGAACGATGTAGGAAGAAAGAAAGATCGAGAACGGGCGGTGACGACCCTCGAGGCACGGCTGCCCATGAGGACCTGCTCCCCGAGCTCAGCCGGAACCTTCCTCACGCTTCACCCGGGCATGGCGAAGAGACGATCCAGTGCCACCCTCCAAGCGGGCGCGGCAGCGAGGCGGCTGGTCGTAGCCACCACTGAAGGAGGAGCCGCTATAGTTGGATGAGCAGCGGTCATTGCCCAGGCCAAGCACCTCGCCCCCGCCCTTGTCCTCGGGGTAGCACTCGGCGCGGCGCCCGTCTTCCCCAAACACCCTCATGAAGAGGGTCGAGTCGTCATCGTAACTGAAATGAAGGGTGCACCGTGTGCCCAAGCAGCGCGCGCGGGCGAACGTCTGCCAGCCACGAACCAGAGTCACAGCACCCAAGGTGGAGACCTCCACCGCAACCCACGAAGCCCTGCTGCAGCAACCATCCGCATGCAGCCAAAAGACGCCGGAGCTCGCGACAAGGAGTTCGCTAGCTAGGGAGCGCAGGAGCTAGAGCCGGGTATCGGCTAGGCTCTCTAACCACACGACGAACTCAAGCGTCACCTCCGCCAAGTGGGAGCGCGATCGGGGAGGCCTGGCAACCCCGGAGCGCCTCCCCTCGTTCATAGGACCACCAACACCACGGCGATCCCCACCGCTTGAGGAACCACCGCTGCGGTTACCAAGGGCGGCTACGGCCGCTATGGGGGTCTGCCCATGCCTGCTAGCAGGCCCGACAGGAGTCGCGGCACACTTGCTGGGACGGCCTTGTCCCCTCTTAGCTGGTGGTGAGCCGGGCCCCTCCTACCGGGCCTTCCCCTTCTCCGCGCATGAAAGCTTCCTGGTCAGCGCCATGAGCAGCTCGGTCAGGCGAGGAGCAAGGAAGAAGAAGAAGCGAGAGGAACGAAGGAAGAAGATGGGCATTAAGGACCCAGCCTGCCGACTTATTTATAGCAAGGAGAAGGCCAACTGTCGGCCTCCATAATCGCATGTAATGATGGTCTTTTGTGCATGCAGGGACTTTTGAAGTCACGCAGTCGCCGATGCTGTGTGGGGAAGTGGAGACGCCCACATCCAATCAATCACCACACGTCAATCAAGGCCGCAAGATTTTGGGGCCCGCAGCGCTCCGCACTAGACCCTTGGCTTCACCGCGAAGCCAAGCCCGAGCGCACCTTGGGTCCGGGGGCTACTGTCGGCGTTCTGGGAGCGGGGGTACCCAGACTTGCCTGCCGGCGGCCCAAGGCATTGCTCATCAGGCGGCCTGGTATGTCCGAACTTCTTCAGCAACCACTCAAGACCCTCGCGAGGGGCCGATCCTCGCGAGGTGGACGACACAAGACATCCCCTGGGGCGACCTCACTAGGTTGGCTCCTGAGGATCGGAGATATCGAGGCAAGGGGCACCTCGCGAAGTCCTCGTGACATGAGAAGTGATGACCAAGGCCAGGCGGGTGCTAGCGGGCGCAGAGTGCAAGTTTCCTCTTTGGTGCTAAAGGAGCAGGTGTTGGGGAGGAGCCTCGAGGCGTCAGGCAAAGGTTTCCATATCGGTGCAACGAGACCAAGACCAGCAGGGCGGCAGAGCGGAGGTCATCGCGGAGCCCACCACGGTGTCACCACCAGAGCCTTTGGCAGGCGAAGACCACCTTTTGTCAGGATAGCTTGTCCTAGCTGCCCCCCTTCAAATTTGGCCGTTATGGGATCCCTTCCCACTCAGTATTTGGGAAGAGGACTCGGGCCACTATAAATAGGACTAGCCACCACCATTGATAACAGCTCATCTTGAGTTGATCAGATAGAAGGCCACACACCCGCAAGCTCACTCAAGCACAAGAACACCTCTCGTCAGGAGGCTGTTCACCCCATGTACTAGTTTTTCCTCAGCCTACAAGGCAATCCACCATACCACACTGTATTAGGGTATTACACCACAACGGTGGCCCGAATTAGTATAAACCTTGTGTCCCTTGTTCTTCAGATCTAACGAGCTAGGCCTAGGGATCAGCAAGTAGACGAGCTAGGGCGGGAGGAGAGATCTTCGTGCACACCCGAGAGTTCGAACCACAAGGGTTTTGCCGGAACCCAAGATCCGACAGTGTGTGTGTGTGTGTGTGTGTGAGAGAGAGAGAGAGAGAGAGAGATCGGTCGATGCTCATAAATACATCTTTCTGCCATATGCATTGCTCATGCTTAGTAAAAACTTATATAGTTGACACAATCATATGGAACATCATAGCACACTGAACTTGCATACAAAATTTTAATGTAGGCGGCACAATCAGTGTGGAAGCAGTGGATCGCTACAGGTAGGGCTATGTTGAAACCAAAGAACTCGTACAGAACGGTTCATCGTCTTTATCAATGACGAGGAAATATCTTTTTTGTTGTGCAAAGAAAACGACAGATAATACAATAAGTTCTGCTAGCACATTAAGTTGACGTACACCCCTTTACAAAGAAAGTTCATGTACACATATAGAACAGGTCACAACCAAATGTACTGGCACATCAGTGCTTCACACCGATAGCTTGGATTTAACTAGTATCTGAGAACATTCAGTTGTTACCTCAAATTAGAGAACATCAAGGCAGCAAGCCCTGCCTCTTCTCCAAAAGAAACTGTGGCCTCTGCCTCACGATGGAGTAGGCCATGTGCCATCCATCGTTCCGAGCAACACGGGGGAAGTCTAATGTTGACTCCTGTAATGGACGTCGTCGACGGACCCTGGCACTAGCGGCGGTGGTAGGACTTCGATTGATGGATTGACCACTTCTTTGACATGCACGAACGCTCGATACAGGTACATCCCTAACATGGTCCACGGCGGCCTTGGTGGCGACGAATAGTACAACCCCGATTCCTGCACCGGTATCTCAACACCAATCACCTTCGGTATGGTGGACAGCTTCTTCATCCATGCTATAACCATCAAAGCCCAGCTGTCTGGAGGAAAAAAACATACTTACGAGCTCACCTCCAAGGTCGTTGATAAGCTCATTCATGGACTCACTGTTCCAAGCATGTCGAGGCATGTCGTGGAAGGTAGGCTTTGTTAAAAACTCAAGCTCAGAGGGCACCAGGCCCCATCCTGGGTGCCACGGATCAAAGCTCACCAGTGCGCCATCGCGAAACAAACGACGGGACGATTCGAACACACAACAACAGTCGAAAGTTGTCCGGAACCTGACGAAGAAACCAGCCGATGGCGGACACACTTCGGCGAGCAAGTCACTTACTTGGATGCCATGCGCAATGCCAAGATCTTTGACAAGGTTGTCCGGCGAGACTGGAGGTCCGCCGCCGTTGATGGTTACCATCAACACTTTGTCGGCAAACTGGTCGTCAAGCGTCGCCATACGACTTTTGAGTGATAGCACGCTGCGCCCGAAGGCAAGACGAACCTCAGGATCTCCGGCTCCGATATCCGCATTGACCGGCGACATGATAGTGCACTTGAGTACAGGGAGTACAGGTGGGGGATTTGGGGGAACTGGAATAGGAATCTCGATTCCAGAGGTGGGGGAGGGGCGGGGGATCGGGGATGAAATGGTAGCATGAATTTCGAACACGCGCCAATATGTTCTCGGCGTGCAAGCGCATGAAAACATCGATGGCGCCCACATGTCGGTCTATGAGTCCTTTTTCTTTCTTTTTTTGAGCGCTCGACCTGACATTCATAATTGACCTGTTTGGCATTGCGTTACTAGTCGGCCCATATTCAACGACACCTCACTGGCCCAAACAAGTGTACATCATCGAAAATACACGGAGGTCAAATTATTAACTTAAAAAAGGAGATATCCTCTCTGGAGAATGGTGAAGCCCTCATTTAGCCCACCAGCAGTTCAGGACAATAAACGGTTTGAAACAACGATATGTACAACATTCAAACACTGACTAGTGACTACTACTGAGTACTGACATAAACAGCAAGACATGATAGTTCATAAGAAGTCTTGCTACACCACCAAAACGCACCCATCTGCGGTGCTCGAACTCTCGGGATCCAGACGAGAATGACATTCTAAATAGATGAAAATATTATTACATAGTAAGAGTGACATAGACAAGGATTACCAAATGACAAGGAGTATGCATAACAAAAGAGAGAACTACCCATCCAGAACAAGCAGCAAAGACAACAAGTCATTCGAAGAGGGATGATCCAACACCATCATAATTTGCAGCCCCACTTCAGCCACCAGTGATTCGGAGACATCAGAACTCCACCCTTTCGATGCAACAGCCCAATTACCTATCAACCTGAAGGCTTGAACCACATCACTGCCTGTCGGACTTGAGACATCCATGGATCAAAGTTAATCCAGGTGCCTTTGTCATTCTCACCTTCTTCTGGCTGTAGGCTATATCGTTGACAATCAGGGGAGTGTACACCCAAAGTTCTATGGCTCGCCATGTAGACACAGTTTTCCCTAGCAAACAGATCCTCTCTGCCATCAAGGTCCTTGCCAACGGTGATCTCCTGGTTAATCAAATAATTTAGTCCGAGAAACAGAGAGTGTGAACCAAGGCTGTTTACCCGCCTCCAACTCAAAAATCCTGAAGGCCCCAACAAGCTGGTATCCTACTCATAGATGTAACAACCACTTTCCGAATACTCGCGTATTTCACTGTGCTTGTACACAGCGGGGTTTCTGCAATATAACTCTTCTGACTCATGTGTGCGAATGATCATCAGACTTTTGCCGTCGTTTGATCGAGCAGGGAACCAGTTGTGCTTCCTTGTTTTTGGCAAAGGTGGTGTGATTACAAAGGGCAGTAACTGTAGGGACACTGCATCATATAAAAAAGGACAGGCATTGTTAATGTAAGATCAGCATTGTTCAGAGTATGAGTAGGATAATGCAAGAAACATCATTGATCTGTCCATGTTGGAACTAAGAGGAAAATATAGGGAAATGTATACTGGGTTCGAAAATATAGAAGCGCCATGCATGATTTTACTCATGTTATCTCACAATCGACTCTTCAATGGAAACTACCATGTCATGCATGTTATGTAATCATGTTCTGTCCTCACAAACAATTTCTTCAAGGAAACTAACAGACCATGCATTGTTATATACTCATGTTCTGTGGGTAAAATTCTTGTGAGGATATTCTTCTAGCCATTGATTGATGAAGGGCGAATATAGGTATGTACACATGGTAATCATTACAGGACTTTAGTACTTCCAAATATAGAGTTATCCATATGCACATTTACTTCCCTAATGTATGGTTAGATGAAACCAACAGTTTGATGCATGTTTATACATCATGAAAATGAGGAAACTAACATTTCTATTGATACACACTCATATTTAGTAGTATGTAGATTACTATAAAGTAAGGAGAATATCCATATCTTCCAGACCGTTTGATTATTCAAGGGTACAAATTGGCTGTAATGACATGGTCACAATCGCATGAATTAAATCATTCCAAATATAGCTGATTTACGGCATCTCTAATACATTGCCATAGTTCTACTCAAATTCTGCTCAAACAGGGATATGTCAATCATGACAAAAAAATTCAAACAGTGTCATGGCGTTATCATTAAAATCAGACGAAAACAACTTACACGCACCATCCCAGCAATACGTGGTGCCATCTGCTTTGTCGATCGCATAGATGATGCCACTGTGTTCAATCATATCACAGAAGTGTGTATCATCTTTGACGATCCACTGCGAGGTGAGTTGTCTCCAGCTAAAGAAGGCACCGGTGGAAAGATAGGCGAGTCCATGGTCGAACAAGGCACATAGCTTGAAGTCCGCGTAATCCGCATATCGTGTGGGCACTTGGCAAATTACAATCTTCTGCAAAACAAGGTCCGTCCAACTAACGTGGTAATCTAGATGACTTGGACCGCTACGGTAAGACCCTACATACTCCAATGGAGGAAGGATAATCTCATGGGAGGTCTAGAAGTTCATGATCACCAACTTTTTCCCTCTTCTTTGACGGTAGCCATCCAGTGGGAGTTCATCTGACCCAGTATATACTTGCCAAGAAGATTCGGGCGATGGTGATCGGATGGAAGACGAGGGAATGATGTACGGCAACCCACTACTTACCTACAAAGAAGTTTCAACTAATGGAGGTCAGATTGAAGTCGAGGGGCATCATGTACGCCTCCGTATCATGGTGAGCAAACCTCTCTAGACCAGATAGCAACAAGCATGGTGTCTTGAAAAGCTTAGGCCTCGCTCCGACGATGGTCACGTGCATGTTCCTCGAGCATGCAGCCAACCGCACGGTGCTCAACATATCCATAAGCGAACAACATAGGTCGAGGATGTCACTGGGGAGATTGCTCCAATCGCGACTCATATGGATGCTACGCGGTTCGCGTTCGGCCATGGTGCAGTTTGGAAGGTGGGGTTTTTGGGTGCTTGATTTACAGGGGAGAAGGCCCTCGGTGTTGGAACGGCTAGCAAGGGAATAGTGGTACTGGGGGAGGTGAGCGAGGCGAGGGTATGAGGGGGCATAGTGAGATGATGAAGAGTGACCTCAGGATCTCCAGTGAGACAGAGATGGAGATGGAGTGGTGCTAGGCGAGAGGGAGACAAGGTGAGGCATGCTATACAGCGGTGGTGACATTGACTGCGCAATGCAGAAGGTGAGGCTGACTTTGGTAACCCAAACATGCCGCCTGGACTAGTGTCACCTCGGGCGCAGGCCCTTGTCACTTCACTGTGAGGACCGGATGAATAATATTTTGACGATCGAGTGTAGTACCACAGTTGTACTACTACTAGTAGTAATATACTAGTAGTATTGTATGCCTCAGGGTTCACTTCATCCTCCAGGTAACATCCATATTGCGAGCAGAAGAAAATTCTTGTGCATGCGGAAGCGCGAAGAAGGTTTTTTTTCTTTTTTTTAGGATAACCGCACATTCCTTAACCAGAAAAGGCTGTGTCTCCCAAGCATGCGCCAATATCAATCCGAACCTGCTATGCACATTTTTTGTGTGTAGAGAGATAGATATGTTTGTATATATGTTCGTCCACCCAAGTTGGTTTTGCATAGGTCCCACCTGTCAGGAGGGGTGCAAAAATAAGATGGAATCATAAAATGTTTCGCCATGGTGATTCAAAAGAGTTACCTCAACTTACCAGTGGCACATGTAGCGATCGAAGGATGGGAACATACACGTTCACGGACACGGACCACTCCTCAATATGCTACCGGCATAGCCTTTTCGTTTTCTAGGTTATTCTACCTAGCTGTCTAATCAACTGCCTGCATGCCACCTCTCCCATTAACTTCTCCATCGGGAACCGATTTTCCTCGGCTTCTTGACCTCTCCTTCATTTGCATTCAAACCGCATTGGATTCACATCCTCCATGAGTAATTCCGAAGCCCATTTAAATAATCATCTTCTTCAGTTAGACTAGCCATCTTAATCCTAACTCTCCAAACCATAGCCCTCCGGTCCAGCGGTTTCAGATGGCGAAAGAGATCCATATGCATGTTTTTAGCATCAAACATGTCTTCGTTGAAGGCTCGTTGAGCAATGTTTCCACCGTCACCAAACACCCAAGGGTTGTTTGGGAGTGGATCAACAATGTATGCAACTCCCTCCAAAAGGTGCAGATGAAGGTCGCCGGTCTCGACATAGAGTACATGGAGCATGCCACTTGGAAGATCGAATGCACCGCCGTTCTTCAGCTGTGCCTCGAAGATGATGTTTTGGTGTATCACATCATACACGCGCCCTCCATACCAGGTGAGCTCCACTTGTAATGCCCAGGATGGGACTATACCTCCTACATGTCGAGGCACGACTTAAAGGTATAAGCCCATTCTGGAATGATCTCAAGTTTGGTATCTTTGCACGACTCATGTACAAATAGGGATGAAATTGCAAAAGGAGATAGTTGGCTTACACTCGCCACTTCACATAATACATTACATAAGCAAAACATCATTCAAAACATCACAACCCGACTACGGGCGAAGATCCAAAAGAAAGATACCAAAACATAAAGCCACATGTCCGAATCGCCCCTAGTAGAAACCACTACTGATCGCCGAAAACGTCACAAGCATACGGCCACGCTCTTCAACGAGCTCCCTGGAGTTCTGATCCATCTCCTGCATCATCTCGGCTGAACCTGCATCTGGTGTTGTAGTATCTGTGAGCCACGAGGACTCAGCAATCCCATAACCATGGGTATCAAGACTAGCAAAGCTTTATCGGTAGGAAGAGGTAAAGTGGTGATGTTGCAGCAGCAGCTAAGCAATATGGTGGCTAACTTACGAGTACAAGAATAAGATGAGCATCTACGCAAACGGTCACAAAAGTAGTGATCGCTATAGATCCTGAACTACATACGAGTCAAACATAACCCCACCGTGTTCTCTTCTCAAAGTGAAAAGAGACAGTCACGGTTACTCACACAGTTGTGTGTTTTACTTCGGATCCTCTGTCAAGCTTTCGAAAGATCATAACCCTGCAGGGGTGTGCCAACTTAGCCCATCACAAGCTCTCACGATTAGCTGAAGTGATAAATATAATATCATCACTCCATATCTTAGGGAAATCCGATCAGGCTCGGCATCCCGGTGCACAAGACATTTCGACAATGGTAAAACAAGTCCAACAAGACCTCCTGGCGTGCCGACACCCTGATAGTAGCCGCGCGTATCTCGTCTCAGGCCACGTCTGGATAGGTGAGCCTACGGGAGCCAATCCTCGAGTTTCCCCGTGGTGGCCCCGCAGTCTCCCCATTTGGGACCAACACCATCAGCACTGGCCCCCCCTGCTATGTTGAATTAAGAACCCGGGGACGCGACCCCCTATGCAAATTTAATTAATTAATTAAGTTGTTATTATGAGCAAATTAAAATCAATGTTGGGCCTTGCTGGAGGAGTTTTATTCAAAGTCGAACTGTCAAGGGGTCCCCATCCACCCATCATGTAAGGAATGCAAAAATCAAGGAACATAATGCCGGTTTATCGGTGCCTAAGGTGGCATGAGTGGAACAAAACACCGAGCAAAAGGCCAAGCCTTCCACCCATGCCCAGTATATAGGTGTGTTAATAATAATAATAATAATAGATAGATATTGTGATATTCCAACAACAAGTTCCCACCTGGAACGATCTTCATCTTCACCTGCAACTAACAACGCTATAAGAGGGACTGAGCAAGCGGGTAACATAGCCAAACAATGGTTTTGCTAGGAAGGTGTCAAAGGTCAGAGGTTCCATGGCAACAAGGAGAGGCTGACATAAAAGATGGGTAGCGCGACATGTAACAATAGCATCGAGACAACTAAGCATGGCAATGGTAGTAAAGGTATCCAAGGGTATGATCATCTTGCCTGGGATTCCGCAAGGAAGAAGAACGGATCCATGAAGTAGATGGAGCAACATAGTCGATCGAATCCTCACAACTCCGGAACGAAACCGAAGCTAACAAGAGAAGCAACCGGAAAGAAGCAAACAACACGGTAAACACTCAATCATAAACATGGCATACGATGCACATCCAAGTATGATTCATGTCCGGTTTAAATATGCATGGCATGGCAAAGTGCACAAACAAGTACTACAAGTTAAGTAGAGCTCAATATGCAACGAGTTGCATATTGATGAAACACCACATTTAAATTATTTAATTGACTCTCGTTTACTTACAAGACAAGATTAAATGTTTGTTAACATGGCAAGAGGTGAAGCAAAAACAAACTACCTATTTAGTCATTTTAAATGAGGCCGGAAATAACAACAACAATTCCGTAAACTCCTCATGAGCATGTTTATGAATTCGGTACTGATCTGCCTATTACCACATTTTAAATTTGTTAAACAACAAAATAAAGTGCATCATGTTATTCTACACATTTTTCCACCCCATTTACATATAAAGTTTATTAGATTTGGAGCTACGATTATTTAGTTATGAAATAAATCATTTTAGCATGTTATTTGAGCAAATTAATGAAAACAGCAAGTTAAACATTTTTAACAGGGGTGATAGTGGCATATTATGAAACTAGACAAAATTCTGAGCATTTTACATATATAATGTTTTTACATGTGATGCATGGTTGTGAAGTTATTAAATGCATGAACTAGAGGGACTATTCTGCAAAACTGTTTTCTCCTGGAAAATAGCTAAATCGCAGAAAGGAAAAAAACATGCTGGGCCGAAACTGACTGGCCCAACAGTGCAGAGGGGGGTCAGGGGGCTGCTCACATCGGGCTTTAGCCCGGCTGGCGAAGAGGCCTTGCAGGCCTGGCAGGGGGCGCCGCCGATGGCGAGCGATACCGGCTGGCTGCGGGGCTTGCAGCCGCGGCAGCAGGAGAGGCCGGGTCGGGCAGAGCTAACGGGCGCGGTCGACGCACCCGCCCGAACCGAGCGAAACTGCGCTAGCGTCTTCGTCCTCGTGTGGACGAAGCAGAAGAGGACGCAGGCAGGCGGCGCAGTAGAGAAAACTTGGCGGGGCACTCCGGCGAGGAAGATGGAGGGCGCGGGCTCTCAGCGAGGAAGATGGCGACGCGGAACCGGCCGGATCCAAGGCGAATCGACCAGATCAGGCCAGCGGTGGTGGAGATTGACGACTTGGTCCTTGCAGGTTGTCACGCGAGCCGGAGAGGAACCCCGATGACGGTAGGCTGACGGTGTCGCGAGTGCCCGCAACGGACAGAGGGAGGCGGATCCGGTGGAGCTCAACTCCGGCGAGCTGCGGCTCGTCACCGGCAGCGACGGGAATCGGAGGAGAGGTGATGCCCGGGGCGGAGGAGGCCTTGGGCACGGGCGCACTAGACAGAGGGTTGCGGGGCTCTCGTTGGTTGATGCTGAAAATGAGGGAGGGAGAGAGGTTGGTTGCGGGACTGGATCCCGAGGAAGAAGTGGGGTGGCGGCGGCGCGACGGGACAAACTCCCGAGAAACAAGGGAAGTGGGTGGCGGCGGTGATGGGACTGGTGGAGGATTTCTAGGGTTTGGGTCTATATATAATAGGAGGTCCAAAACAAGCCTAGATCCGACACTCCGATTTTAATCGGACGGTCGAGAATAAGTAGCTAGGGAGTTCAAATAAGAAAAACGGAGATGTTTTAGTGATGTTTGGGGTTGATCCGGACACATCGGTCATGACTGCTCGGGGACGGGTTCGGGACAGTTTCGGACAAGTTACGAGGATAGGATAAGTGGGCTGTGTAGAAGGCATCGGACTGAGACGAGAGAAGGGAGAGAGAGATGGCAGCCCGGCAACAGGTTTCAGAGCACTGAAACGTCCGACGAATAAACCGGCTATAATGCCGCTATATGTTAAACGGTTGGGCTATCAAACGAACTCCGAATGCGACGAAATTTGACAGGCGGTCTGTCTACACTATAATAAGACCACACGCCAAGTTTCATCTCATTCCGAGAACATTTTCTGGCCACTTATAAAATAAATATTCGGAGGTGCCGCGGGCGCGTGCGAGTGTGTCTGGACTCAGAACGGACAACGGAGAGAACTGGGGAACCCGAACGAATGCATGTTTTGAAAACATGATGATGCAACACACACGATGACATGGCAAGATGCAACACACTAGTAAATGACATGGCAACGGTGACGAATAACTGGCTGAAAGCTGGCGCATCGGTCTCGGGGCGTCACAACTATTTCTTGTCTTGGGAAGACATATACTTTTATGGGGCAGCCATCGAAGGGGAGAAGCTGGCGTCGTACAACCTTGACTTGAAAAACATCACTGACCTACAAACCAGCATTCCTGTAGACGGTTGTGATAAAGAAACACCATCCCTGTTCAAGGTAGCAAATTCTGTGCTCGGAACAAATCCTGGGAAGGGTGACGAGACGCGGGGATTAAGGTCGTCTGGATGGGAGGATTATCCTTTGACCTATGAGCGAATAAAATATGCTGCCTCGATGCCCGTGTGAGTTTTGAGATTGGTGCAAGGTCGAAAGAGTTTGTTGTGAAGCCATATCCCACAAAAAATGAGAAGAAGAAGAAGAAGAAGGAGGAGGAGGAGGAGGAGGAGGAGGAGAAGGAGGAGAAGAAAGAAGAAGAAGAAGTTGCACCCGAGCAGGGCATTATAGATGGATGAACTATTTCCTCTCTTGTAAAAATTATATTTCCGCTCTGTGTACATTGATATAGATGGACTATTTCCTCTCTTGTAAAAATTATATTTCCTCTCTGTGTACATATATATAGATGAACTATTTCACTGATGTGCATGCCTTTGGAACAAGTGTACTCTGTGTACATTGATATGGTCCGCTTGACTATAATGAACTATATATCCACCTAGTTTTCTCTACTACTAATCCTTGCAGTGAGCGGTATGCAATTCATGTTTCAGTAGACATTACAACTTGTCGATGGAAGTTGAACCACGGCGACAATACATTTCACCACTACCACACGCGATTCCCATGATGCCGCTCCAACCCACGGTACCACACCCCCCGACGTGCGCCTCACCCCTATTGACCCCACCGCTCCTCTGCCTTTGTGTGCATGCCATGCGGGCTATCTGAACTGCGGCGACCATCAAGTTTCTACCACAGCCACATGCAATTGGACGCGGCTTGCATTCTCCGCTCCTGGCTCACATCCGTACTCCCGTACCATCCATTTTTCATCCAGCGGTTGTGAGACATTTCATCCCGGGCATCACTCCTCAGCCACAAATACTAGTAGAACGCTGGTGCGTTGCTATGTGATACAATGCATGTATTTGAGTGACTCAACAACAACCATCACGTGGCTCTTTTTTTCTTCACTCGGACCAGTCAGCCTAGTCGACTTCTTATATTTTTTGTGAGTTGTGTATCCACTCCAAAAATACTATTGTCAAGGATCCTTAGGGATGAAGATCTCATCAAGAACCTTCTCTCCTAACCCGTAAAAAAACTTAAACCTTCTCTTTCTCCACTCTTCTCTCTTAAAGGCCCGTCTTTACCTTCTACTTCTGTAATACAAGTAGTACCTACGCCTCCTAACACCCCGACGTCCAGCTGTGGCGCCCTTGCCACGGCCAAGCCACCACCGACCAGTTCATCTCGAACAAGTGAGTCGCAAACGTTGCCGCGACAATGGCCAGCTTGGCATCTCAAGCCACACCGATGCCGCTGGCCCATGGCCGAAGCCGTTGAACTGTGCGTCAATGTATGACGGTAGGAACGCAGCGTTGGCGTGGAGGAGGTACTACTCGCTGGCGGCGCAGCGTGCTACATGGGTTAGGCAGGCACCTGTTGCCACGCTCGAAGGACGAGCACGAAAGGAAAGGGTCTTGCATGCTTGTACAGATTCATGCAGGAAATTATTTCCTGGAAATACGGCCTTTGTTTACCTTTTTGAAGCTATAGATAACCCACACGAGGAAATCTATTATAACCGTTGGATGAAAATTAGTGGTGCGGGAGTACGGATTGGAGCATGGGAGGGGAGCATGAAAGCCACGTCCCACGTGATTCCAACAACGCTGCTCGAACCCATGACACCCACACGTCTGCTGACCTGCGCTTCACCCCTCTCGGTCCCAGCGCCCCTCTGCTTTTATGACAGTGACATGCAGGTCGGCCGCATTTAGGGTCCACATGTCATTGACTTAAAGGTAGGTGCCCAAGCCACTGAAGCTCGGTCCCGTGGGCCCCGAGAGGGAAATGTAACTCCTGCTCCAGGCCTTGTGGTGCTCCCGTAGTACGAACTCATGCCAAACCCCATAATTTGTTTCTTTCTACTACCAATGTGCTGGCCCGTGCGTTGGAAAAATGCCACAACTTACCTCACAGTCGTTAAATGCAGATCTAATGGTCAAAAATTACGAATGGCAGACACACCATCATCACCAACTAAGTCTTTTTTAGGAGTACAGAAACATGTATAAATTGTAACATTTGGTTCTGCTCCTTGGCACGATCGATAGATAGAAATAACGATTGGAAACGCCAGGGCGGGGCTTTTCCCGCCAGATAAGCAGGGTAGTAGTAGCTAGGAACGGCAATGCAATAGTACAATAAGAATTAAGGCCATGACGACGTGGTCGCAGTGGTGATTACAGGAGGCAAGAAGAAAGATGCATCCATCAACGACCTCCTCCTCCTCGACTCAGTGCGCCGGGCCACCGACCAGCGGCTGATGAGCAGCGGCTTTTATGGCAAGGTCAAGGTGCTTCTCAACAAAGGTGTCCAAGGCTTCCTGCAGGTTGAAGAAATCCAACATCGTTGCGTCCTCAGTGGCCTTGTAGATGCCTATGTACACAAATTCCTCGTACATATGGATGTGTAGATTGATGAATTCTTGCAGGGCGAGGCGCTTAGCGGCAAGCGCGACATCGAGGTGGACATTCTTCGTTGCGTCGGCGGGCAGTCATAGGGCCACCAGGGCTTGAAAGAGTTTCTCACTGTGGAAACCGATTAGGGTGGCAGGCTATCAGGAGCCTGGGCGCGCAAGCTGGAGGAGTATGGCGATGTCGTCGGCGAGATTCTTTATGACGGTGAACTTGTTGATGGTGGCAACGATCATCTTGTCCAACTGAGAGTCATAGCTAGCGTCGACGATGGCCATCTACCAACCAATTGCCAACACTTCCTGGAGACGATCCTCGATGCCATGATGCAGGCCGGCGTCGTGGACCATCTGGCACCATGGGTCTGGAGTGAGCAATTTTGCACTTTGTGTAGGTGCTTAGGTGCATATGATGTGGTATATGCATTGGAATGGAGGGGTGCCTTTATATGAGTGCAAACTGCATCACATTCACATTGTGCTGCCTCTTTTCCCCGTCCTCCTCCCATTACTTCCCTCATGCATTCATCCACATGCTTCATTGGACGTTCAACATTTCGGGAAGCGCTACCCTCTCCCTCGTTTGCATTAAAGACATATCGGGAACTGTCCTAGTTTACTATAGCTGTCAAATTGAATAGTACTGCCCCGCCCGCAACACGCCCGGCTGAACACGCATCCTCGCCTCCATCAAATGCCAACGTTAAACCTGCATGCAAACCGAGAAACCTACTCCGGCCACACGTCCGTTCATGAGAGGGCCGGAATTAAACGCAATGCCGGCCAAGCTCCTCCCGTCCACCCTCAGTTTAAACGAGGCCAGACGCCGACCAAGCTCCTACCATCCACCATCTATTTAAACGAGGCTAGACAGCAGGCAAGAATCGCACCCCTCTGGCTCTCCCCCATCTCCTCTTTTACCATTTCCTCCACTCTTCTGATGGCCTCCGAGGAACCGTTCTCCGGCATACTACCTGGCTAGGTGGCCCGCCGAGCCCTCTGGATACGAGCGAGGCCGCTCCATGCTTCACCTACCTCAGTTGGCCTGACGGAGCCAGTTGCCGCCCCAAGCCGGCGCGTGGTTCAGCAACTCACCGCTCTAGTTCAGCTCGATAAGGAGTGGGGAGTTGCTTCATGCCGGCACGGCGGTGAGCACGGCGGCACGGCCGTCGTCGCTGCCGCGTCGTACCGCGCCACCAGTGTCCGCATCTGCGCCTCCCGTGTTTGCGGTGTCCGCGCCTCGTGTGTCTGTGGGCGTGCCTCCCATGCCTGCAGGAGCGCAATGTAGGCAGAGGCAGAAGCCGGATGCATGGAGAGCGACGAGTCGGTGGCAGCTTCTCCGTCTCCGCCTCCATCTTCGAGGAGAAGTAGAACACGGGAGGCCACCGCCGCTTGGATCCCATGAAGGCCACCACCGAGGCGACGATTGCATATACAGGTGGTCTTTTGGCTGTTTCGTCTCTTGTGAGGACCAATGATGAAGACAAAGGGAGACGCAGGCGGCCAATTAGATTAGGTATTAATTATACAACGAGAGCCGGATTAGCAGCCCGCTTTGTTCATGTAAATGTAATGAAATTTGTCATGTTTATATGAAGAACTATCTTTTTTATACGAAATCCTTCTTGCTTATATGAAATCAGTCTGTGTTTGCATGAATTTCCTCTCGATTGTTAAAGTTGTGAAAATGTATGCCGCTGGCGTTGGATGTTGTCCTCCGCAGAAGGAAGTGGGAGGAAATTTTCACCGGTTGCCGTTGGAGATGCTCTTATGCTCGAAATAATAGAGTCACGTCCAATCCATTTGAGTTGATCGCATGTATAATTCCCCCTCTAGAAAAAGTTAATTGCATGTACACTGTTCATAACTTGCAGGGTGGCTATAGATTCGTACTGAAAGTTAAAAAGAAATAAATCCATCCTTGATCTTATTCTAATTACTCTGTGGGTTCCACTGTGAGTACAGTAGTGAAAGAAGTATATTAAAATATAAAAAACAAAAGTGTAAGAAATAATTCGAAGTCAGGTCATCGCGTTACGAGCATCCGGCGCTAACCAGTCCACCACATGTTCATTGTGGTCGATTCAAGAGATATATCTCTGTTCTTACTAGCAACATGCCCGTGTGTTGCAACGGATCCAAAGTAGAATAGTACTTGTTCACAAACTTTAAAGAAAACACCCTTGTTTTGATATACATATATACCACTAAAAATGTATCACCTTTCACTCAAAATATATTTCTCAGGTTGTTTTGATGAGGTGAGGGAGGGATGTGGTTGCTTATAAGATAATAAGGGGTTTTCTGCAAATTGGAGCATAGAAATGGGCTATTGTTACAAAAATGCCACAACTTAACTCACAACCATTAGATGCAGATCTAGTGGTCATAAATGATGGATGGCAGACACACCATCATTACCAACTAATTCTTTTATAGGAGTCTATATCTATACTCTTATAAAAAAACAGAGTTGGAGATGATAGTGTGCCTGCCATCCTGCAATATAGGCCGTCCCATCTATATTTGACGGATAGGAAGGAAACTATAACAATTTTGCAAAAAGATACCCGCACTCCTACCCACATTTGCAGATAAGGCCTTCCCTCGTTCATCCTTATCTCCCACAGGATAAACTAATCATATAAATGCATCTTCATGTTCCGTGCAATGCACGGGCATTTTGCAATTTTTTGTTTAAATAGTTACTACGATAATTGGTTGAAGCGATATATTTTATGTCCGCCCCGAATGATATGAAAGTCACTAGTAGTAACAAACAAAATGTTTCCTTATTAATTAATAGAAAACAGTGTGAAAAGTATCACATGAGGACGATAAAAACAAGGCACACTGGGTCGATCATCATCATCTCTACTGTGGTGTGCGCGTGAGAAGTCTACAAATCGAGTGGGCTACAGAGAGAAAGACGTATCGAGTGTGTGTGAGCGTGGCACAGAGATACAACTAGCGTGTGTGTGTGTGTGTTTGAGAGATAAGCTAATTGATAGATTACAATCAAGATCGAGTTCTCACCCTTCT
>LR738711.1:591595538-591636432 GCA_902687465.1 Secale cereale | reverse complement strand
CGTCGGTGTCGGGAAGTGTGTGTGTGTGGGGGGGGGTGTGAGTGATATTTAGATACAGGGACAAGGAGTTTGTGTGATACATATCTATATTAAGGGATAGGTAGATAGCATGTGTGCGAGGCATACTTAAATAATCACGGAGATAAACAAGCGGTGTGCATGCAAGTGGTGGAAAAAAATGAAGAGAGAAACAATGTCTCCGCGCGCGCGTGTGTTTGTGTGTGTGTGTCTCTTTGTGTGTGTGTGTGTGTGTGTGTGTGTGTGAGCAAAATCTCAAAACAAAAGGTGCTCTACTGGAATCCCATTGTATGTCTTCATATGGTTCTAAGACTCGAGTTAACCTTACGCATATGTGTGCGAGACATAGTTATACTTTGAGACATTAGTGGCGGTGGGTGGGCGGAATTAAAGGGGTGGGCTTGTTCGACAGAGAGAGCGCATGTGTTTTTGTGTTAGAGACTTGTAGGAAGGGGTAGAAAGACGAATTCGAACCCTGACGGAGGGAGAGAAATACACGAAGTGCGCGTGTGTGATTTGGATGCCCGCGGAGAAATTATATATTTATGCGTGTGAGAGAGATTGCACAATTCATTCACATATCACTATCTAGCGACCGTGGACATGCATCGCCTGAACATAAATCAATATCTTTGTATCGTGGACAAAGATACAATATCAATTCAACGCTATAAAGATTCCACACTCACATATCATATTTTTTTCTTTTCCAAATAGTCCTTTTCAATTGTGCATGCCAAAGTTAGAGTGATGTTTCTTCAAACAACCACTGTAGTTATCATGTACATGCACCATTGGCCATGTTTGGATCCATGGGTTAGATTTAGTTTGTGTTAGTTTGGACCAAACTTACCCGAAAATATCCAAACAAGAGGGTTAGTTTGGGTTAGATGCATCTAACCCACCCCAAAAAACTAGCCCACCCAAGAGGTGCTTATTTGGGTTAGTTCTCCAAGAAAAAGAGCAAATGATTGCGAAAGATCATTTATTTTCAATCTAGCCCTGCCATCCAAACACCTCTTTGGTTAGAGTTAGTTCAGGGTTAGTTTAGGGTTAGAATCTAACTCTAACCTCTAACTGAGTTAGACTATCCAAACAGGGCCAATGCATTATGTTTATCCCCGCAAAAAAGCATTATCCTTCAAATAAATGACCAATGGCACTAAATTATATATTTACACGAGAAATACATTGGCTGAGCGTTTGATCCGTTTTTTTTGTGAACGCACCTCTACACCCATATGATTGGACGCACCCATGTGAACGTCCAAGCTATCAGTGCATCATCCCAATTTATTGTCTTTTTTATGGGGTGGACTTCATTAAGTACCAACGTGTGCCCCGTGTACACAGTCTCGCATAACCTTCCCGCTAGCTACCAAAATTAGTTGAAACTGGATACGAACGATCCCGCGGGCGGCAAAATCACCCTCCTCCGTCTAAAATTTTCGCCATGGAGAATAATAATTGCAATATGTCCCTCATTTGCATAATAGGTTGGGGCTGCTTTGGTAACTTCCGGTTCGCCCCACCACACGGCACCCCCATTTCCTCTCCCCCTCCTGCAAAAACGACTACTCCAGAGCACCAGAGCATCTTAGATCACGCCGTCCGTCCCTCATCGACCTCTGTACCCTGATACGTCTCGAACTTATCTATAATTTTTTATTGTTCAATGCTATTATATTATCTGTTTTGGATGTTTAATGGGCTTCATTATGCACTTTTATATTATTTTTGGGACTAACCTACTAACCCAAGGCCCAGTGCAAATTTGCTATTTTTCCAATTTTGGTGTTTCGCAGAAAAGGAATATCAAACGGAGTCCAAACGGAATGAAACCTTCAGGAGGATCGTTTTTGGAACAAACGCAACCCAGAAGACTTGGGCTACACGCCATGGAAGCCACGAGGCGGCCACGAGGCAGGAGGGCGCGCCCAGGGGGGTAGGCGTGCCCCCCACCCACGTGGGCCCCTCGTAGCTCCACCGACATACTTGTTCGTCCTATATATACTCATATACCCTGAAAACATCTGAGAGCACGACGAAACCCTATTTCCACCGCCGCAACATTCTGTACCAGTGAGATCCCATCTTGGGGCCTGTTCCAGAGCTCAACCGGAGGGTGAATCGATCATGGAGGGCTTCTGCATCAACACCATAGCCTCTTCGATGAGTTGTGAGAAGTTTACCACAGACCTTCGGGTCCATAGTTATTAGCTAGATGGCTTCTTCACTGTCTTTGGATCTCAGTACAAAGTTCTCCTCGATCTTCTTGGAGATCTATTCGATGTAATACTTTTTGCGGTGTGTTTGTCAAGATCCGATGAATTGTGGGTTTATGATCAAGATTATCTCTGAACAATATTTGGTTCTTCTCTGAATTCTTGTATGCATGATTTAAATATCTTTGCAAGTCTCTTCGAATTATCAGTTTGGTTTGGCCTACTAGATTGATCTTTCTTGCAATGGGAGAAGTGCTTAGTTTTGGGTTCAATCTTGCGGTTTTCTTTCCCAATGACAGCAGGGGCAGCAAGGCACGTATTGTATTGTTGCCATTGAGGATAAAAAGATGGGGTTTATATCATATTGCTTGAGTTTATCCTCTACATCATGTCATCTTGCTTAAGGCGTTACTCTGTTCTTATGAACTTATTACTCTAGATGCATGCTGGATAGAGGTCGATGTGTGGAGTAATAGTAGTAGATGCATAATCGTTTCAGTCTACTAGTCACGGACGTGATGCCTATATACATGATCATGCCTAGATATTCTCCTAACTATGCGCTCTTCTATCAATTGCTCGATAGTAATTCGTTCACCCACCAAAGAATTTGCTATGTTGAGAGAAGCCACTAGTGAAACCTATGGCCCCCGGGTCTATCTTCCATCATATTAATCTTGAATCAACTAGATATCTTTTATTTTGCAATCTTTACTTATCAGTCTATACAACAAAAATACCAAAAATATTTATCTTATTATCTCTATCAGATCTAACTTTTGCAAGTGGCTATGAAGGGATTGACAACCCCTTTATCGCGTTGGTTGCAAGGTTCTTATTTGTTTGTGTAGGTGCGAGGGACTTGCGTGTAGTCTCCTACTGGATTGATACCTTGGTTCTCAAAACTGAAGGAAATACTTATGCTGCTTTGCTGCATCACCCTTTCCTCTTCAATGGAAAAACCAGCGCATGGTCAAGAGGTAGCAAGAAGGATTTCTGGCGTCGTTGCTGGGGAGCTTTATTCCAAGTCAAAGTCAAGATTTGATCTCCCGCCAACTTGCCAATTCTGGCGTCGTTGCCGTGGAGATCTACGCACAAGTCATATACCAAGTACCCATCACAAACTCTTATCCCTTACATTACATTATTTGACATTCGCATCTCGTTTTCCTCTCCCCCACTTCACCTTTGCCGTTTTATTCGCCCTTTTTCCATTCGTCGCTTGCTTCTCATTTTCTTGTGTGTTAGATTGCTTGTTCGGCACATTGTCTTTACCAAATAGCATTAATCCTCACCTTAGAAGGTTAGAAGAGATCAAAAACAATGTTAGAAGTTTTATGTCTTTGTAATTTGAGCATAATAACTTCTTCGGAAACGAGCTTAAAGAACAGAAAAGTTTTATGGAGTACATGAATAAAGAGCTTGATGATATGTCTAAAGAATTTTATGGGTTGAAATCTCAGTTTGCTCATCTTGAGAACTTAATAGCTCAAATTTTGGATAAGCAAGCCACCTTAGTTAATAAGATGGCCGCTAAACCGGAAGATTTAGATAATAATAAAGATGAAGATCTAAAAGTGCTTCATGTGTCTCCTATTAAATCTTTGTTTACTAATATGAATCTTGATAAAAGTGGGATTGAAGAGGTCAAAACTTTACATAGAAATGAACCCACTATTTTGGATTTCAAGGAATTTAATTATGCTAATTGCTCTTTGATAGATTGTATTTCCTTGTTCCAATCCGTGCTAAATTCTCCTCATGCTTATAGTCAAAATAAGGCTTTTACCAAACACATCGTTGATGCTTTAATGCAATCCTATGAAAAAACACTTGAATTAGAAGTTTCTATCCCTAGAAAACTATATGATGAGTGGGAACCTACTATTAAAATTAAGATTAAAGATCATGAATGCTATGTTTTGTGTGATTTGGGTGCTAGTGTTTCCACAATTCCAAAAACTTTATGTGGTTTGTTAGGTTTCCATGAACTTGATGATTGTTCTTTAAATTTGCATCTTGCGGATTCTACCATTAAGAAACCTATGGGAAGAATTAATGATGTTCTTATTTTTGCAAATAGGAATTATGTGCCCATAGATTTCATCGTTCTTGACATAGATTGCAATCCCGCATGTCCTATTATTCTTGGTAGACATTTCCTTAGAACGATTGGTGCAATTATTGATATGAAAGAAGGAAATATTAGATTCCAATTCTGTTAAGGAAAAGCATGGAACACTTTAGTACAAAAAAATCAAATTACCTTATGAATCTATTATGAGAGCCACTTATGGATTGCCTACCAAAGATGGCAATACCTAGATCTATTCTTGTATCGTGCCTAGCTAGGGGCGTTAAACGATAACGCTTGTTGGGAGGCAACCCAATTTTATTTTCTTTGCTTTTGCTTTTGTTTAGTAATAAATAATTCATCTAGCCTCTTTTCAGATGTCGTTTTGTGTTTTAATTAGTGTTTGTGCCAAGTAGAACCTTTGGGAAGACTTGGGTGAAGTCTTTCCGATTTTGCTGTAAAAAACAGAAACTTTTGCTCTCACGAGATTAGCTGCCATTTTTTACCGGAGAGTACTTTTAGGTTGATTATTTTTGCAGATGATTCATAGATAATTTTTTTCACATCCACCAATTTATTTCAGAATTGTTAGAGTTATAGAAGTATTCGAAAGTTACAGATTGCTACAGACTGTTCTGTTTTTGATGGATTCTGTTTTTCGTGTGTTGTTTGCTTATTTTGATGAATCTATGAGTAGTATCGGGGGGTATGAACCATAGAGAAGTTGGAATACAGTAGGTTTAACACCAATAAATAGAGAATGAGTTCAATACAGTACCTTAAAGTGGTGGTTTGTTTTCTTATAATAACGGAGCTCACGAGATTTTCTTTTAAGTTTTCTGTTGTGAAGTTTTCAAGTTTTTGGTTAAGGATTTGATGGACTATGGAATAAAGAGTGGCAAGAGCCTAAGCTTGGGGATTCCCAAGGCACCCCAAGGTAAAATTCAAGGACAACCAAAAGCCTAAGCTTGGGATGCCCCGAGAAGTCATCCCCTCTTTCGTCTTCGTCTATCGGTAACTTTACTTGAGACTATATTTTTATTCACCACATGATATGTGTTTTGCTTGGAGCGTCTTGTGTGATTTGAGTCTTTGCCTTTTTAGTTTACCACAATCATCCTTGCTGTACAAACCTTTTGGGAGAGACACACATGAATCAGAATTTATTAGAATACTCTATGTGCTTCACTTATATCTTTTGAGCTAGATAATTTTGCTCTAGTGCTTCACTTATATCTTTTAGAGCGCGGTGGTGGTTTTATTTTATAGAAATTATTGATCTATCATGCTTCACTTATATTATTTTGAGAGTCCTTTAGAACATCATGGTAATTTGCTTTGGCTATAATATTAGTCCTAATATGATAGGCATCCAAGATGGGTATAATAAAAACTCTTATATAAAGTGCATTGAATACTATGAGAAGTTTGATACTTGATGATTGCTTTGAGATATGAGGATGGTGATATTAGAGTCATGCTAGTGGAGTAATTGTGAATTTAGCATGCACGTATGGTGAACCGTTATGTGATGAAGTTGGAGCATGATTTATTTATGATTGTCTTCCTTTGTGTGGAGGTTGGGATCGTGGTGATGGTTAACTTCTACCAACCCTTCCCCTAGGAGCATGTGTGTAGTGCTTTGTTTTGATAACTTGTATATTTTTGCAATAAGTATATGAGTTCTTTATGACTAATGTTGAGTCCATGGATTATACGCACTCTCACCCTTCCACCATTGCTAACCTCTCTAGTATCAAGCACCTTTCGCCGGTACCATACACCCACCATATACCATCCTCAAAACAACCACCATACCTACCTATCATGGCATTTCCATAGCCATTCCGAGATATATTGCCATGCAACTTTCCACCGTTCGGTTTATTATGACACGCTTCATCATTGTCATATTGCCTAGCATGATCATATAGTTGACATCGTATTTGTGGCAAAGCCACCATGCATGATTTTTCATACATGTCACTATTGATTCATTGCACATCCCGGTACACCGCTGGAGGCATTCACATAGAGTCATTTCTTATTCTAAGCATCGAGTTGTAATATTGAGTTGTAAGTAAATAAAAGTGTGATGATCATCATTTGAACATTTCCTCATGTGAGGTTATAAAAAAAGAGGCCAAAGAAGCCCATAAAAAAAGAGGCCAATGAGCCCAAAAATAAAAATATGAGAGAAAAAGAGAGAAGGGGCAATGTTACTATCCTTTTTTCCACACTTGTGCTTTAAAAGTAGCACCATGATCTTCATGATAGAGAGTCTCTTGTTTTGTCATCTTCATATACTAGTGGGAATTTTCATTGTATAAATTGGCTTGTATATTCCAATGATTGGCTTCCTCAAAATGCCCTAGGTCTTCATGAGCAAGTGAGTTGGATGCACACCCACTTAGTTTCCTTAGTTGAGCTTTCATACACTTATAGCTCTAGTGCATCTGTTGCATGGCAATCCCTGCTCACTCACATTGATATCTATTGATGGGCATCTCCATAGCCCATTGATACGCCACGTTGATGTGAAATTATCTTCCTCCTTTTTATCTTCTCCACAACCACCACGCTATTCCACCTATAGTGCTATATCCATGGCTCACGCTCATGTATTACGTGAAAGTTGAAAAGGTTTGAAAGAATTATAGTGTGAAACAATTGCTTGGCTGAAACCGGGGTTGTGCATTGTCGGATCTAGGGTTCTGGCAAAACCCTTAAGGTTCGAACTCTGGGGTGCGCACGAAGATCTCTGCTTCCGCCCTAGCTCATCTACTCAACAGCCCTAGGCCTAGCTCATCAGACCCGATGAACAAGAGACACAAGATTTGTACTCGTTCGGGCCACCGTTGTGGTGTAATACCCTAATCCAGTGTGGTGTGGTCGATCGCCTTGTAGGCACAGGAAGAACTAGTACATGGATGAACTGCCTGCTGAGGAGAGGTGTTCTTGAGCTTGGGTGACCTTGTGGTGTATGAGAGGTCTCGATGATCCGATGAACTTAAGCCGAGATGAGATCCCCCTCTATGATGGTGGCTAGGTCCTATTTATAGTGGCCTAGGTCATCTTCCCAAATATTGAGTGGGAAGGAATCCCACAACGGCCAAATTTGAAGGGGGCAGCTAGTACAATCTATCCTGACAAAAGGTGGTCTTCGCCTGCGAAAGGCTCTGGTGGTGACGCAGCCGTGGTCTCCGCGATGACCTCTGTCTTGCCGTCCTGCTGGTCTTGGTCTTGTTGCACCGATATGGAAAACTTTGTCTAATGCCTCGAGACTCCACACCTGCACCTGCTCCTTTAGCACTAAAGATGAAACTGGCACTCTGCGCCCGCTCGCGCCCGCCTGGCCTTGGTCGTCACCTCTCACGTCACGAGGACTTCGCGAGGTACCCCTTGCCTTGATCTCTCCGATCTTCACGAGCCAGCCTAGTGAGGCCGCCCCAGGGGATGCCTTGCGTCGTCCGCCTTGCGAGGCTTGGCCCCTCGCGAGGGTCTTGAGTGGTTGCTAAACATGTTGGGCCGTACCAGGCCGCCTTGTGAGCCACTCCCTGGGCCGCAGGTAGGCAAGTCTGGGTACCCCCGTTCCCAGGACGCCTATAGTAGCCCCTGGGCCCAAGGCGCGCTCAGGTTTGGCTTCGCGGCGAAGCCAAGGGCTAAGCACGGAGCTCCAACGGCCCTCAAAGCCTGCGGCCTTGTTTGTTGTGTGGCGCTAGATGGGACGTGGGCGTCTCCACTTCCCCACGCAACCTCGGCGATTGCGCGACTTGATAAGTCTCTGCATGCACAGCGGACCATCATTACCTGCATTTATGGGGCGGACGGTTGGCCTTCCTCTGGCTATAAATAGGGCGGGCAGGCAGAGTCCTTGCCGCCCATCTTCATCCTTCGTTCCCCTGCTCCTTCTTCCCTCTCATCCTTCACCCGACCGAACCGCCCATGGCGCCGCCCAGGAAGTACTCGTCCATGGAGAAGGGGAAGGCTCAGCAGGAGGGGCTTGGCTCACCACCAGCTAAGAGGGGACGAGGCCGTCCTCGTAAGTGTGTCGCGACCCCCGTTGGGGCTGCGAGCGGGCGTGGGCGGACTCCCACAACGCCCGTAGCCGCCCTTTTTAGCCGAGTCGACGGCTCTTTGAGTGGCGAGAGCTGTCGTGGCGTTGGCGGTCCGTTAAACGGAGGGAGGCCCTCTGGGGTTGTCATACCTCCCCAGCCGCACTCCCACTTGGCGGAGGCAGCGCTGTAGTTTGTCGTGTGGTTGGAGAGCCCAGCTGGCACCAGGCTCCAGCTCCCGCGCTCCCTGGCCAGCGAACTCCTTGCTGCGAGCTCCGACAGCTTTTGGCTGCAGGCGGATGGTTGTTGTAGCAGGGCTTCGTGGGTCATGGTGGAGGTCTCCGCCTCAGGCACTGTGCATTTGGCCCGAGGCTGGCAGACCTTCGTCCGCACGCGTGGCTAGGGCGGACGTAGCACCCTTCACTTCAAGTACGACGACGACTCAACCCTCTTCGTGAGGGTGTTTGGAGAAGACGGGCGCTGTGCCGAGTGCTGCCCCGGGACAACGGCGGCGGCGAGGTACTTGGCCTCGGCGATGGCCGTAGCTCGTCCAGCTACGGCGGCTCCTCCTTCAGTGGCAGCTCCAGCAGCGGCGGCTATGACCAGCTGCCACGCCTTCGCGCCCGCCTGGAAGGCAGCGCCGGGTCGCCTCGTCGTCACGCTCGAGTGAAGTGTGAAGAGGGCTCTGCCTGAGCCCGAGGTGTAGGTCCTCACGAGCAATCGTGCCCCAAGGGTCGCCGTCAGCCGTTCCTACTCCTTCTCCTTCTTTTTTGTCCTGCATCGTTTGATCAAACTAGCATGGAGCCCTAGGAGTGCATGTAACGAATTGTGGTTTCATGACATTTAGCGCCATGCATAGTGTTCCTGTCACGTCCTTAGGGTGAGGAGACTTATCTTGATGTACTCGGGATTGGTCTCATCGAAAGACGTCCGACCCTTCGTGAGGCTGCAAAACTCGTTAGGTTATTATCTTTTACTGCCCGAGGCCTTTGACGTGGGTCGAGGATGATCGGCCGCCCCTTGTCGCGGTACCCGTAGGGCACAGACATAAGGATGGGGGCATGTCAGTTACGAGCCCCGGTTTGGGCGCCTGGTGAAGGCTAAAGAGGAGGGAGCGCCGGGGAGAGCGTCGTGCAACTGCCGCTCTCCCTGAGCTAGCCTGAAAGCTGGGGGAAGAACCACAGAGAATCCGAGAGAAGAACCACAGAGGGAGATCAAAACCAAGCAATCGAGGAATGCCAGAACCTTCAGCATCATTTGAAAAAGAGAAGATAAGAACAAGACAACTCCAGAAAGCAAATGAACGGCCGCGTCCGGCACCTAATCTAGTCTTCTCATGAGCGCGAAGCTAAGTGCTACCACTAGGACGTGGGAGGGAGCCCCTGAGGCCCGAGGGCGGCTCTCTAGAGACTCCGGGGCATGCACAGCCCCACTCATTATTACGTGAGAGTGTCATGAGCAGAGATCTTCACAGGCCGGAGCCTTGCTTCACAAGCACCAGGCCTTGGCTTCTCAGACGTGAGGGCCTTGTTCCTTGTAGGCACGGAGCCTAGTCTTCTCAGGCGCAAGGGCCTTGTTCCTCGCAGGCATAGAGCCTAGTCTTCTCAAGCGCGAGGGCCTTCTTCCTCGCAGGCACGGAGCCTAGTCTTCTCAGGCGCGAGGGCCTGGTTCCTCACAGTCACGGAGCCTAGTCTTCTCAGGTGCGAGGGCCTTGTTCCTCACAAGCACGGAGCCTAGTCTTCTCAGGCGCGAGGGCCTTGTTCCTCGCTGGCATAGAGCCTAGTCTTCTGTGGCACGAGGGCCTTGTTCCTCGCAGGCACGGAGCCCAGTCTTCTCAGGCGCAAGAGCCTTGTTCTTCGCAGGCACGGAGCCTAGTGTTCTCAGGCGCGAGGGCCTTGTTTCATGGGTAGAACCTCCGGAGGTGCCGAATATTCCATGCGTTCGGGACGGGGATGTCGTCCCCTGTTTCCAGGCGCACGGCCCCGGGTCTGGAGACGTGGGTGATCTTGAATGGCCCTTCCCACATGGGCGAGAGCTTGTGTAGTCCTTCTCTAGGGAGAACTCTCCTTAGAACGAGGTCACCTACCTCAAGCGTCCTGGGGCGAATGCTGCGGCAATGGTACCGTCGCAACGCCTGCTGGTATTTTGCTGCTCGGAGTGAAGCGTCACGCCAGTGTTCCTCCCCCAGCATGTGGTCTGACCCCTGCACGGCGCCTTGTTGCGCCTCGTCAAATGCTAAGACCCGCGACGACTGGTGCCTGACCTCGTGAGGGAGGACCGCTTCGGCTCTGTAGACGAGGAAGAATGGGGTCTCGCCCGCCGGCTTGGTGGCAGTGGTGTGGATGGACCGCAGCATAGAAGGGAGCTCATCGTGCTAACCCCTTCCGCAAGCTTCGAGCTTCTTCTTGAAGGTCCTGGTGTTGAGGCCCCTCAGGACCTCCGCGTTGGCGCGCTCGGCCTGGCCATTGCTCCTGGGGTGCGCTACAGAGGCATAGCAAATATGTGTTCCAAGGTTTGCACAGTATGTCTTTAAAAGGTTACTAGTGAGCTGTGATCCGTTGTCGGTGATGATGCGCTTAGGGACCCTGAACTGGTTTACGAGGCCCTTGATGAACTTGACTGCAGAGCCGGCTGGGATGGTTCGGACTGCTTCCACCTCAGCCCACTTGGTAAACTTGTCGACGGCGACGTAAAGGTATCGATAGCCCCCGGGCGCTCGAGGGAAAGGGCCCAGGATGTCCAGCCCCCGGACCGTGAACGGCCAGGAGAGTGGGATGGTTTGTAGGCCCTGTGCCAGTTGGTGGATCTGCTTGGCATGGAACTGGCAAGCTTCGCAAGACTTTACCAGCTCCACGGCGTTGTTAAGTGCCGTGGGCCAGTAAAAACCACTGCTGGCCGCCTTGCCGACCAAGGTGCGCGACGACGAGTGATGCCCGCAGTCCCCGGTGTGGATGTCAGCCAGCAGCTCGCCTCCCTACTTCCTGGAGATGCATCGCAAAGAAACGTCAATTGGTTGTCTCCTGTAAAGCTCACCGTCCTGGATGTAGTATCCCGTAGCCTGTCATGTTACGCGCTTGGCATCTTCCTCCTTTTCCGGCAACACTCCTCGCACCAGGTATGACTTGAATTCCTCGGTCCAGCATCCCTCCTGAGGCTCGAGCGCCAGGAGGAAGCGAGCTCCTGAAGCCGGGCCGCAGGCCGGGGCTCCTGAGGTCGGCGGCTGGGGGAGTTCTTCTCGAGTCTTTGCCGGCCCTTCCCGCGGGGGTGACGCCGAGGGCCTGATGAGCCTTTCCTCGAAGACGCCGGGTGCCTGGGGCAGTCGCCTGGATGCTTTCTTGGCGATGTCATCGGCCTCCTTATTGGTGCCGCGAGGCACGTACTCCAGCTCCAGGCCCAAGAACTGCTTCTCCATCTTGCGTACCTGCATGAGGTATGCCTCCATATGTTCGTCCCTTGGCTCGTACACCTTGTTGGAGAAGTTGATGAGGAGCTAGGAGTCACCCCTGATGACGAAGCGTTTCACCCCCAGGGCTATCGCCGCCCTGAGGCCGGCGATGAGGCCCTCGTATTCAGTGATGTTGTTGGAGACCTTATCACCCCCAGGGCTTGTCTTGAGTGGGCGAGATGAGCACAACCCCTGCCCCAGCGCCATGGCAGGCGAATGCGCCATCAAAGTACATGACCCAGCCATCAGGTGCTTCACTCCCCAGTAAGAGGGAGTGGTTCGGGCTCGCTTCGGGCCCTCCGGCGTCGATCCATTCTACCACGAAGTCAGCAAGCGTGGCCCCCTTGATGACTCTGGTGGTGATGAACTCTAGCTGGAATGCCTGCAGCTCTATATTCCATTCCGCGACCCTTCCTACCGCATTTGGGCTCCAGAGTACCCTTTCCAGGGGGCAAGCTGAGACGACCTTGATGGGGTGGCCTTGGAAGTAGTGGCGCAGCTTACGTGAAGCGACGAGGAGTGCAAGCAAGAGCTTCTGCGGCATGGGGTAGCGTGCTCGAGCATCACGGAGCACCGTGCTGACGAAGTATAACGGGTACTTGACGAGGGTGAAGTTTGGACTCTCCTGCGGCTGTGTGGTCTGAAAAGGTGCCCTAGGGGCTTGGTCGTAAGTTGGGGCAGCTGCGGCCTCAGGGAGGTCGTCTTGTATGTCGTGGCCGTCTTACGGCCCTAACGGGGCCTTGGGAGTGCCTCCCTTGGGTTGCAAGGTCTTGTCTTGACGCTCCTCTGAAACAGCCACCAGCGTTGCACTAGCTGAATGTGGCGTCGCGGCCAGGTAAAGCACCAATGGCTCTTGAGGCTTGGCTGCCACCATCACTGGTGGGCTGGTGAGGTATGATGTCTACAACGCACCCTTCTTCTTGTAGACATTGTTGGGCCTCCAAGTGTAGAGGTTTGTAGGGCAGTAGAAAATTTCCCTCAAGTGGATGACCTAAGATTTATTAATCTGTGGGAGGCGTAGGATGAAGATGGTCTTTCTCAAGCAACCCTACAACCAAATAGCAAAGAGTCTCTTGTGTCCACAACACACCCAATACAATGGTAAATTGTATAGGTGCACTAGTTCGGCGAAGAGATGGTGATACAAGTGCAATATGGATGGTAGATATAGGTTTTTGTAAACTGAAAATATAAAAACAGCAAGGTAGCAAGTGGTAAACGTGAGCACGAACGGTATTGCAATGATAGTAGAGAAGGCCTAGGGTTCATACTTTCACTAGTGCAAGTTCTCTCAACAAGGATAACATAATTGGATCATATTACTAGCCCTTAACATGCAACAAAGAGTCACTCCATAGTAACTAATTGCGGAGAACAAACGAAGAGATTATGGTAGGGTACGAAACCATCTCAAAGCTATTCTTTCTGGTCGATCTATTCAAGAGTCCGTAGTAACGTTCAATCTATCATAGAGTTCGTACTAGAATAACACCTTAAGACACAAATCAATCAAAACCCTAATGTCACCTATACTCCATTATCACCTCAAGTATCCGTGGGCATGATTATACGATATGCATCACACAATCTCAGAAACATGTATTCAACCAACACATAGAACTTCAAAGAGTGCCCTAAAGTTTCTACCGGAGAGTCAAGACGAAAACGTGTGCCAACCCCTATGCATAGGTTCGCAAGGTCACGAACCCGCAAGTTGATCACCAAAACATACATCAAGTGGATCACATGATATCCCATTATCACCACAGATAAACACGTGCAAGACATACATCAAGTGTTCTCAAATCCTTAAAGACTCAATCCGATAAGATAACTTCAAAGGGAAAACTCAATCCATTACAAGAGAGTAGAGGGGGAGAAGAGGATCCAACTAGAATAGCAAAGCTCGCGATACATCAAGATCGTCCCATCTCAAGAACATGAGAGAGAGATCAAACACATAGCTACTAATACATACCCTGAGCCCCGAGAGTGGACTACTCCCTCCACGTCATGGAGAGCACCGGGATGATGAATATAGCCACCGGAGAGGGATCCCCCCCCTCCGGCAGGATGCCAGAACGGCCATAGATTAGTTTTCGGTGGCTACAGAGGCTTTCGGCGGCGGAACTCCCGATCTAGGTTTCTTTCTGGTGGTTTCAGTATTTATAGGAATTTTTGGAGTCAGGGCCAAGTAATGGGAGCTACGGGCCATCATCGAGTTAGGAGGGCCCAACCGCCTTCCCAGGGCGCGCCCTCCACCCTCGAGGGCAGCCCGTGGCTCTCCTGGCCCACCTCTTTTGCTTCGGCGACTTCTTTTGGTCCAGAAAAAATCATAAAAAATTGGCTCGTCAATTGGACTCCGTTTGATATTCCTTATTTGTAAAACCCTAAAACAGGAGAAAAACAGAAACTGGCACTGGGCTCTAGGTTAATAGGTTAGTCCCAAAAATCATATAAAAGTGTATAATAAAGCCCATAAGACATCCTAGAAGGATAATATAATAGCATGGAACAATCAAAAATTATAGATACGTTGGAGACGTATCAGCATCCCCAAGCTTAATTCCTGCTCGTCCTTGAGTAGGTTAATGGTAAAAACATAATTTTTGATGTGGAATGCTAACCAATATAGTGTTTCAATGTAATTCTCTTAATTGTGGCATGAATGTTCAGATTTGAAAGATTCAAGAAAAAAGTCTATATTGACATAAGAAATAACAATACTTCAAGCATACTAACAAAGCAATCATGTCTTCTAAAAATACTATGGCTGAAGAAAGTTATCCCTACAAAATAATACAGTGTTGGCTATGCTCCCTTATTATCACACAAAATATTCATATCATGCACAACCCCGATTTCAGCCAAGCATTTGTTTTCATACTCTATCTTTTCAAACCTTTCAACTTTGACGCAATACATGAGCGTGAGCCATGGATATAGCACTATGGGTGGAAAAGAGGTGGTTGTGGAGAAGACAAAAAGAGAGAGATAGTCTCACATCGACTAGGCGTATGAACGGGCTTTGGAGATACCCATCGATAGATATCAATGTGAGTGAGTAGGGATTGCCATGCAACGGATGCACTAGAGCTAAATATGAATGAAAGCTCAACAAAAGAAACTAGTGGGTGTGCATCCAACTTGCTTGCTCATGAACACCTAGGGCATTTGAGGAAGCCCATCGTTAGAATATACAAGCCAAGTTCTATAATGAAAATTCCCACTAGTATATGAAAGTGACTAAGCATGAGACTCTCTACAATGAAGAACACGGTGCTACTTTGAAGCACAACTATGGAAAAGGATAGTAACAATTGTCCCTTTTTCTTTTCTCTTTTTTTTTCTTTTTTTCTTTTTTTGGCCCTTTCTTTTTTTTCTTTGGCCTTTCTTTTTTTTTTCATTTTTTTGTGGAGGGGCTTTATAGATTCAGCCTTTCCTCCCATGGGACAATGCTCTAATAATGATGATCATGACACTTTCATTACAACACGATATTACAACTCGATACTACAACAACAAAGTATGACTCTATATGAATGCCTCCGGCGGTGTACCGGTATGTGCAATGAAACAAGAGTGACATGTATGAAGAGTTATGCATGGTGGCCTTGCCACAAATACGATGTCAACTACATGATCATGCATGGCAATATGACAATATGATGCGTGTCATATAAACGGAACGGTGGAAAGTTGCATGGCAATATATCTCGGAATGGCTATGGAAATGCCATGATAGGTAGGTATGGTGGCTATTTTGAGGAACAATATGGTGGCTGTTTTGAGGAAGGATATATAGTGGGTTTATGGCACCGGCGAAAGTTGCGCGGTACAAGAGAGGCTACCAATGGTGGAAGGGTGAGAGTGCATATAATCCATGGAGTCACCATTAGTCATAAGAACTCATATACTTATTGCAAAAATCTACGAGTCATCAAAACAAAGTAATCAACGCATGCTCCTAGGGGGGAGGTTGGTAGGAGTTAACCATCGCGCGGCCCCGACCTCCACACAAAGGTTGGCACTCTACAAATACCTCATGCTTTAACTTAGTCACACAACGGTTCACCATACGTGCATGCTACGGGAATCACTAACCTTAACACAAGTATTTCTCAATTTCATAATAACTCCACTAGCATGACTCTAATATCACTATCCTCATGTCTGAAAACAATTATCAAGCATCCTACATCTCATTCTATTCAAAGCACTTGGTGTGACAATTTTTTCTACATTGACCTTGGATGTTTATCATGTGAAGACTGGTTTATTTAGCCTAAACACTTTACCATGCTGTTTCAATAGACTCTCAAATAGATATAAGTGAAGCATGAGAGTTGAACAATTTCTACAAAATATTACCACCACTATGCTCTAAAAGATGTAAGTGAAGCACTAGAGCAATAACAAACTACTCCGAAAGATATAAGTGAAGATCAATGAGTAGTTAAATAATTATGTAACTATGTGAAGACTATCTAACATTTAAGAATTTCAGATCTTGGGATATTATTCAAACAGCAAGCAAAACAAACTAAACTAAATTGACGCTCCAAGCAAAACACATATCATGTTGCGAATAAAAATATAGCTCCAAGTATAGTTACCGATGGATGAAGACGAAAGAGGGGATGCCTTCCCGGGGCATCCCCAAGCTTAGGATTTTGATTATCTTGAATTCACTTGGGGTGCCATGGGCATCCCCAATCTTAGGCCTTTGCTACTCCTTGTTCCATAGTCCATCAAAGCAATACTCAAAACTTGAAAACTTCACAACACAAAACTTAGACAGAAATTCTCGTGAGCTCCGTTAGTATAAGAAAACAAACCACTAATCAAAGGTACTATAATGAACTAATTATTTGTTTATATTGGTGTTAAACCTACTGTATTCCAACTTCTCTATGATTCATACTTCCCAATACTACTCATAGATGCATCGGAATAACCAAACAACACACGATAAACAGAATCTGTCAAACACAGAACAGTCTGTAGTAATCTGCAGGGTTCGCCTACTTCTGGAACTCCAAAAAAATTCAAACTAAACTGGTAAACTTGCGCAATTTGTCTACCAATCATCTTCAAAAAGAATCAACTAAAAAGCACGCTCCAGTAAAATCCCACGACTACTTTAGCTGGCGCTAATGATTCTGTTTTTCACAGCAAGATCACATAAACTTCACACAAGTCTTCCCAAAGGTTCTACTTGGCACAAACACTAAACAAAACATGAAACCACATATAATCAGAGGCTAGATGCAATATTTATTCCCTAACAGCAACAAAAATAAAAAAATAAAAAATTGGGTTGCCTCCCAACAAGCGCTATCGTTTTACGCCCCTAGCTAGGCACAATGATGCTCACATAAAAGATAAGAATTGAAATATAATGGGAGCATCATGAAGCATATGAATAGCACATTTAATTCTAACCCACTTCCTATGAATAGGGATTTTGTAAGCAAACAACTTATGGGAATGATAATCAACTAGCATAGGAAGGGAAAACAAGCATAACTTCAAAACTTTAAGCACATAGAGAGGAAACTTGATATTATTGCAATATGTAGAAGCATATGATCCTCTCTCTAATAATTTTCAGAGGCATCATGAATGAATTCAACAATATAACCAGCACATAAAGCGTTCTTTGCTTGATCCCCAAGCATATAAATTTTATTACTCTCCAGATAAGCAAAATTCTTCTCATTCATAGTAGTGGGAGTAAACTCAACAAAATAATTATCATGCGAGGCATAATCCAATTGAAAACTAAAATCATGATGACAAGTTTCATGGTTATCATTATTCTTAATATCATACAAGTCATCACAATAATCATCATATATAGCAACTTTGTTCTCATAATCAATTGGAACCTCTTCTGAAATAGTGGATTCACCACTAAATAAACTCACAACCTCTCCAAATCCACTTTCATCAATATAATCATCATAAATAGGAGGCATGCTTTCATCATAATTAATTTTCTCATCAAAAATTGGGGGACTAAAAATATCATCTTCATCAAACATAGCTTCCCCAAGCTTGTGGCTTTGCATATCATTAGCATCATGGGTATTCAGTGAATTCATACTAACAACATTGCAATCATGCTCATCATGCACATATTCTATGCCAAGCATTCTATGTAATTATTCTTCTAGTACTTGAGCACAATTTTCCTTCCCATCATTTTCACGAAAGATATTAAAAAGATGAAGCACATGAGGTAACCTTAATTCCATTTTTTTGTAATTTTATTTTATAAACGAAACTAGTGATAAAACAAGTAACTAAAAGATTCGATTGCAAGATCTAAAGATATACCTTCAAGCACTAACCTCCCCGGCAACGGCGCCAGAAAAGAGCTTGATGTCTACTACACACCCTCATTCTTGTAGACGTTGTTGGGCCTCCAAGTGCCGAGGTTTGTTGGACAGTAGCAAATTTCCCTCAAGTGGATGACCTTAGGTTTATCAATCCGTGGGAGGCGTAGGATGAAGATGGTCTCTCTCAAGCAACCCTGCAACCAAATAGCAAAGAGTCTCTTGTGTCCCCAACACACCCAATACAATGGTAAATTGTATAGGTGCACTAGTTCGGCGAAGAGATGATGATACAAGTGCAATATGGATGGTAGATATAGGTTTTTGTAAACTGAAAATATAAAAACAGCAAGGTAGAAAGTGGTAAACGTCGGCATAAACGCTATTGCAATGATAGTAGAGAAGGCCTAGGGTTCATACTTTCACTAGTGCAAGTTCTCTCAACAATGATAACATAATTGGATCATATTACTAGCCCTCAACATGCAACAAAGAGTCACTCCAAAGTAACTAATAGCGGAGAACAAACGAAGAGATTATGGTAGGGTACGAAACCACCTCAAAGGTATTCTTTCTAATCGATCTATTCAAGAGTCCGTAGTAACGTTTAATCTATCATAGAGTTCGTACTAGAATAACACCTTAAGACACAAATCAATCAAAACCCTAATGTCACCTAGATACTCCATTGTCACCTCAAGTATCCGTGGGCATGATTATACGATATGCATCACACAATCTCAAAAATATCTATTCAACAAACACATAGAACTTCAAAGAGTGCCCTAACGTTTGTACCGGAGAGTCAAGACAAAAATGTGTGCCAACCCCTATGCATAGGTTCCCAAGGTCACGAACCCGCAAGTTGATCACCAAAACATACATCAAGTGGATCACATGATATCCCATTGTCACCACAGATAAACACGCGCAAGACATACATCAAGTGTTCTCAAATCTTTAAAGACTCAATCCGATAAGATAACTTCAAAGGGAAAACTCAATCCATTACAAGAGAGTAGGGGGAGAACAAGATCCAACTAGAATAGCAAAGCCCACGATACATCAAGATCGGTCCTTCTCAAGAACACGAGAGAGAGATCAAACACATAGCTACCGATACATACCCTCAGCCCGGAGGGTGGACTACTCCCTCCTCGTCATGGAGAGCGCAAGGATGTTGAAGATAGCCACCGGAGAGGGATTCCCCTCCCCCTCCGGCAGGATGCCAGAACGGCTATAGATTGGTTTTCGGTGGCTACAGAGGCTTTCGGCGGCGGAACTTCCGATCTAGATTTCTTTCTGGAGGTTTCAGTATTTATAGGAATTTTGGAGTCGGGGCCAAGTAAAGGGGAGCTACGGGCCCTCCTCAAGATAGGAGGGCCCAACCGCCTTCCCAGGGCGCGCCCTACACCCTCGAGGGCAGCCCGTGGCTCTCCTGGCCCACCTCTTTTGCTTTGGGGGCTTCTTTTGGTCCAGAAAAAATCATAAAAAATTGGCTCATCAATTGGACTCCGTTTGATATTCCTTTTCTGTAAAACCCTAAGACAGGAGAAAAACATAAACTAGCCCTGGGCTCTGGGTTAATAGGTTAGTCCCAAAAATCATATAGAAGTGTATAATAAAGCCCATAAGACATCCTAGAAGGATAATATAATAGCATGGAACAATCAAAAAATATAGATATGTTGGAGACGTATCAAGGTATCTCTTGAAGTCTTCAAATGCTGTATCAGTCTCAGGGGTCCATTCGAACGTGTCCTTCCTTTTCATCAGCTTGAAGAACTGGAGGGCTCTCTCCCCTAGCTTGGAGATGAAATGCCCCAGCGACATTACACAGCCGGCCAGCTTCTGCATCTCCTTGAGGTTTTTGGGCGGACTCATCTTTTCTATGGCTTTGACCTTCTCGGGGTTTGCATCGATTCCTCGGTGCGACACGAGGAAGCCCATGAGCTGGCCTGAAGGGACTCCGAACACGCACTTCTCCGGGTTGAGCTGCAGGGCTAACTTGCATAGGTTGGCGAAAGTCTCTTCTAGATCTGTGATAAGGGTTGAGGCTTCCTGAGATTTTACCACGATGTCGTCCACATACGCCTCAGCGTTTCTCCCGAGCTGCTTTCCCAGTGCGATGTGCATTAATCGTTGAAAGGTTACTTCTGCATTCCGTAACCCAAATGGCATGTAGATGTAGCAGTACACCCCGCACGGGGTGAGGAAGGCAGTCTTCTCGATGTCTTGCAGCGCCATCTTGATCTGGTGGTAATCTGAGAAGGCGTCCAGGAAACACAACAGGTCACACTCGGCGGTGGAGTCGACGATTTGATCGATGCGTGGCAGAGGGAACGGATCCTGCGGGCAAGCTTTGTTGAGGTTGGTGAAGTCGACACACATGCACCCTTTTCCTCCCTTCTTGGGTACGATGATGGGATTTGCCAGCCACTCCGGGTACCGGACCTCGTGGATGACACCCGCCGCCTCTAGCTTACGAGTCTCCTGCACGATGAAGGACTGCTTCTCCGTGGATTGGTGCATGTCCTTCTGCTTCATGGGGCACATGTTAGGGCATACGTTTAGGTGGTGCTCGATCACCTCTCTCGGGACTCCCGCCAGATCCTTGGGCTCCCACACAAACACATCCCTGTTCGCGCGCAGGAATCCAACCAATGCCTCTTCCTGAGCTGGGGGAAGGCCAGCTCCTATGGTGAAGGCAACACCTGACGGCTCATCTTCATCCACCCGAACCTGCTTTGTCTCGGCTTGGTCTTGGGAGAAAAGTTGCTTCTTCTTGGCAGGGGCAGCCCCCTTGGTCCTAGGGGCGGCTTCCCCGGCAGGGCGTGGCGCCGCAGCGGTCCGAAAGACGTGCTTGAGGGCCGCCAGAGCTTCTTTGGTGTCCCCCTTCACGGTAAGGACTCCGCTGCTCCCCCGGCATCTTCATGAGGTTATAGTCCGGATGGGTTGCGGCCATGAACTGAGCCAGCGCTGGGTACCCGAGGATGGCGTTGTACGGGAGACGGATTCGGGCAATGTCGAAGTTGATCAGCTCGATGCGGTAGTTGTCTCGGGTGCCGAAGGTGACCGAGAGGTGGATCTGCCCCCGGGGGCTGGTGGAACCGCTGCTGACCCCAGAGAAGGGTTTGGTGGGGCGTAGCCGCTCGAGTGGCACTTGGAGCAAGCTGAAAGCTTCCACCGAGAGCATGTTGAGGCCAGCCCCACCGTCGATGAGGGTCTTGGTGACTGCCACATTGCAGATAGTGGGGGATGCAGAGCATCGGGAGAGCGCCGGAGCCCGTCGTGGAGGCGGGGTGGTCTCCCGAGTCGAAGGCGAGGTCGGCCTTGGGAGTCACCCATCTAGAAGGAGGCCCCTTGCGTATGGAGGCGACGCCCGTCTGGCGAAATATTTGGGTGATGTGTCGACCGGAGGGTGGCACTTGGGAGCCACCGAGGAGGGCCGCGACGGCATGGGGCGCCGGCGCCCCGAAGCGTGCGATGGAGAGGCCGCGCAGCTCTTCCCAGGACGCCATGTACAATTCTGGCAAGCTGAAAAACCAGGCACGCGGCACGCCGTTGAGTGCCATGGGGAGCCAGTTGGCCATGACCTTGTCGTCGCCGCCGGCCGCCGAGATGGCCTCTTCGTAGGCCTGGATGAAGACAAACGGGTCTGCCACCCCGTTGTAGCGTGGTGGCAGATTCGGCCTGAATCTGGGTGGCCACTGTACCCGTCGTAAGGCGGGGATGAAGGCCCGGTGGCCGAGAGCGCCGCCACGTACGTGCACCAAGCCCGTCGGAGGAGGGACGCCCGCCATGAGAACGTGGTGAGCTTAGAGCGGGACGGGCGGGGAGAAAACTTCGGCAACCCCTACCTGGCGCGCCAAATGTCGGATCTGGGGTTCCGGCAAAACCCTTAAGGTTCGAACTCTGTGGTGCGCACAAAGATCTCTCCTTCCGCCCTAGCTCATCTACTCAACAGTCGTAGGCCTAGCTCGTCAGATCCGATGAACAAGGGACACAAGATTTATACTAGTTCGGGCCACTGTTGTGGTGTAATACCCTAATCCAGTGTGGTGTGGTCGATTGCCTTGTAGGCTGAGGAAGGACTAGTACATAGATGAACTGCCTCCTGAGGAGAGGTGTTCTTGAGCTCGGGTGAGCTTGTGGTGTATGAGAGGTCTCGATGATCCGATGAACTTAAGCCGAGATGAGATCCCCCCTCTACGATGGTGGCTAGGTCCCATTTATAGTGGTACGGGTCCTCTTCCCAAATATTGAGTGGGAAGGAATCCCACAACGGCCAAATTTGAAGGGGGACATCTAGTACAAGCTATTCTAACAAAAGGTGGTCTTCGCCTGCCAAAGGCTCTGGTGGTGACGCTGCCGTGGGCTCCGCGATGACCTTCGTCCTGCCGGTCTTGGTCTCGTTGCACCCATATGGAAACCTTTTCCTGATGCCTCGGGACTCCGTGCCTGCACCAGCTCCTTTAGCACTAAAGAGGAAACTGGCACTCTGCGCCCGCTTGCGCCCACCTGGCCTTGGTCGTCACCGCTCACGTCATGAGGACCTCGCGAGGTACCCCTTGCCTTGATATCTCCGATCTTCATGAGCCGACCTAGTGAGGCCGCCCCAGGGGATGTCTTGCGTCGTCCGCCTCGTGAGGCTTGGCCCCTCGCGAGGGTCTTGAGTGGTTGCTGAAGATGTTGGGCCGTACCAGGCCGCCTTGTGAGCCACGCCCTGGGCCGCGGGCAGGCAAGTCTGGGTACCCCAGTTCCTAGGAAGCCGACATGCATGATTTAAATATTTTTTGTGATGAAGATAGAGCATAGCCAGACTATATGATTTTGTAGGGATAACTTTCTTTGGCCATGATCATTTGAGAAGACATAATTGCTTTGTTAGTATGCTTAAAGTATTATTATTCTTATGTCAATATTAAACTTTTGTCTTGAATCTTTCGGATCTGAACATTCATGCTACAATAAATAAAATTACATTGAGAATTATGTTGGGTTACATTCCACATCAAAAATTCTGTTTTTTAATCATTTACCTACTCGAGGACGAGCAGGAATTAAGCTTGGCGATGCTTGATACGTCTCCAACGTATCTATAATTTTTTATAGTTCCATGGTATCATATTATTTGTTTTGAATGTTTAATGCACTTTATTATTCACTTTTATATTATTTTTGGGACTAACCTACTAACCCAAGGCCCAGTGCAAATTGCTGTTTTTTTTCCTATTTCAGTGTTTCGCAGAAAAGGAATATAAAACGGAGTCCAAATGGAATGAAACCTTTGGGAGGATCATTTTTGGAACAAACGCAACCCAGAAGACTTGGAGTACACGCCAGTGAAGCCACGAGGCGGCCACGAGGCAGGAGGGCGCGCCCAGGGGGGTTTGGCGTGCCCCCACCCTTGTGGGCCCCTCGTAGCTCCACCGACATACTTCTTCGTCCTATATATACTCATATACCCTGAGAGCATCTGAGCGCATGAAGAAACCCTATTTCCACCGCCACAACCTTCTGTACTCGTGAGATCCCATCTTGGGGCCTGTTCCGGAGCTCCACCGGAGGGGGAATCGATCACGGAGGGCTTCTACATCAACACCATAGCCACTCCGATGAGTTGTGAGTTGTTTACCACAGACCTTCGGGTCCATAGTTATTAGCTAGATGGCTTCTTCACTCTCTTTGGATCTCAATACAAAGTTCTCCTCGATCTTCTTGGAGATCTATTCGATGTAATACTTTTTGTGGTGTGTTTGTCGAGATCCGATGAATTGTGGGTTTATGATCAAGATTATTTATGAACAATATTTGGTTCTTCTCTGAATTCTTATATTCATCATTTAAATTGTCAGTTTGGTTTGGCCTACTAGATTGATCTTTCATGCAATGGGAGAAGCGCTTAGCTTTGGGTTCAATCTTGCGGTGTCCTTTCGCAATGACAGCAGGGGCAGCAAGACACGTATTGTATTGTTTCCATCGAGGCTAAAAAAAGATGGGTTTTATATCATATTGCTTGAGTTTATCCCTCTACATCATGTCGTCCTTCTTAAGGTGTTACTCTGTTCTTATGAACTTAATACTCTAGATGCATGCTCGATAGCGGTCGATGTGTGGAGTAATAGTAGTAGATGAAGAATCGATTCGGTCTACTTGTCACGGACGTGATGCCTATATACATGATCATGCCTAGATATTCTCATAACTATGCGCTCTTCTATCAATTGCTCGACAGTAATTTGTTCACCCACCGTAGAATTTGCTATCTTGAGTGAAGCCACTAGTGAAACCTATGGCCCCCGGGTCTATCTTCCATCATATTAATCTTCAATCAACTAGCTATCTTTTATTTTGCAATCTTGACTTTTCAGTCTATACAACAAAAATACACAAAATATTTATCTTATTATCTCTATCAGATCTCACTTTTGCAAGTGGTCATGAAGGGATTGACAACACCTTTATCGCGTTGGTTGCAAGGTTCTTATTTGTTTGTGCGTGTGCGAGGTACTTGCGTGTAGTCTCCTACTGGATTGATACCTTGGTTCTCAAAACTGAGGGAAATACTTACGCTGCTTTGCTGCATCACCCTTTCCTCTTCAAGGAAAAAACCAACGCATGCTCAAGAGGAAGCATACCCCTCCCCTCTCGAAACCCTAGACTGCTCAACCACTAGCGTACCAGCGCCCATTCACTGCCAGCGGCGTCCACCTCGCCAGATCTGCTTCTACGACCGCATCTACACCTCCCACCTCCCCTAGAAACAGGTAGACTGCTCATCCACCACTGTACCACAGCCCATTCAGTGCCCGCCTTGTCCACGGCCCCTGTTCTGCTTCGCTGGTACTCTCATCAACCCCAACGCATCTACGGCAACTCCTTTGTACTACCCATCGGAGATGCTTCATCGACAACCCCTGAGCCGCCCCACCGACGCCCCCATCGACGGCCTCTGATCCTCTTCGTCGACACCTTCCTCAACCCTACCGGAGCCGCTTTGCCGACACCATCCTCAACCCTACCAGAGCCGCTTCGCCAACACCATCCTCAACCCTACCAGAGCCACTTCGCCGACACCATCCTCAACCCTACCAGAGTAGCTTCGCCTATACCATTCTCAACCCTACCGGGGCTGCTCTGCCAACGCCCAAGTCCACGGCCTCAGATCCGCTTCGCCCACACTGTAGTCCACCCTACCGGAGGCGCTCCACAAACACCCTACTCCACGGTTCTAGATCTCCTTACCGGACCCCGACAGCTACTGCAACGTCATCACCCTTGACATTTCTAACCTAATTCCCACCGGCTGGTAAGATGCCAAGCACCCGCCGCGGCCTAGGTACTTGTTACCTTTAAACCCGTCTTGCATCACCTACCCGATGTACTTCAAATATACTAACAGGTCGTTGTTACATGTTATGCAGCTGGCAAAAACTACAAGCATGATGTTTCTTCTAGATCTAACAGCTTGGCCAACCAAGATCCTGGACTGAGGCATTGCTATGATCTTGTAAGTGCATCTCTCTCTCTTGTATTGTAGTGTGCCTGCCAGCATCCTTTGCTAGGATTTTTGACTAGTAGTCCCTTTGTGTAGAAAATGATTTTCACTACTGGCTGCTATTAGATATGTAGATGTCATACATGATACTCCCTCCCTTCCTAAATACAAGTCTTTCTAGAGATTCCACTATAGACTACATAGAGATCAAAATGAGTGAATTTACACTTGAAAATGCATCTATATACATCTGTAAGTGGTCCATACTAGAATCTCTACAAATACATGTATTTAGGAACAGAGCTAGTACATTACACTAAATCGTAGGTCGCATGTAGGAATTCCAGTGCACTACATTAGGCTCCCTTAGAGTGCCTACTAGTCTGGTACACAGAGTCATGGCTAGTTTATGCTACGCACACAATCGTTAATTGGTGGTTTAAATATGCACAGGGGATATGCAATATATTATCATGTATAGATATCTGAAATTAGTTGTGTCGACTTGCAGATTTGGTTATGCAATGAAAAAGTACAAGATTTCTTAATACAAGATGTATGTGGCAATTTCATGGAACATTGCAAAAAAGGAGAGGCGGCGGTGAGCCTATACAGTGTGCTATGGAAGGTTACTCCCATTGCAATCATCATGACATGTTATTTGTATGTTAGTGTTGTTGGCCAAATTTCTTAGGAACAGTTATTTCTTGTTATGCTAAGAAAGTAAGCACCTTTGAAAGTTTGCTATGGAAGCTCATAGCAATTCATCATATAGCAGCAGCGGGAGCACCTTATACCAATTCATCATATAGCAGCAGCAGTAGCTCATAACAATTCCTCATATAGCAGAAGCGGCTCATTACAATTCATCGTATAGCAGCAGCAGGAACGCTAGTGCTGCAGGCCAAGGGTTGAGGTAGAGGGAAAGGGGAGGGGAGATGCAAGCGGGCAGGACCAAAAAAGCTTGTGTGTTTGTTTTTACTTGAGGGTCAGGTCTGACGCGGGAGTGAGCAGTGGCATTCTGATTGTAATATAGGCAGACAACCGAGTCATTTTGCTATTCCCCTTCCCTTCAAATTTTAATGCGCTTCGACCCGAAGCACTCCCCAAAGAGAATAAGTTAAGCCCAAGCCCAGAACTCAAAAATGACTTCTTTACTTCTTGTATGGCTTATTTTGACTATAAGCTCTGAAAAGTCGGAATAGAACTGGCCCTTAACCTGCAATTCAGTTGTGCGTGCAGTGATGAATCACTCCTGCCTGCTATAGTGTGCATTTAGGCATCACACATGGCATAACATAATACATGTGCATTTCATTATAGAATCTGAAATATGCAATGTTTATGTTAGTTCATACGTTGCACATGATGTTTAAATGCCCCTTAAATCTAGTCAGCCAGTTGATGGTCATTAAGCCTCCTACTATGCTTCTTTTCTTGACTAGCAAGATGACCGTGCATTGCACGAAACATCAAGATGCCCGTGCATTGCATGGAACATCAAGATGCATTTATACGAGTTGTTTATCTTGTGGGAGATAAGGATGAACGAGGGAAGGCCTTATCTGCAATTGTGGAGAGGAGTGCGGGTATCTTTTTGCAAAATTGTGATAGTTTCCTTCCTATCCGTTAGATATAGACCAGGCGACCTATATTGCATGATGGCGGGCACACCATCATCACCAACTCTGTTTTTTATAATATAATAAGAGTATATAGAGAGTAGAGAAATGTAGCTAGGCCATGGATGTTACTGAGGTGTGCATGTATGCATACTGCCAATTCAACAGTTCAATTGCTTTTTTGTTTCAGGCATAGTTAATTGCTCTTTTCAATTGCTTTATTTGTCCTGAGTTAATGAGATGCCCAAACAATGATGCCTGATGTTGGGTACTTGTATAACTATTAGTTTAAATAATTAAAGGCCTTGCCATTTAATTACTCTGGCACAGTGTGCCTGAAGCTTTGAAGTCTATTAACCAACTATTACTCCATGAGGCTCACAATCTAGTTTATACGAGGCTAGTGATTGCATAGTTTTGCTTGCTATGGTAGGTTTGTATGAATGCCTCCGCTATTCATTATGCTCCATAAGACTTTAATTGGGCTATAGAATGGCCAAATGCTTGCTTACTTATACGCAAGATATATATATCTATATCTCTATCTATATCTCTACTCTCTACTATATCTCTATCTCTATATCTATATCTATATATCTCTATCTCTACTCTTATAAAAAATAGAGTTGGTGATGATGGTGTGCCTACCATCCTACAATATAGGCCGTCCGATTTATATTTGACGGATAGGAAGGAAACTATGACAATTTTGCAAAAAGATACTCTCTCAGAAGATAAACTACTCATACGAATGCATCTTGATGTTCTGTGCAACACACGTAAATCTTGCTAGTATATATAATGTTCAGTAGCTACATGTGGTCTAAATTTGCAACCTGTCTGTGTTTTGGATTTGGCCCCAACATCAAGCTCCTCTGGTGAGATAAGATATTTCTGTATGCGGGCTGCCCAGACTACCATTTTTATAATTTTTAAAATATCACCTGTTTATGCTTCATGACGTGTAACATTATTATTTGCCCTGTTTTGCCATGTACGAAATAGTCTGTCCTGATCGCTATACTGTTGTAACTATATTTTTGCCATAGTCATGTGTACTTACAGAAACATTTCAGGATGAAGTGACATCAACACAACAATCTGAGAGCAGTGCGGCATGGCTGTTACCAAATGATTATGGAATGGAATTGGAATGTGCTGATGTTCTCGAGAAACAACTAGAGGTGGTAAGACAACGTGTACATGATTCTCAACATGCAATCAACATGCTGAGACTGGACTTGCAGGTATTAGATGCATGAGTCAAAAAGTTAAACAAAACACTCAGGTAACCACAAAGGAATTGGAGAATTTGCAAACTGAAATTTGTCCTATCTGAATCCGGCCAATCCTATTTCTGAAGAGATTATAGTTCAAATGGTAAGTTTTGTTGATGCATGCCCATGATGTATGAGCTTTATTTGCCAAGTGTATGTAATTTGTTGTTTGTGTACGCTTTATTATCACTAGTGCAGAAGGCAGAACTATAATGCCCAGTGGGTATAATCTGCTGTAATTTCTTTATTGTATAGTGTAGGATAATTTTTCGTTTCTATGCCTTAGTCTCTTTATTGTATAAGTGCCAGTTTTTTAGAGGAGATAGTATAAAGCATGATAATTCTTTGTATATGATATATCATTGTAACAGGGGCCAACACGCCCAAACATTACCTCGACTCCATCCGGACGAACATACATGCAAGTCAAATCGGGCCATTAATTGGGCTGGTCAACTTAATATCTAGTGGAGCCCAAACGATGGCGCCCACCATAACAACAACTCTTAGCAGGCCGGTAACAGGCCAAAATCTTGATTGGGCCGTATAAATGGGAATGGACCATGGGCCCTAGCAGTTCGTTAACAGGCCGAAAGCTCGATAAGGCCCTATAAATGGAAATGCCATGCGAGCCCTAGCAGGCCATTAACAGGCCAAAAGAAAATTAGTGCCTTATAAATTGGAAATGGCCCGTGGGCCCTAGCAGGATGAAATAAATGTCAATTTTGTTTCGGCCCTTTTACTTGTCGGGCTTTTAAGAGGCCGAAAGTGTTTTGGGCCAGAAGAGGCCCAATTTGCAAACTAGGCTTCTAACAGGCCGAATATCGCATCGCGCTGAAATAGTGACCTACTAAACGTGGGCCGCTAGTGGACCCAAAATAAGGTGACACATCATAGGCCCAACTGTTGTGCGGGCCTTTAACAGGCTGAAAGACAAAATGGGCTAGAAATTGGCCCGTTTACCTGATGGGCCGAGGTAAGGCTAAAAGTCACAATGGGCTAGAAGTTGGCCCAACTGCGGAATGGGCCGAGAAAAGGCCGAAAGTCGTACCGGGCCACTCACAGGTCGGAACTGATGATGGGCTGCTAACAGGCTGAAAGAAGGTCGGGCCATAATTGGGCCCAAAGAGGTAGCAGGCCGTAAACGGGTTGGAACTGACGATGGGCTGGAAATTCTCAAATCTAGAATGGGCCTATGATGGGCCGATTGTGTGTAACTTGTATGGGTCGTGTTTGTGTATGGGCCTGACTCGAGTAGGCCGCTAATGGGTCGGCCCGCTTATTCTGACAGGCCCAGCCTTTTAACCTAAAAGGGCCACTGTTGGGCCGAGCCACGTGTCGACGTACAATAGGCTCGTCACGTACACTCGCTTGATGACACCTGTCCTAACCCAGAGATGACACATGGATACTAGGGCGAATCATTTTCATACCCCTGTCCTGAAAATTGAACAAGTCATTTTCATACCCTACAGGTGAGGCGCACTCGTAGTCACCGATCTGAGAAGGACTGATCTCCAAAACTTCTATGTGCATTTTGGTTGGACCAACACTCAAAGTCGGTCAAACCAAAATCACTTAGGTTTTTCCTTCTTGGTGTCACCGTGTTGAACTACTTCGTTGTTAATGATGTACTACACTACTTGGAGTTACACATATTGGTGCCATCGAGTAGTTCTACTCGGAGCCACCAACAACACATGTGTAGATATATATGTAGCGAGACTGTACGTTGAGAAATTCTTCAAACGTCATGTTCCCGCACTCTGTTGCTGCAGTTGCCCTAGTCTTTGGATCGTCTCCCTCGTCTCCTGCACGCCCTCGCCGCCGAGGTCCGTCGCTGTCAACGGGAATCTTCTCTGCCGTTGCCACCATAGAGAACCTCCACCAAGTTAGGGTGAGATTCGAGCCCCTCTGTGTTCTAAAATTCTGACTCAATGCACGGATGGACTGCCATTGTTCTTGCAACAGATTGAAATCTTTCTGTACACTACAAATTCTGTAGAATAGTTTCGAGCAAAAAAATTAGGTTCAGGTTTTTGCAGAATGTATCTCGGACCGACCGATTTGAGATTTTCGGAGTCACCGATTTGGCCCAGGCCATTGCACTAGTACCTCTCGATACCACCGAGTTGTAATAATCGGTGGGACCAAAATTAAAGTTTTAGTGAAACCCTAGCATATCAGAGATACTGAGCTACATTGTCGGTGTATTTGGATCGACACCTATGGGATCACAAGAATCCCTACTACGGTTGCGGGGCACGGGGTTGAGTGAAGAGCGGATCTAACAGTCAGGACGCGGTTCCTTTACCCAGGTTCGGGTCTCGAAGATGCGTAAAACCCTACTCCTGCTTTGGTTGATAATATGTTTGTGTTCTTCAGCTAGTGAGGAGCTCCAAAAGAGTCACGAGGAGTTCTAAAAAGCCGAATCCTTCTCCTGGTCGCCTCGGGCCTCCTTTTATAGGAAAAAGGGGTTGCCACAGTGGCACACAGGAGGTGGAAAGGGTACAGTGATGCGAGGTTATCCTTCGCATTACAGGGCAAGGCGCATTTAATGTGCTTAGCTTAGGTGTCCTCGCTTTATCGGGGATGAGGGGAGACGTCCGTCTCGTCCGTCGCGGCTCCTCCTTGTGTTGACACGCGCCCTCGCCAGCGGTGCCTGGGGTGCCATGTAGGCGGGCAGGCAGCTGTGGTGGCGCAAAGGCGGGTCTCCACGAGGATCTGCATGTTGCCACGCAGGTGCCTGCCCAGCTGGTTGGGTCGGCAGTTGCATGGGGCGGTGGAAGCGTAGTTGGCGCGGGCCTGATGGTGGGCCTGCGGATGCCCTTGGCAAGGGCCTTGCCGGGGGCCCCGGCAAGGGTCTTGCCGCGGCGCCTGCTGTCATCCCCGGCAAGGTGCCTGCCGGAGGTCTTGCGGTTCTCCTTGGCTGGGATCCCGCCAAGGGTCATCGTCCTCTTAGTGTGTGTATCTGTTCTTGAATGTCTTCACAAAGATCTGCATGCCACCATGGAGATATCTCCCGAATCCATGCCCCATGGGGGTAGTGGACTCAAGGGTGATTCGCTCCGTCGGCGTGGGGCGAGCTGCCGCGGCAAGAGTCTTGCCGGGGCTGCCAGAGCCGGCCCCGGCAAGGATCTTGCCAGGGCTTCTGAAACTGGCTCCCGGCAAGGATCTTGCCGGGGAAAGCCGCTTCATCCCTTTGCTCTTTGTGGTCTTGTTCTTGGCGTTGTTCCAGTCTCCATCAAGCTTCGGTCTTACCCCGGCTCACCTCCCTTGCCATGCTTGGTGTGGTGGTACCCGTGGCTCAGACTGCCCGTGCACAGTCATAGGGGTACAAAAAGTGTACCCCTCTTTTTGTACACCGACAGGAGCCCCCGGGCCTCGGCCACACATAAGCGCGACACGTTGTTGGGCTAGGCCCAGAACGGTGCGCGGGTAGGCGGGGCGGTTTTCACCATGGTAAAATATTCCGCGCGCTGTGCCTCCCACGACCCGCGCGCATGGCGCGGGGTGGAGGGGCGTGCGTGACGTGGGCGGCATGCGTGGGGTGGTTTTCGCAGGCATGCGTCACGTCGCAGTAAATGCAAAAGGAGGCGGCTCGCGTCTTCCCCCATAAAAAGGAATAACCGCGAGCGCGCTACTCACTTCCTCCATTTTCCTCGCTCCTCTTCCAATCTCAGAGCCGCTGTCCCTTCTCTTCCTTCCTTCCGAAGCCTCCGCCGTCGCCTGTCACCGTTGCTTCGCTATCCCTCTTCCTTAGCCATCCAGCTTGGCCGTCATGGCGTCCGAACCCGCCAAGGGCAAGGGGGTGGCCAAGGGCGCCGGGCCCGTGGGGTCGCCGGAGGGCGCGTTTACGGGGGACCGGACGAAGGCTGCTTTCTTCATCCCGTCGTCGGTTGACGTCCATGAGCTCCGGGCTGCCTTCAAACCCCTTTGGGGGGTGGAGACGGGGAGGAAGAACTTGGGTCATCCGGCGACACGCATCGTTCCGGCCGCTTGCGCCCAACCTGGCCCAAATCGGTACCCCTTCTTTGTTGATTACTTCTCTTGCGAGCTGTGTCCCCCCTTCTCTGATTTCTTCTGTGATGTCATGCACACCTTTGGCTTACGCCTTTTGGATTTTACTCCAATTGTGGTGGCGTGCATGGCTTTCTTCGCGCACCTTTGCGAGGGCTTCGTCGGGGTGCAGCCCAACACGGCGCTCTTCCGCCACTATTTTACCCCTCAGATCCAGCCGGGAGGCGCCGTCTCTGGATGCATCACCTGGATTTCGGGATCCAAGGGAGCGTACCCGGAGGGCGTCGTGAAGGAGAGGTGGGACGAATGGCGTGGCCGGTGGTGTTGGATTGAAGAAGATGAGCCGCCAACATTCTGCCGGGTCCGCCAGGTGCCGCTGGTCCGCGGCAGCGACTGGGGCGACGTCGACGCCGCCGACGGGAGGCTCACCGTCGCCATCACTAGGATCAACCGGCTTGCCCAGGCCGGGCTCACCCTTGAGATGATCGGGGCGGATTTCATCTGTCATCGGATCGCCCCGCTGCACAACAAGGGGAGCCCAGCCTGGCTCTTCAGGAACCCGGCCGACGTCATGCGGCTCCGCCCTGGCCTCGACCACAACCTCATTGTGATGGGACACGCCCATTTCTGCCATCGGCTCTTCCAGCTGGATGTGCGTCGCGACGGCGAGGTCGAACGGACCGGCAAGGCCGCGAAGGCTGCCGCAAAGGCCAGCAAGGCCGTCAAGGGGTAGCTCTTCAAGCTGCCAGCGGGGGTGGTCCCGCTGTGCAACAATTCGCGCCAGTCCGAGATCGTCGCCATGATGCCGGAATGCAACTCGCACGGCTCCGTCCCGAGCTGGCAGGAGCCGGCGGACGAGGTCGTGCAGACTCTGGTCGAGGTGTGAGTCAAGCCTGACGCCGAGCGGTGGCTTGTCAGGGACACCACCCAAGAGGAGCAGGACTACATCGCCGCCAGGGCAAGGGAGGCGCAGCACGTCATGGAGGCCGGCAGCGCCGGGGGTGTGGAAGACAAGGATGCCACTCCTGCTGCGGAGAGGCCAGCAGCGCTAGCATCGGAGCTCCGCTGGTTGAAGATGCGGCCGACGAGTCGTCGTCGTCGGAGGACGCGGCGGCTGGCCCGACGCCAACAAGGGGAAGAGGGCGAGTCTTGCGGCGGGCCTGTTCCTGCGAGCCGGTCCAGCCCGGCAAGACTGCGCAGCCTCAATTGGCCCTGGAGGGATCCGAGCGCCATACGAGGGCCACGGCGGCGAAGAAGTCGACGAAGGCCGCCGAGAAGAAGAAGGCGGCAGCCCTTTCTCCATCTAGGTGCGCACAAACCCTGCCCCCTTCTTCGCCTCCTCCGGCAGACGTCGACTCGGATGACGACGCGGAGTTCACCTTCGATCTCGGGCCCCTCAGCCTGAAGCGGAAGAGGAAAGCAGCGGAGGAGGAGGAGATGGACAACGAGTAAGTATTCCATTTCTTACTGTCATTTCCATTTTCCCGAACCATGCCACTCATCTTTATCTGATGTTGCTTCTTCAGGGACGCAGAGACATTGGCCCAGAGGATGAAGAGGGCCAAGGCTTCAGCGAGCAGCCAGCCCCTGGCCGGGGCTTCCGGGACACCACTGGTGGTGTTGAGCAGCCCAGACGGCAGCCCCCGGGACGGCCCGCATCGTAAGTTCATCATCCTCTTCTCGCTCGACATGAAGTAGGCGTTTGATGCTGAGGTGCTGACCTTGCCGGTTTTGTAGGACGGGAGCAGCAGCAGGACGAGTCGCAGGGGGCTGCCCCCGATGCATCACCCCCATCGACTACACCGTCGCGAGGGGCGTCCCCGGCAAGGGCACCAAGCATGGAGCCCACACGAATGGAGGAAGAGGGGAACTTGGGTGCTGGTGGCTCTGCAACGGCGCCGGACGCCGGCGGGGAGGGGACTTCTGCTTCTCAGCCCGGCACTGGTGAGTCGCCTGTCTTCCGTCTTTGCTTTTCCCTTATCCTTTTTCTTGACTTCATCATCCCCATCATGGCCCAGGCCCTCCTTCAACAGATGCGGAGGACGTGGATGCCATCATCAAGGAGATTGTTGAGGAGGCCGCGGCGGAGGCCCACAAGATCGCCGCCGAGGAGGCCGCCAAGGACGCCGCCGGGGCCGCCGCGGATAAAGCCATCGAGGATGCTGCTAGGGGCGCCGCCGAGGGTGCCGGTGGTGGGCCTGCCGGGAAGGCCGGCAAGGCCACAACCGAGGAAGAGGCGATTGATGATCAGCCTTCTTCCTCCACAACCTCGGGCCCTGGCAGGTACCCGAAGGTGGGCGACGGCCTCTTCGTCCATCTCGCCGGGGTGTCAAGGTCCCGGACGCCCGCCGGAGGGGAAGTCTTCGATGACGAGGTGCTTGCCGCCATCGGGCTCGAGGTTGTTGATGAACCGGGCGTCGGCGGCGACGGCTCTCTAGAAGGGTAGCTCTTCCGGGCCATGGGGGACAACTTCCGGAAGCTCCAGGCGCTCTACCGCGCCCGTCTGGACAAGGTCAAGTCCAGAACGGCAGCAGTGGATGAGGCGGAGGTGGACTTCCAGGCTTGCGTCGCTGAGGCGCAAACCTGGTTCCACCAGTCCCGCGAGGACCAGAGGGCCTTCCAGGAAGAACTGGCCAAGCGTGATGCGGAGCTCATCATGAAGATGGCCGACATCGAGAAGGCCCAGGAGGAGGCAGCGAACTTGGCTGCCGCGGCGGAGGCCGCCCGGAACCAGCATCAAGCCGCCCTCGATTCCCAGGAGGAAGATCTCTCCGCGCGTGAAGCGAGGCTTGGCGCAACGCTCCGCGGCAAGGATGAGGAGCTCGAGGCTCTTGTCGAGCGGCGGACTCATGAGCTGGGGCAGAGGCACAAAGAGGCACTCGATGCCCAAGCTCTGGCCCATGCCGGCAAGGTGCAAGAGCTGGAGGTGGAATGGGACGGGCTGAAGGAGCAGGCCCTCTAGCTGTCCGATGAAAAGAACAGGCTCAACTGCGCCTTGACAGAGGCGCAGGGAGCAGTCATCAGCAGGGCTGGGGAGCTCTCCGAGGCGCAAAACTCCATCAGAGATCTCAGGCTGAGGCTGGAGAATCTCAAGAAGATGTTGTCGGAGAGCTCAGCTCACGAGGAGGCCTTGACCAAGAGCCTGGAGGAGCAGAAGCAGCTGCGGGCGGACGAGGGCGCCTCCCACCAATAATACGTGGCGGGTGAGAATAGGTGGATCAGCCGGTTGGAGGACATCTCCGGCAGGGTTACCTCACAGTTGGCCCTCATGGGGATGCCAAACGTGAGGTATGCCCCTGAATGGAGCGGGTCCGTCAACGCCAAGCTGACCCTGTTCTTCGAGGGCGTCCTCAGTGCCTTGACTGATCTTCACTCCAACAAAACGGCCATGCTCGCCGGGGAGGCCCGGCGGCTCTGCCGGGGGGTCAAGACCAAGGTCCTCACCAAGGTGGCGTTCTGGAACCCCGCCCTCGACTTCGAAGCCTCGATGGACAGCTTGCCGGAGGATGCTGACCTCACGGCGCTCAAGGAGCGCATCAAGCCCGTCATCAGCCGCATCGACGAAATCAAGAGGGTGGAGGGCCAGCGCCGGGATTAGGCATCCCGTTCTTCCTTGCCGCTGCGGGTTCATGACCAAGACAAATTTTATCTTTAGTTAGAACCGCAGCAATGGCATGATGTAATATAACTTTGAAACATCTTTGAAATTATGCGTGTTATTTTCCTGTTTGCTGTCCCCTTTGTGTGTCCACCCTACGCTAGCTGGGTAGGCTTGCCGGCACGAAAAACCCAAGGCGGCGTCTTGGGGACGGGTCCCCATTGGCCTGCCGGGCGAGCGTGCCGCCGGGTCCACCACCTTGCCGCCCTTAACGTAGCCGCTCGAACTGTCGAGTTTGACTCGAGTCAGAGTCGAGAGACTTGACAATTGCGGAAGGCTACCCTACCGTTTCCAACACAGCCGTTTGAACTGTTGAGCGGACTCGAAACAGAACAAAGGCCTTGCCGGTCGGGAAGGGCCCCATTTGCGTGCCGGTTTCTTTTTGCACAAAGAACGACAACTCCGAGGATAACAACTCTAAATAATAGGATAGAAATATCCAGGGTTCGATGTAACCTAGCTCCTGTTTGTAGCCACTCGAACGTAGATCTTCCGGCCTCCTTCCTCCTCAAAGAGCCATGAAGACAAAGGAGTGCTAGCCCCACTGCTAGAGCCGATTCCCACAACTGCGCCCCCTACCTGACGCGCCAAAGATGTCGGTGTATTTGGATCGACACCTATGGGATGACAAGAATCCCTACTACGGTTGCGGGGCGCGGGGTTGAGAGAAGAGCGGATCTAACAGTCAGGACACGGTTCCTTTACCCAGGTTCGGGCTGCGAAGATGCGTAAAATCCTACTCCCGCTTGGGTGGATTATAGGTCTGTGTTCTTCAGCTAGCGAGGAGCTCCAAAAGAGTCACGAGGAGTTCTAAAAAGCCGAATCCTTCTCCTGGTCGCCTCGGGCCTCCTTTTATAGGAAAAAGGGGTTGCCAAAGTGGCACACAAGAGGTGGAAAGGGTACAGTGATGCGAGGTTATCCCTCGCATTACAGGACAAGGCGCATTTAATGCGCTTAGCTTAGGTATCCTCGCTTTATCGAGGACGAGGGGAGACGTCCATCTTGTGCATCGCCGCTCCTCCTTGTGTTGACAGGCGCCCTGGCCAGCGGTGCCTGGGATGCCATGTAGGCAGGCAGGCAGCTAAGGTGGCGCAAAGGCGGGTCTACACGAGGATCTGCATGTTGCCACGCAGGTGCCTGCCCAGCTGGTTGGGTCGGCAGTTGCATGGGGCGGTGGAAGTGTAGCTGGCGCGGGCCTGATGATGGGCCCTTGGATGCCCTTGGCAAGGGCCTTGCCGAGGGCCCCGACAAGGGTCTTGCCGCGGCGCCTGCTATCATCTCCGGCAAGGTGCCTGCCGGAGGTCTTGCGGTTCTCCTTGGCTGGGATACCGCCAAGGGTCGTCGTACTCTTAGTGTGTGTATCTGTTCTTGAATCTCTTCACAAAGATCTGCATGCCACGACAGAGATATCTCCCGAATCCTTGCCCCATGGGCGTAGTGGACTCAAGGGTGATTCGCTCCGTCGGCGTGGGGCGAGCTGCCGCGGCAAGAGTCTTGCCGGGGCTGCCAGAGCCGGCCCCGGCAAGGATCTTGCCAGGGCTGCTGAAACTGGCTCCCGGCAAGGATCTTGCCGGGGAAAGCCACTTCGTCCATTTGCTCTTTGTGGTCTTGTTCTTGGCATTGTTCTAGTCTCCATCAAGCTTCGGTCTTACCCCGGCTCACCTCCGTTGCCATGCTTGGTGTGGTGGTGCCCGTGGCTCAGACTGCCCGTGCACAGTCATAGGGGTACAAAAAGTGTACCCCTCTTTTTGTACACCGACATACATATTGGTCTAACTGAAACTATGTGCAATGTTTCCATTAAATGCTTCGGTATCACTGAGATGATCAACTCGGTGGATCCAAAATGCCTTCTGTGAGAACTTGAAACTAAGATGTGAACTCAATTTTGTTCTAAACTATCTGCTTTTTGTGATGACTCATCTACTTATTTTAACAATAAGAACAGCAGGAGAGGCTCCTACTATTTATATATTCAAACAAAATGGTGAATATTTAGAGATGGGGGGGGGGGCTTACATAACCATTCTAGCTAAAAAGGGAGAAAGTGTAAAATTACAGAGCCAAGCTTGTAACAAAATTGTCTATCAGAGCGGACACCTCACGGGCAACTCTAAATTTCAGAATCAGTAAGTCACTCTTCAAAGCTCTTTTACAGTCATGTATAGATGCAAGAATTATTTCAAAGTACGCTCTATTCCTTTGCTTCCATATATTACATGCAGCCAAAATGGAGATTTCTTTGAATATGCGGCGCCTCCAGTTTTGTGTTGCAAGTTCAAACATGTCTTGTGGCTCCAGTATTGTATCCCACCGAATGTTGATAGCCTACCAACAAGATGTACTCAAGCTGCAATCAAAGAAAAGATGTTTGCTGGTTTCTAGGGGCTCAGTTTGGTACAGGAGGCATGAATGGTCATCCTGTCACACCCTGATTTTCATGTCACATTGCTTAGTCTAATTATCATGTTAAAAATGTGGATTTGCAAAAACTTTTGAGTGTTTTTGACTTTGCTTGATTTGACTTTTGTCTGCTGTTTGCTAGTGCTCTAAAAATCAAATAAATCCTCCAACTCTTATACTTCATCTCCTTGATCCAAAACCTTTTCCCAATGATCATGCCATGTGTATAGACCAGTATAGAATTTTCTTATAAAAATATTTTGGCCAAATGGTATTTTCTAAAATTAGTTTTCGAAAAACCCCTGAATTGAGGTTTGCACTGCAAGTACCTTATTTAGGGTGTGAAAAATCTTTCAAAAAGTATATTTGAATCCTATTAGGTATAGGACTCCCAGAAACCACAAAAGTATAATTTTAAAAGTTGTTTTTATATTTTATTTAAAGGCTTTTTCTTAAGGCCATAAATGGTCTTTAATAGGGAAAAATTATTTAATCATTTCAAAAATATTTGCCAAAATTCAGGGAGACTCATAGGACATATATTGTCCATATATAAGAGTTTCAGCACATGGTCATGTTCAAAATATTGGGCAAATACTTCCAAAACCCTTTCTGGATATTTCAAGCTTTTGAAATATTTACAAAGGAAATATTCTCCAAAAATTCCAGGGAAATTCTATCATGTCATATATGACATATTTGATGATCTTGCAAAACCTCATGCCTTGAAGATCAAGGAAACATCCTCTAATCCCCTCAAAACCATTCTGTCTATATTTGAAGTTTGAGCAACTCTACATTGCCAAACTTGTCCAAATGCTCTCAAATTTGGTGCACATGCTAGAATGGCCTAATAAGGCATCTAGACCAAATATCAGAAGATTTGGAATAGAGCAACTTGATCAGATCACCCCAAAAGCACTTCTGTTCAAATTCAAATTTGAACAACTTTACATTGTCAACTTTTTATCTGGGGCCTCAAACTTTGTGGGCATGTTCATAACCCCAAACGATGATGCTACACCAAGTGGTGCATCAAGGGGAGATGATTTGCTTGACTCAAACATGGTGAAACCATTTCTATTGATTTCTAGGGTTCACCAAAGTTACATTGGCCACTTTGCCCAAATGAGCTCAAATTTGGTGTAGGGTCCTAATTATGTGTGACATTTGATCCTGTTAAGTCCCATGCCAATTGGAAGTCATTTGCCACCCCAACACCTGATCAAACACCTTCTGCAAGTTTGCCAAAACCAGTGGTTGGAGCCCTTTTACTATTTCCCTTTACCCCAAATTTCTACCACACCTTCCCCTGATCATACTCTACCCCCAGTAACTTCTCTATGGCCTCAGCTCAATTATTGGAGGGGGTAAAACCCCAATTTACACTGCTGGACAACAGTTTTCACCCTCTCCTTCACCTCCCTCCTCATTCCAGCGGATCACCAGAGCATCCAAGACTACCTCCCCATTGTTTACTATCCCCTAGCACTACTGGACACTGGGGGACACGGCCTGGAAAGCAAAGACATGAGCATGCCGGCCAAAGGCGCGCTCTCGAGCACGCTACAGTGCACCAAGGCACTGTAGCTCGACCCTCCCGAGGCTTCCAGGCAACCTTGGGCAGAGAGAGCATGTCCCCCGAGGTCCCCTCGACGTCCGCAACCTGCCGGGCTGTCGGTCTTATCCTCCCCTGCCCTCCTCCTCTCTCCACGAGCACGCCCGAGCGCGTCCATGGACGACGCTCACGGTGCATCGTGGCTGCGCTTATATAAAGCCTCCCCCCGGGCACCTTTTGACTCTTCTAGACCCTCCTCTCTCCCGTGCGTCTCCTGGACATGCTCCCTCTTCCCCTAGTGCTCTCCTTGCCCCTCCATGGCCGTCGAGCCGCCGTCGGTCTCCTCCCAAGTTTGCTCCCTCTGGCCTTCCTCTTCCCTGTTGGCCACCAGGAGGAGAACGTCTAGTGGAGTGCGAAGCTCCCCGTCCCCTCGCCGCTCCTTCCCGAGCCCCGTGGTGCCCGCTCCACCATCAACCGACGAGGCCGCCGCCAAGGCTGATGCAGGAAGAGCTCTGGCCCCTCCCCTGCCGCCCCAAGGGACCTCCTGGATGCGCCGCTCCCCAAGGACCCCTCCGGTTGCCGCGCCCTGGCCAGGGGTGGCCCGTGCCGCCGGGGACGGGCGCCGGCGTCGCGCGGCTCCAGCCTTCCCTCCCCTCTGTTGCGGGAGCGGGAGGAGGAAGAAGACCCTGCGGGGGGG
>LR738711.1:591536274-591595435 GCA_902687465.1 Secale cereale | reverse complement strand
GGCAGCGACCCGGCCAGCAGGGCCTAGCTGCTTAAGTGGAGGCGGCTTCGGCGTAGCCCGCCTCCCTCGCGCGAAAACGCCCCCCCCCCGAAAACCGCCTCCAGCGTGGCCCCCTGCACGCGAGCGGCCGAGCCGCTGGGCCGGCCCGCGAGCTATCCCTCGCCCTGCACTGTATAAGGTTGAATCCTTATTCTTTTCCTTTTTCTTTATTCTGCCAACTTCAAAAATGCCTAGATAATTCAAATGAACTCCAAATTGCATGATTCAAATTTCCTATGGTTACATAAATCATGCTCTACCACATGGTGCAACATGCACATTATTCCAAAAACATTTCTTTCACAAATATTTATCAAATGCCCATATTCCACTTTCTGTGATTAACTTTAGAAAATCACAGAGAGCTCAATCTTGATCCAAATGCAGTGATTCAAATTCCTAGATGCTTGTCATGACCAAACCTAGTTTTGGAACATTTTTATTAATACTTTCTGTACCCCACCAAATATTGAGCCATTTCTTCATATTTATCAGCTTTGCAAAATCCTAGGAAATTCATTTGAATTCCAAATCCAGTGAAACCAACTCCTAAATGCTTCTAAAATCATGACTTGATGATGGGTACCTATGCTCATCATTCAAGGAAATATTTCTGTATACTTCTTCCAAATCCATAAACCCTTTGGTTCCATCACAATGAAATGTTCCAAACTACCTATTGATCCAACACCTATGAAACCACCTTGGTCATTTCTAATATGACCAGAGGTATCCTAGAAAAGTCCATCTCCTATTTTTAGAGCACTTTTATTTTTGCTTTGATTGTGTTGCTTATTATGATTGTTTCCATCGTTAGTTGACGTAATAAACGGAGTACTCGGAGATGGACCAGAAGGTTTGAAGACTTAGAAGAATAAGGCAAGCAGCCCTTTGACCATGTTCAAGAAACCTTTTTATGCATGTCTCTTAGCACCTTTATATTCAATGCATCGGAATCATGATGAGGTGGAAACCACTTGGTTGCTACCTTTGTTACTTACTATTGATACTTGCATCAAACATGACCCTACCTTCCTATGAGGGTTATGTGGGTGGGAGTAGATAGACGTATGCTATAGTAGTTGGCTACGCAAATGGGTCGGGGTTATGCATTGAGTGAAACAAGTGTGGTCTGACATACTTGCAAATGACCCAGTGGGTGCCACTAATGCCCCTGGGAACTGATGAGGAGCTAGGGCACTACTTGGTGAAGAAGTAGTGTGCCGAGGCTTGACGGAAGTGTTGTTTACAGAGATGGATTAGATTTATGTGTGATTACCGTCCCAACCAAACATGCGCAACCACTCTACCCTTATATGGGAAAGGGCATTATTGATTACCTAGGTTGATACTAGCATGGTGCCCGCATTACTAGTGACGGGGGTGACATGAGGTCACTCTCGGGACGGGGTCGTGCTTGGATAGGCGGCCATGACTGTCTTTACAGGGCACCGGACACACCGTTGGTACCCCGTCCTTGTGGTATGTGTTGAATATGGAGCGAGTCTCCGCAATTTTAAGATGTGAAATGTGGGGCACGGGGCTGTTACCAATCGAGTGGACTCCATATTAGTGTCGCCTAGGGAAAGGTAGTGATCGGGTGCTTACCCCGGGTACTTGAGGTACCGCGGGTCGTGGATGACAAGGAAGTTCCCCGGATCTTGTGGGTAAAGTGTGCAACCTCTGCAGAGTGTCAAACTATTCGAATAGCCGTGTCCGCGGTCAAGGACAGTTGGGTGGTGCTGCTTAGACTATGTCCATAAGTTTCTGGGAAACAACACGATTCAGAGATATTGATGATGTGATTGTGAGGAAGTCACAATGAGCTTGTGCATGTGCTGATTACAACTCTTTCTCGATATTGATGTCTGTGACCTCCTAATACTTGTTACAGACACATGCATGCCCTTGTTATATGTTGATCATACTTGCATATGAAAAACTAGCTTTCCGCAAAACTACCAATTCAGCAGTAGAGCCTTGCATAATTATTCTGTTATCACACTTGGGTTGCTTGCGAGTACATTCAATGTACTCATTGGCTTGCCACTGGTTATTTTATTGGCCAGGCATGAGAGAACAGGTTATGATGAAGATTTCTTGGAGACGAGCATGCGAGCTAGGACGCTTCCCAGTCAGAATGCCTGTAGGGTTAAGGCAGATGGCATGGGTCCCAGTTGTCTTTGAAGATTTTCCGCTGCGATGATATACTCAAGACTTGACCATTATGGTCCTATTTGTGTAACACGGTATGTAAGGATGTAAGACTCTTGTTATTCAGCTTCTGTGTGTTCAGTGAGCATTGATCTCTGGGATCACTGTACACGGGCATTCGGTGATCACGACTTATGAGTCGGGGTCCCCACAGAGCTGGTATCAGAGCCATCCTGACTGTAGGAAGCCTTAGTTAGCATGGTCGTTAGTTAGGGTAAAACTATTTCCAAAACTATTAGTAGTTTTCAAAACTATCTATACTTCTCTTCCCTCCTCAGTTTTTCGAAAACTAGGCTATACTTGATCTTTCCCCCTTCAAAACCTTGGTCGCTAGAACCCTTACGCCCCAGACCACTGGATTTTCCGTAATCCTCGTGGAGTGCACCTTGCCAAATACTCACCCACCACTTTTGCACGCAAGATTGGTGACACCACGACAAGCGGTAGCAACAGAAACTACAACCTCGATGAGTGAGGACATGAAGACCCAGAAGATGGTGGTACCCTTGACAGTGTCCCAAGAAGGTGCAACTTTGGCCTATGATGACCAGGGTATAGGTTATGCAACATCATGATATGCATCGCTAATAGAGTAATCCTATCACTACCGTTGTTGTATCGGCAACCACCGGTGGATGAGAACCTCGCCATTTGGTCCGCCTCACTATAGTGAGCAGGAAAAACGGTTCTCTTCGTCCCCCGCTCTTGGTGTCGATGTTTTCATCAACGAAACCGACATGTTGGACCTCTATTATGCCTTGTTATTATCATTACATATGGATTGCCTACCTGGTACCCTCGACGCCCCAGAAGGCACAAGGGATCGTCATGATTAAAGGGACAAGAGAAGACCAAGTTAACGCCAGCCACAAGGAGGGACCTTCACCACATCACCTCATCAGGCGAGAAGTTGTTGAAGATTCTTCAGGCTCAACCCGGATTGTTCATCAAGCAACTACAAGGGGCATAGCAACACCTGGGGAAGCCCAGAAGACTGCACGAGGCACAAGTCACGACACTGAGTCCGAGAACCCCTAGGGTAGGATGATTCGTGTACCCCCTATGCGCAGTCGAGTCCATATGATGGTTCGAATAGAACCATGTTTGTGTGTTGTTTGCTTTTATTTGCTTGTGTTTTGATATAAGTCGCGCTTTTGCCCCAGGCAACAAGTGCATGGCTATATCACCTTCCTTGCCTTGTTTCTTTTGTTTCACCCCCTTTTTGCACCTGTTTGTTGCACCTGCACTATAGAACCCCCTTTAGGCATTTTCCCTCCTCTACGCTGCTTCTTCCCACTATTCTCTCTCTCCCCAATTGAAGACCCGCAAGACAAGATGCACCAAGGATTCTACCTCGGCAACCAACTGGCACTGAAGACTTCTGCTACAACCTCCACGATCTAGTGCAACCCCGTAGAGTTAAGTTTAACCCTCCAGACCAGTAACCCCATTCCTAGACCCTTTGAGACTTCACGAGACACTCCAGCACGAATCCTTAACCATGTGCCTAACCCATGGTAAAGCGAGAGAACCAGTTAAGCCTTCATAACCTTGCACAACACTGGGTCCGTAAAGGAGCTAGTGGACACGGTGAGTGAGCACATTTTTCATCCTAATATAGCACGAGGTCTGACGATGCCATAGATTGACCAGTTCGAGGATATTGGACAGATGACTTGGTGGTTTATATCAGTGACTTCGAGGAAATATCTGAGACCTTGATGGATTGTGAGGTTTTCATATTGGTGAGATCATGACTTTGGGAAAGCCGGTAGAAGTACCCGTTGGACATAAGATTTGGATTTAGGTAGGTGATTCTGGTTGGTATAATGCTGGATATGTCCGCATGATTCGGAGTAAGATTAGATTTAGGCCTATGATCCTGATTATGATATCATGCTTCTCGGTGGACAATAACCTAGGAGATTGGATTATTTGTCGGAGTTGATTTAGAGATCTCTATAGTCGTGATCTTGGAGTTTACTTGACCCGGAAGATGAGAATTTGGTGGACTTACTATCGTTATGCGTAGTCCTTCCGAGTACTTGGGTATTATAGGGACTTGAGATCTTGTGGAACACCATAGATATCGGATTTGTAGAATTGATGGATTATGTGATGATTGACGGTAATAACCGGGCTATTGGAGATGATCTATAGGAAGGAAACAAATCTTGGAGTGGCATATGACGTGTTTCCTTAGAATAGAGATGCATTATCTTGAGCCTTGCAAGAATAGGTTGAGTGCTTGGATGGTGGAGCTTAATTCAAGCTTAGCTGCATGTATGATCTACCTTTGGATTTTAGAGGTAGACGTACATATGGATTTGGGGATCGTAGACAAGTACAATTTTGTTAGACCGTCTCTTGAGAGTCATGAGGATATGCATGGTATGAGTGGTGATTGAAGTTGGTCTATGCGAGAGATGCTTTTCCCGTTTGGAGTACTAGATAGAGCTATTGGCATCTCAGAGACTGTGCTTAAGGATAAGATGATATAAGTTCACTCACTCACTAGAATCCTTGAAACCCTTAAGCCCCACCGAGCCACAACCTGGTCAGATTCTGACCACGGGCCTTCGCTCTAAGTCAGGAAGGCCTCTGCAAATACTCAACCGAGACCACCACCAATACCCCGGCCTACCTGGCATACCCCTTAGACCTCATGGAGTAAGTGGACAAGTTGGGTAACATCATTATTTGATGGCCTACTTGTCTGCCCGAAGACATAGAAGAGATGGACAGCTGGATGGAAGACATTTGAAGACCGCCCTGTCAAGAAGGAAGATCTACACCGACCACCGTCATCAAGAAGTAAACTTCCGCGTTGAAGACCGGGCATATCTACAAACCACTCCTCCCTAAGGAACCGAGCATCTCCATGTCGAAGGAACGCTCACACCAAGATTGTATCAAGACTTGAAGGCACGATTCTGGTGGCACGAGATGAAAGGAGAGATTGCAACCTATGTTGCAAAGTGTGATGTGTGCCAAAGGGTCAAGCTGAATATCAGCGACCCGCTGGATTGCTTCAACCACTCAAGGTTCCTAAGTGGAAGTGGGATAAAGTCGGAATGGACTTCGTCACTGGATTACCAAGGTCGGATAAGAGGACATGGCTCTATCTGGGTCATAGTCGATCATTTGACCAAGGTGGTCCATTTCATTCCTGTCAAGACCCCTTATGATGGCAACCGGCTGGCAGCTCTCTACATCGACCGAATCGTAAGTCTTCACGGCATCTCCCAAGGAGATTGTGTCAGATCAAGGAACCCAGTTCACCTCATGGTTCTGGAAGAAGTTCCGAGAAGCCTTGGGAACCAAGTATCTTTCAGCACGACTTTCCACCCACAGACCGGAGGTCAGACTGAGCGAGTCAATCAGATTCTCGAAGTCATGACTCCGAGCCTGTGTCTTGGCATATGGAGCCAAGTGGGAGGAATTGTCTACCTTTTTGCCGAGTTCTCCTACAACAACAGTTACCAGTCGAGCCTTCAGATGGCCCCATTTGAGGTGTTGTACGGACGCTGAGGTCGCACACCCCTCAACTGGTCAGAGGCTGGAGTAGGACTAGTCCTTGGACCGGATATTCTCCGCGCAGCGGAAGAGCAAGTCCAACTAGTCAGAGAACGTTTGAAGGCAGCCAAGTCAAGGCAAAAGAGCTATGCTGACACTCACCGTCGGGACATGAGTTTCCATGTCAGGGACCCCGTGTACCTGCGGGTAACTCCTCTGAAGGGAACCAAGCGTTTCCACGTCGAGGGGAAGCTCGCACCAAGGTTCATTGGACCCTTGAGATCACTGCAAGTCATGTGGTAGACGGCTCCCCAGCTAGATCTACCACCTGAGATACCCTCCGTGCACCAAATCTTCCACGAGCCCCCACTCTGGAAGTACTTCTTACCTCCTAGCTAGCCCGATGCCCGCAAGGACATCGATCACCGAGCCTTTGACAGCTAACCCAACCTAACCTATGCAAGAGACCCCCTCAGCAACCTCCATCAAGGAAGGCATCAAGCAAGAAGCCATACCATCAAGCACTTCAGGATTCCAAGGAGCACCGCTCGGAGGCAGAACCAACAAGGAGAAGTGAAGACTACCCCGTATCCAAGACTCCGCCTTTCTTTCCACGCCTAGTCTGGGAATCTCGGGGACGAGATTCTTGTAAGGGGGGTAGGTCTGTCACACCCTGATTTTCATGTCGCATTGCTTAGGCTAATTATCATGTTAAAAATGTGGATTTGCAAAAACTTTTGAGTGTTTTTGACTTTTCTTGATTTGACTTTTGTCTGCTGTTTGCTAGTGCTCTAAAAATCAAATAAATCCTCCAACTCTTATACTTCATCTCCTTGAGCCAAAACCTTTTCCCAATGATCATGCCATGTGTATAGACCAGTATAGAATTTTCTTATAAAAATATTTTGGCCAAATGGTATGTTCTAAAATTAGTTTTCCAAAAACCCCTGAATTGAGGTTTGCACTGCAAGTACCTTATTTAGGGTGTGAAAAATCTTTCAAAAAGTATATTTGAATCCTATTAGGTATAGGACTCCCAGAAACCACAAAAGTATAATTTTAAAAGTTGTTTTTATATTTTATTTAAAGGCTTTTTCTTAAGGCCAGAAATGGTCTTTAATAGGGAAAAATTATTTAATCATTTCAAAAATATTTGCCAAAGGTGACTCATAGGACATATATTGTCCATATATAAGAGTTTTAGCACATGGTCATGTTCAAAATATTGGGCAAATCCTTCCAAAACCCTTTCTGGATATTTCAAGCTTTTGAAATATTTACAAAGGAAATATTCTCCAAAAATTCCAGGGAAATTCTATCATGTCATATATGACATATTTTATGATCTTGCAAAACCTCATGCCTTGAAGATCAAGAAAACATCCTCTAAACCCCTCAAAACCATTCTGTCCATATTTGAAGTTTGAGCAACTCTACATTGCCAAACTTGTCCAAATGCTCTCAAATTTGGTGCACATGCTAGAATGGACTAATAAGGCATCTAGACCAAATATCACAAGATTTGGAATAGAGCAACTTGATCAGATCACCCCAAAACCACTTCTGTTCAAATTCAAATTTGAACAACTTACATTGTCAACTTTTTATCTGGGGCCTCAAACTTTGTGGGCATGTTCATAACCACAAATGATGATGCTACACCAAGTGGTGCATCAAGGGGAGATGATTTGCTTGACTCAAACATGCTGAAACCATTTCTGTTGATTTCTAGGGTTCACCAAAGTTACATTGGCCACTTGGCCCAAATGAGCTCAAATTTGGTGTAGGGGCCTAATTATGTGTGACATTTGATCCTGTTAAGTCCCATACCAATTGGAAGTCATTTGCCACCCCAACACCTGATCAAACACCTTCTGCAAGTTTGCCAAAACCAGTGGTTGGACCCCTTTTACTATTTCCCTTTACCCCAAATTTCTACCACACCTTCCCCTGATCATACTCTACCCCCAGTAACTTCTCTATGGCCTCAGCTCAATTATTGGAGGGGGTAAAACCCCAATTTACACTGCTGGACAGCAGTTTTCACCCTCTCCTTCACCTCCCTCCTCATTCCAGTGGATCACCAGAGCATCCAAGACTACCTCCCCATTGTTTACTATCCCCTAGCACTACTGGACACTGGGGGACACGGCCTGGAAAGCAAAGACATGAGCATGCCGGCCAAAGGCGCGCTCTGGAGCACGCTACAGTGCACCAAGGCACTGTAGCTCGGCCCTCCCGAGGCTTCCAGGCAACCTTGGGAAGAGAGAGCGTGTCCCCCGAGGTCCCCTCGACGTCCGCAACCTGCCGGGCTGTCGGTCTTATCCTCCCCTGCCCTCCTCCTCTCTCCACGAGCACGCCCGAGCGCGTCCATGGACGACGCTCACGGTGCACCGTGGCTGCGCTTATATAAAGCCTCCCCCCGGGCACCTTTTGACACTTCTGGACCCTCCTCTCTCCCGTGCGTCTCCTGGACATGCCCCCTCTTCCCCTAGTGCTCTCCTTGCCCCTCCATGGCCGTCGAGCCGCCGTCGGTCTCCTCCCAAGTTTGCTCCCTGTGGCCTTCCTCTTCCCTGTTGGCCATCAGGAGAAGAACGTCCACTGGAGTGCGAAGCTCCCCGTTCCCTCGCCGCTCCTTCCCGAGCCCCGTGGTGCCCGCTCCACCATCAACCGACGAGGCCTTCGCCAAGGCCGATGCAGGAGGAGCTCTGGCCCCTCCCCTGCCGCCCCAAGGGACCTCCGGGATGCGCCGCTCCCCGGGGACCCCTCCGGTGGCCGCGCACTGGCCAGGGGTGGCCCGTGCCGACGGGGACGGGCGCCGGCGTCGCGCAGCTCCAGCCTTCCCTCCCCTCTGTTGCGGGAGCGGGAGGAGGAAGAATACCCTGCGGGGGGGGGGGGCACCTGGCAGCGACCCGGCCAGCAGGGCCCAGCTGCTTAAGTGGAGGCGGCTTCGGCATAGCCTGCCTCCCTCGTGCGAAAACGCACCCCCCCGAAAACCGCCTCCGGCGTGGCCCCCTGCACACGAGCGGCCGAGCCGCTGGGCCGGCCCGCGAGCTATCCCTCGCCCTGCACTGTATAAGGTAGAATCCTTATTCTTTTCCTTTTTCTTTATTCTGCCAATTTCAAAAATGCCTAGATAATTCAAATGAACTCCAAATTGCATGATTCAAATTTCCTATGGCTCCATAAATCATGCTCTACCACATGGTGCAACATGCACATTATTCCAGAAACATTTCTTTCACAAATATTTATCAAATGCCCATATTCCACTTTCTGTGATTAACTTTAGAAAATCACAGAGAGCTCAATCTTGATCCAAATGCAGTGATTCAAATTCCTAGATGCTTGTCATGACCAAACCTAGTTTTGGAACATTTTTATTAATACTTTCTGTACCCCACCAAATATTGAGCCATTTCTTCATATTTATCAGCTTTGCAAAATCCTAGGAAATTTATTCGAATTCCAAATCCAGTGAAACCAACTCCTAAATGCTTCTAAAATCATGACTTGATGATGGGTACCTATGCTCATCATTCAAGGAAATATTTCTGTATACTTCTTCCAAATCCATAAACCCTTTGGTTCCATCACAATGAAATTTTCCAAAATACCTATTGATCCAACACCTGTGAAACCACCTTGGTCATTTCTAATATGACCAGAGGTATCCTAGAAAAGTCCAACTCCTATTTTTAGAGCACTTTTATTTTTTCTTTGATTTTGTTGCTTATTATGATTGTTTCCATCGTTAGTTGACGTAATAAACGGAGTACTCGGAGATGGACCAGAAGGTTTGAAGAATCGGAAGAATAAGGCAAGCAGCCCTTTGACCATGTTCAAGAAACCTTTTTATGCCTGTCTCTTAGCACCTTTATATTCAATGCATCGGAATCATGATGAGGTGGAAACCACTTGGTTGCTACCTTTGTTACTTACTATTGATACTTGCATCAAACATGACCCTACCTTCCTATGAGGGTTATGTGGGTGGGAGTAGATAGACGTATGCTATAGTAGTTGGCTATGCAAATGGGTCGGGGTTATGCATTGAGTGAAACAAGTGTGGTCTGACATACTTGCAAATGACCCAGTGGGTGCCACTAATGCCCCTGGGAGCTGATGAGGAGCTAGGGCACTACTTGGTGAAGAAGTAGTGTGCCAAGGCTTGACGGAAGTGTTGTTTACAGAGATGGATTAGATTTATGTGTGACTACCGTCCCAACCAAACATGCGCAACCACTCTACCCTTATATGGGAAAGGGCATTATTGATTACCTAGGTCGATACTAGCATGGTGCCCGCATTACTAGTGATGGGGGTGACATGAGGTCACTGTCGGGACGGGGTCGTGCTTGGATAGGCGGCCATGACTGTCTTTACAGGGCACCGGACACACCGTTGGTACCCCGTGCTTGTGGTATGTGTTGAATATGGAGCGAGTCTCCGCAATTTTAAGATGTGAAATGTGGGGCACGGGGCTATTACCAATCGAGTGGACTCCATATTAGTGTCGCCTAGGGAAAGGTAGTGATCGGGTGCTTACCCCGGGTACTTGAGGTACCGCGGGTCGTGGATGACACGGAAGTTCCCCGGAACTTGTGGGTAAAGTGTGCAACCTCTGCAGAGTGTCAAACTATTCGAATAGCCGTGTCCGCGGTCAAGGACAGTTGGGTGGTGCTGCTTAGACTATGTCCATAAGTTTCTGGGAAACAACACGATTCAGGGATATTGATGATGTGATTGTGAGGAAGTCACAATGAGCTTGTGCATGTGCTGATTACAACTCTTTCTCGATATTGATGTCTGTGACCTCCTAATACTTGTTACAGACACATGCATGCCCTTGTTATATGTTGATCATACTTGCATATGAAAAACTAGCTTTCCGCAAAACTACCAATTCAGCAGTAGAGCCTTGCATAATGATTCTGTTATCACACTTGGGTTGCTTGCGAGTACATTCAATGTACTCATTGGCTTGCCACTGGTTATTTTATTGGCCAGGCATGAGAGAACAGGTTATGATGAATATTTCTTGGAGACGAGCATGCGAGTTAGGACGCTTCCCAGTCAGAATGCCTGTAGGGTTAAGGCAGATGGCATGGGTCCCAGTTGTCTTTGAAGATTTTCCGCTGCGATGATATACTCAAGACTTGACCATTATGGTCCTATTTGTGTAACACGGTATGTAAGGATGTAAGACTCTTGTTATTCAGCTTTTCTGTGTTCAGTGAGCATTGATCTCTGGGATCACTGTACACGGGCATTCGGTGATCACGACTTATGAGTCGGGGTCCCCACACATCCCCTATGTTAAAGTGCCATCGACACAACATATCTCTCGTGTTGATTATGTTCATGTGCATCAACCAAGCAAACACGTTGTGTTGCATAAGGCATTTGCTTTTCCAAATCTTAGTGATGTAAAGAGGGGGCATCAAATCTCTGTAATAGAACTTATAGAACTTGTTTGGCTTGTATGATGTGTCTCCCTAGCAAGTTATCCATTCGTTGGCTACCATTGGCTGTAGACTGATTGTCTCTATTTGCGATTGTAGCAGATCATATTCTTGCATGGCTTCAACTGAGAGTGGCAGATGGGAGTTGTTCTGCAGGTGTCTATCATTGTGGAAGCGTGCAAGTGAGACGTCTTCATCTTTGGCATAGGAAAAGAGACGAGGATATGTGTTCTGTGGTGTTGTTTCATCAGTCCAGACATCCTTCCATAGTAGGATGGTGTCAACAGCCCTTGGAATACACACGATGACTCCCCTGCATATGTCGATCAGCGAGAAGATATCACGCCACCAAAAGGAACCACAAGTGTGCATGGCATGTGGTGGCACATCATCATAATAATTGTTCCACAAAAGCATGACCCAGGGTGTATCTGCCTTGTGCATAAATTTGTGTATGAACTTCAGCAGTAAAGCTTGATTCTGAATCTTAAGGTTGACCACACCCAAACCTCCTTTGTTTTTTGGATGGAAAACCAAATGGCAAGCCGCAAGAGAGTGCGTGTGCGCATCCCTGTCCTAAACCTTGCGCCAGATACAATGTCTTCGGTCCCGGTCGAATAGTTCAATCATCTTATCAGATATTTCGAGAACACACATGGCGAATGACAACAAGGAAGAGAGGGAAGAGTTCACATACTGAATATTGCTGCCATAATTTAACCAAATCATCATCGCGGTCAGTCTTCTTTCAATCTTGTCGACCTGCGATTAGAGGAATCATCTACTCTGCCCATACCCATCTATTCACATGGCCAGTTTGTAAGATGTCTGAAGCAAGTGATAGTCAGAATGTCTCAGAGGCCAATGTTGATCTCATTGCAAGCTCTAGTTCCGAGGGCAGCTATTATGAGGGAGAAATGAGTTCTCCAGAATTTCCCAAAGCTGCTACAAGGGCAAGACAGAAGAGAACCTCACATGATAAGGACGAGGACTTAGTTTCAAGTGAATCAACTTCAAATAAGAAGAACGGTGTGCTTGCAAAATAATATGGTACAGTTGCCAGCTCCAAATATTCTACCAAGGACAAAAATGTAGTAAGGAAGGTTCGTTTGTCCAAGAGGGACAAAATTTCTGAGGAGCAGCAACCAAAGAAAAAGAGAGTAAGATAAGAGTCAGTAAAAGTGGTCTTCGTACCTACCTCCATGAGGAGAGATGATATGCCTGAAAGTGAAGAGGAGGAGGAGGAACCAACTACTTACCCACCTCCTGCCAAATCTCAAAAACTCTTGTCTGATGCAATGAATACTGCTGCCGCCTCCAAGTCCGAACCAAAATCACCAACACCTAAGAGAACAACCAGAAATGTATATGCTGCTGACAAGAACAAGGCCCCTATGCTTGAAGTTGATGCTAATGATGAGCCACTGGTGCTCAAGAGGTTGAGAACTAAAATTCTAGCGCATGGTAATGCCCATCCAGTTCCTGAGAACATGATGGAGAGGAAAGATAAAGGTCTGCATGAATGGATATTATCTGATCCCTATGTTGTCAGAAGGAGGACTGCTTGTGACTATACTTTCACACTAGAGAGTGATAATCCACAAGTATAGGGGCTCGCAACAGTTTTCAAGGGTAGAGTATTCAGCCCATATTTATTGTTTCAACACAAGGGAAGTCAAATGATACTTGTAAGTATTAGCAGTTGTGTAGGATCAGAAGTATGTCTAGAGGGGGTGATTAGATTACCTGACTAAATAAAAATATTCCATTTTTTCAATTTTAGTTGTATGCAAATTTTAGCAATTTAGGACAAGTAAGGTAACACTCTACACATGCTAGTCTAAGAGTATCGCAGATGAATGTAAATCGTTGCACATGTAAGTAAAGGGAGGTGTTTGGAGAAGGCAAATGCAATGGGGACACGAAGATTTTTGGCGTGGTTCCGTTAGGCGGTGCTATCGTACATCCACGTTGATGGAGACTTCAGACCATAAAGGGTAATAGCTGTGCGAGTTCGCAGAGGGATCCAGCCACGAAGGGTCCACAAATAAACAAACTTGTCTATCCCACCATGGCCATCGTCCATGAAGAACTTGCCTCACTCAGGTAGATCTTCATGATGCAGGCGATCTCCTTGCCCTTACAAACTTCTTGGTTCAACTCCACATCTTGTCAGAGGCTCCCAAGCAGCACCTAACCAGTCTAGGAGACACCACTCTCCAATCGGTAATAGATGGCGTGTCTATGATGAACTCCTTGCATGTGTGCTTCAAATGATAGTCTCCCCAACACTCAACCCTCTTTCACAGATTTGAATTTGGTGGAATAAATATTTGAGTGGAAAGCAACTTGGAGAAGGCTAGAAATCAAGGTTCAAATGGCAGGATTGGAATCTCTTGATCTCAACACATGAGCAGGTGGCTCTCACTCAGAAAATGAATGGTGTAAGTGTAGGAACGTTCTGATGGCTATCCTCTATGATGAATAAGGGGCGGAGGGGTATATATAGCCTCCACACAAAATCCAACCATTATACACTTTTGACCCATCTCAGTGGCACCGATTAGAAAACTCAGTGGCGCCGAACAGTGTAAAAATATGAACATTAGGAATCTCGGTGGGATTGATGGGAGCAACTCGGAGGGACCGATTTGCAATCGCTAGGGCAAAACCGCACCTTAGTGGCACCGATTGCATCAATTTGGTGGGACCAAAATGAAGGAATAAGGTAATAGAGATTTGGTCAAGCCATCTCAGTGGGACCGATTGCAATTCTCGGTGGGACCAAAATAATAGCAATAAGCAACAGAGAAATGGCAAGGCCATCTCGGTGGGACCGAGATCCATATTGGTGGATCCTATTTGTTAGGGTTTTGGCGGTGGCTAAGTCTAGATGAACTCTGTGCTCCGGGTAGGAAATATCGGTGGCGCCGAGTTTGGAATTTAGGGTTTGGCCATATTTGGATAGAGAAAGTAGGTGAGGGTTTTGGAGAAATGTCACTAAGCGCTTGAGCAAATAGGTCATCAAGCAACATCGCATACCCTTTTAATAGTATTGTCTATCCTATGGACGCAATGTGATCTTGGATCACTTAAACAAAAATGTTGAGTCTTGAGCTTTTGCCAATCCTTTTCCTTAGCATTTTGAGGGGTCCACATCTCTAGTCCTTGCCATGCCAATCATTGAACATCATGAAATATTTATCTTAAACAGACATTAGTTCAGTGAGGTATATGCTGTTATGAACTATGAAAACCACCCGGGGATTAGTTGCACTTTCAATCCCCCCTTTTTTGGTAATTGATGACAACATATAGATCAAAGCTTCGACAAATGATTAAACAAATGAATTGCAATGTCCCTTTGAGAAGTATGTGATAAGCAAGAGCTCCCCCTAAATTTGTGCATTATTAAAAAATTGCGTTTGAATGAACTGCACAATCGATTAGGATCATGGGTCACTATTCCATGTCACATACAACTTGGTGGAGCCCACAAAATGATATGAATGAAATAGTAAGCATGCATAACCAAAAACATATGTGAATGATCATACACAAATAATGATAGATAAGCATTAAGCATCACATCAAGCATTGTATGATCAATCGCACATAACCAACGTAATATCTCACACATATGACGAACAAAGTATCATGAATCAAACAGAAATAGTAGCAAAACTCAAGAAAAACCAATGAGCAAAAGCGAGAGACTCTCTCTCAAAGCCTAATGACCTATACAAATTCCCCCCTTTGGCAACAAGTACCAAAAAGTTCAAAAAGGTATAGAGTTATGCATCTCTCTAGGCACGATCCTCGGCAGCTCGTCAAGGTGACTTCCGGCTGGCGGCTCCGGTGTGCATAGCTGGCTTTGAGATGAGTGCATCGGCGAAGGACTCAGTTGACATCTCCTAGGCTGGTGGAGAAGAGAACGGAGGTGGCCCTGTAGTAGCAGTACGTGCAGAGTGAGTGGTCCTTGCGTCTGCGACAGACACGACAACAGATCTAGGTGCCCTGGTGTTGGTGTCAAAACTGGCAGATCTCGGGTAGGGGGCCCCAAACTGTGCGTCTAAGGATCGAAGGTAACAGGAGTCAGGGGACACTTTGTTTACCTAGGTTCGGGCCCTCTTGATGGAGGTAATACCCTACTTCCTGCTAGATTGACTTTGATGAGTATAGGGGTTACAAGAGTTGATCTACCTCGAGATCGAGATGACTGAACCCTAGATGTCTAGCGTGTATGATTATGAATGCCTCTACGGACTAAACTCTCCGGTTTATATAGACATCGGAGGTGCTAGGGTTGTACAGAGTCGGTTTACAGAGAAAGGAATCTTCATATCCGCACGCCAAGCTTGCCTTCCATGCAAAGGAGAGTCCCATCCGGAGACGGGGGAAAGTCTTCCGTCTTGTATCTTCATGTCCCATTAGTTCGGCCCACGTTACGTAGCTCGGACGCCCGAGGACCCCGTAATCCAGGACTCCCTCAGTAGCCCCTGAACCAGGCTTCAATGACGATGTGTCCGGCGTGCAGATTGTCTTCGGCATTGCAAGGCGGGTTCCTCCTCCGAATTCTCCAAAGTAGTCCTCCGGACAAGAGATCTATATCCAACTCTGTATATAATAGGTCAACCTCATGATCATAAAAGCACAAAAAAATATCCAGTGATAGCTTTATTTGGTGAAACGTCACATTTTAGCTCCGTCATCATATCGAACCGTTTTTTGGGCCTCCCGCCTCGCGACTCCCATTGACACGCCTTATCGAAGCAGGGATCGTGTCCCCTTATTGCGGGATTCTCATCAATACGAGCTTTGGTAAATTAACCATGCCGCTCGCGTGACCCCTCGGGAACAGGCGAGTTTTAAGGCTTGAGGGAGGGGGGCGCTTGATATTCGCAGTCCATATAAGCGGATGAAATCTAACTTCTCCGCCCTACACCTCATTCTCTCTCTGCCTCTCCATCCTCGAGCTCCAGCGCCCAAGTTCCAAGCTCCTCTTTCCCTTGCAACTCCCCCGACCATGGCCGGCTCTCAAGGCAAATGGATGGCCTCCTCTTTTACGGAGGAGAACATCAAGGGACTGCGGGAGGCGCAGTACCTAACCGCGGAGATCAAACACAGGATTCCCATTCTGGGGCAAGTCATCCCTACCCCGGAGCCCGGTGAGAGGGTGGTGTTCATCCCCCACTTCCTCTGCGGCCTCAGATTTGCCTTTCACCCCTTTGTAAGGGGCCTCATGTTCTACTATGGGCTGGATTTTCACGATCTGGCCCCAAATTCACTTCTTCACATCTTGGCGTTCATCGTCGTGTGTGAGGCCATTCTCCACGTCCCTCCACACTTCGGCTTATGGCTCAAGATTTTCAACGTGAAGCCGAAGGTGGCCAACAAGCAACACACGGACTGCGGTGGTGCCATGGTGACCAAGCTCCCCAAAGTTAATTTGCAAAACGGGGTTTTGTTGATATCGTCAAGGTATGGCAATAGGAATGGTTCTATATCACAGAACCCTGTGGTTCCAAATGGGCAGCGGCTCCGGCCTTTAGATCCGGACCCCCGCTGAGGCTCACATCCTGGACCGACAATGGTCCGAACTGGGGGTCTATTTTTGAGGTGCTGTTGTTGCAAAAACGCATCAGGAGTATGATAGCGAAGGATATTACCCTTATCGATGTAATCCAGTTGATGTTGATTCGTCGTGCACTTCCCTGCCAATGGCGGCTCCTCAAGATGTGGGAGTTCAATCCGGAAGGACCGCAGACCCTGCAGCGGTTCTACGGCACGGTGCATAAGGGGATTTGGAAGCAACTTTTGAAGAAGCAGAAAAAGTGGCCGAAGTCATCAGACGACACTGGCCTCGATTGCAACCATCCACCCAGCGAGGTAAATTCTTAAAACTCCGAACATTAATAGGTTCGTGGCTCCAAAAGGAGAAATATTGAGTAGTCCATTCCCAAAATAGGTTTGTATCAAGAAGGCGGAGCAAATGCGGTGTCCGGCTCCGCTCCCCGAAGACCCAACCAATCCTCCGTTAATGAGGATGTTGGTCCCGGCGCCATACCAGGTGCCGGTTAAGAAGGACAAGCAGAAGAAAAAAGTGGAGGGCACTTCGAAAGCAATATCCGGAGAGGCTGATGCCCCATCCTCCCATGAGGGCAACGACGACGACGAGGGGGAGGAGGAGGAACAATATCCTCCCCGCAAAGGTAAGAAGAGGGCAGCTCCGAAGAACTGGAAGCCAAGGCTTCCAAGAGGGACAAATTCATTATCCATGATGACTCGGAGTTAGATGCCGAGGTTATCTCAAATCCTCGCCGCCGGACCAAGCCCCAAGCCAACTCGTAAGTAGCCGAGGATCCTTTACTCTATCCGATCTCTATGACCCATGATGGTAACTCTAAGTTATGTCTTTTATTCCGGCCTGCGATCTTCCCCAGCTATCCTGATCCTTAGGTGATCTGGCGCCAGAGATGATGGAGAGTAAATCACCTCCATTAGCTTCCTCGCCACCTAGGGTGGATGATGCTGAGGTGGTATCTCACAGGCCCGCCCCAAACCTTGAAGAGGCGCAGGGGGGGCATTTTAACAGCACCAAATGGTAATGCCTCGGCTACCGGAGGGCCACGGGGTGCAGCCCCCATGGAGACCGGCAACGGGAGCACCGGTCAATCGGCCTTCAGCTGCATACTACTCCAGAGATCTGTAAGGCTCCGGAGTCTAATGTACGACCCCCTTCCGAAGAGGAGGGAGCGGCAACTTCTACAAATCCGGAGGCGGCATGCCACAGCGGACACACTCCAATGTGGCCCCATCCTGGACGAGCACCGTATCCTAATGGGTATGGTGTCTGATAAGATCCAGTCCACCAAGAGCGGGCTTGACGAAGCCTTTTCCAGCCTAGTGGCGGGCTTCGAGGTACACAATGTAATGTTTTTTGGTCATTTTTATGAGAAACGTGTCTATATATAGATAGTAGCCCATGAGACTTTGTTCGGTTTTTGTAAGAAAAGCGATCAGAGGATCAATAATCAGTTGTCAGGTGGTAACATACTTTCTATTTGTATTAAACAGGCTTCGCTGTTAGCGGTGACCGCTCAATCGGCGGATGTTTCCAAACTCAAGTGGAAACTGGGGCGAGCCGATGGGGACCTAGTCCTTGTTAACACATGGCTCGACCAGGTGCAAGGTATGAGATACATCTTGTTGTCTGCTTGTTTTATGTCCATGCCCTGTGGAGTTTCAAGAGCTTCAATGTGCGTGTATGTACAGATGGTGTCGCCACGGTGGAGACCCTCAGGGGTGAGCTTTCCCAAGACAAGGAGCAGGCAAGGGTAAGCCAGGTAGCTGCTGATAAAGCGGATGCGGATTTGACGGCCGAACAGGCTGCTTGGCACCGTTTTGAGGAACGGGTAACCCAGATGGAGCAACAACTCAAGGACATCACAGTTAAGTGTGAGTCTTTGAAAAAATAAAATGAAGAGCAGGGGACCAAACTCGCCAAGGCTCTTCAAGACACTTGGGAGGCGCGGTTCGAATCCCGTGCAGCGCATGAAGAAATCCATCAAGCCGGACAGATAGTGGCTGGTAAGCCCTTTCTTTTATAGGCTAAATTTGAGGACCAGAAGTATGCCTTACTTAATCGACTCTGGTGTTCTCCAGACGCATATGTAGATCTGTCGAAGATTGCTGCAGACGCTGCTCAATTCTTCCATGCCCAGGAGGGGTATGCGACGAAGAAGCTCTTTTGGTTGAAGTTTGCGGGGCCGAAGCATCTCAGAGTGCAAAATGACCAGATGGCACAATGGGCGGAGCGGCACAAGATGTCTAGCGCGGCCATGAAGGACGTTATAGTCCGGCTGTGGTTGGCCGAAGATATTCCGGATAGCTACTTCGGCCTCGTGCGGCGTCTCGTCGATGTGCTGCCCCGACTCAACAATATCAAGAGGTGGTCGTGCATAGAAGGGGCGCGAATGGCCTTTGCTCGTGTCAAGATGCACTGGGCGAAGATGAAGGCCGAAAAGCTGGCAATTGAGGGTCCTCCTGAAAGCAAAGACCACCGCACACCAGAGCGCTATTTCGAGGATGTACTAGCAGGTGCTTGCCTTATAGAAGGCCAATGCTCCAAGGATGTAGTGTTCGAATGAACGAGTCTCAGCTGTTTCGGGGGTTTGTATCATGAACTAAATCTTTTGTGATATATTATTTTACTTATGCAGAATTTTATCCTCCTGTGCGGCTGTTTTTATACTTGAGAGTTCCTAGTCGTCGGATTCAATCCCCATGTAGACACTACCGGGGTGTTCGGACTTGCACATGAATACACTTAACCCAATGTCTTGGTTCGTAAAGGAGGTATCAGCACGGCGAACCAGGCAATCAGACAATTCGGTTTTATTGCTCTCACTTAGCCATATGAGTTTTATCAATGGGTCTATGGAGTAGCCCCTAGTATGTACGTGCCTCCAAATGTGGGTGCGTTACATATGTGACTGGGAAACATTCATTCGTGTGACACGGGAAAGAATCACTAAAGATTATAATAAGTCGCCGAGCGGCCGACTGGCTCTCGCCTCATCATGACAGTCAGTTTTCGGCTTTCTCTACTAAGGTGCTTAACCGGGCGAACCATAAACTCAATCGTAGTAGTTCTCCCTTTACTACCCTAGCCGATCAGATAGAACGTAAGGTAGCAAACACAGGAGCCGGGCAACCCAACTATTGACCAAAGGCATGATTCAAAGCCGATGCATATACTGCCGAGCTCGGGATGCTGAATTGTGTTGTTAAGCTCTTCGGGCTGTTTATTTGGCAACACATATGTTACCTAATGGAGCCCCTAGCAATTTATGTCCAGGTGTGTTCGTGAGACAACTAAAGAGATGACATTTGAGTAAAGAGGATGCCAAATAAAAATTTGGCTCACTGTAATCTGATTAACACGTCAAAGTGTAGCCTTATAGAGGGTACAACAATCACTAAGGTCATTTTACATGTCGGGGGTCTAGGGCTGAGGAAAAAAGCTCTATACAGGTTCCTTGAGGGGAGTTTGCGGTCTACAAAATCTCCTGCACCTTCCTACCGCATGTGTGCGCCACTTTTGCCTTAGTAAGAAAGATTCCTTGAAGGGAATGGTCTTCGGCTATCTATACGGAACCGGGCTCGGAGAGAGGCCTTTGTGAGTCTGTAACATAGGTAGGTTTTAATTGTACCTGTGATAAAAAGCAAAAAGATGATTAGATAAGAGGGGAGGGCCATATAAGGTCGAACCATGTTATAGGCCTGTCCCGTGTATTGCTTCCTGCCGATGCCCAGGGTATTTTGAGTGCATAGTTATGTATGGGCGACACAAATTACGCTGCTGTACATGGCCATTGACGAAGGCCGAACTGCTAATCCAGCCTTGGGTTTGTCGAGCTATTTGTGTGCGGTTTGACAGAGCCGCTTTGTACGTCGGTCGTGATGGCTGCGGTATTTCTCTCAGTATGAAGGGGGCACCCTATGCTTCCGTTGATTGGGATGGTGCCACGTGGACTGGGCACCTTGAGCATTTTGAGCGGGCGAAAGCGGCACGTCCGAGCAGTGCGTGATAGCCGCTATGGAAAGGGACAATGTCTAAAACCAAGTCCTTGCTTCGGAAGTTGTTCAGTGAATCGAAGACGACTTCCAGTGTGATTGAGGCAGTGCAACGGGTCTCCACACTAGGTATTATTCCCTTAAAGGTAGTTTTAGTGGGCCTCACTCTTGATGAATCAATGCTCATTTTGCGGGCAGTGTCTTGATAGAGTATATTGATACTGCTGCCACCGTCCCTCAGGACTCCCGTGAGGTGGAATCCGTTAATGATTGGATCGAGGACCAGTGCTACCGAACCTCCGTGACGGATACAGGTTAGGTGGTCCTTTCGATCGAAGTTAATTGGACAAGCCGTCCATAGGTTGAATTTTGGGGCGACCGGCCCTATGGCGTAGACGTCCCGTAGTATGCGCTCGCATTCCCTTTTAGGGATATGTGTCACATATGGCATATTCACTATTTTTACTTTGGGGGGAAATTGCTTCTGTCCCCCTGTGTTCGACTGGCGAGGCTCTTGGTCATCGTCGTCGCTGGGCGACTCTTTCACCTTGTGTTCGGCGTTGAGTTTGCCGGCCTGCTTAAAAACCCAACAATTTCTTTTGGTATGATTGGTGGGCTTATCGGGGGTGCCGTGAATCTGGCAAGGCCGATCAAGGATTCTATCTAGACTGGACGGGCTATCTATGTTTGCCTTGAATGGCTTCTTTCGTTGACCGGGTTTGGAGCCACTGAATCCGGCGTTGACTGCCATATCTTGGGTTCCATCGTTGTTGTTCTGACGCTTGTGCTTGTCGCGTCCTGGCTTGCCATTGCCGTCCTTGGTTTCGGAGGTGCCAGGGTCGCTGGTGCTGTTGCTTCTATGAGCAAGCCAGCTATCCTCTCCCATGCAAAAATGGGTCATAAGTGTGGTGAGGGCTGCGATGGACTTCGGCTTCTCTTGGCCGAGGTGCCGGGCGAGCCACTCGTCTTGGACGTTGTGCTTGAAAGCCGCAAGGACTTCGACGTCCGGAGAATCCACAATCTAGTTCTTTTTAATTAAGAACCTTGTCCTTAGCTGTTGGGCCGATTCCCCGGGTTGCTATATATTATGACTAAGGTCATCGGCGTCTGGAGGCCAAACATAGGTGCCTTGGAAGTTGTCCCTAAAGGCATCCTCCAGGTCTTCCCAGCATTCGTTAGAATTTTCCGGAAGGCTGTTTAACCAGTGTCGAGCTGGCCCCTTAAGTTTGAGGGGAAGTTATTTGATGGGATGTAGATCATCATCGCGAACCATGTGCATGTGGAGAAGAAAGTCTTCAATCCATACTACGCGATCTGTTGTGCCATCGTATGATTCGATGTTCACAGGTTTAAACCCTTGACGGAACTGGTGCTCCATTACCTCGTCGGTGAAGCATAGGGGATGTGCGGCACCTCTGTATCAGGCTATATCGTGGCACAGTTTGGATGAAGTCCGTATTTGGTTTTCGGCCTGGGCATGGTTTTGCTTGTCGCACTAGGATTGATAATCGTCCTCTCGTGCCGATGCACGTCCCCGAGATCCGTAACTGGATCTTGTGTAACCTGTTCAATTTTCCAGGTCCTGTCGTAGGTCATATGTGTATCCCCGAGCTGTTGTTTTACAGCGAGGGGGTGCAGGCTGGTATTCGGCATGAGTTGCTGTTCTGTCCCGGCCGCGTGGCGGTTGGTCAGGTTCGACAGCCGCATTACGCGCGGGTGGTACTTCGTCATTGAATTGGGATAGCGGCTTACGCTTCAGATAAATCTTTGTTGGGCTTTCAAGGCCGTACTCCTCGGCTGCCAGGACGTCAGTCCATCTGTCGTTGAGGAGTTCTTGGTCGGATTGAAGTTGGTGCTGCTTGTTTTTAAGGATTCTTGCCATGGCTATTAGCCGGCGCTTGAAGCGTTCTTGTTCACGAGGTTCCTCCAGCACGATGAAGTCTTTGTCGTCGAGGCTCGAGTCATCCTCGGGGAGTGGCAGATAGCTACCGTCTTCCGAGTCTTCGCTCCATGCTTGTTCGTCAGGTTCGACTTGCCCTTCGTCCTGATCATCCTGTTTGGATGTTGGTTCGATAGGGCCTTCTTGTTCTTCGGTGTGTTCTGGAGTATCATTTTCTCCCGCGGCGGTATCGCTGTCTTTTCTGCGGCGAGATTTAGGGCGGTGTCGCCGACGTCGATGCTTCGGCAGTATCTCAGGAGGTTCTTCCTCGATTGGATACTTCTTATCATCACCGTCATCTTCTTTAGGTATGTCCACCATGTATATATCGTATGAAAAAGTGGCCGTCCAGCGCCCAGTAAACGGTGAGTTTGGGGCCAGTTCCTCTCCGGCATCGTCGCCTATACTGTCGATGTCTTCGGAGGCGTAGTCGAGCATGTCGGTCAGATCCTCGATAGTGGCTTTGAAGTGGGTGGTGGGTGGGAAGTAAAGTTCCCTCTTTCCAGCCCCTAGTCCGGGCAGGGCGTAATTCGGAAGCGGTTCCACTGTGATGGCGAGGGGTCGCATCAAATCCAGAGCCTCGTTTAAGAGTGAGGTCTGGATGGGGACCGAAGTTCCTTGGTCGAGCTCGCAAAACATGAACTCCGAGAGTCTGGGGCTGGTGTCCGAAAACGAGTTCGGCTTTGTGATAACTGCCAGCAGCGTCATCCTCTCCCGTTCCCCAGTGTTGAGCTTCAGGGCCGCCGATAGTCCGGCGGGCTCGAGACTCTCGTCTTCGGACCGGGTGACGCACTCCGGATCTAAGGCTGAAGTGGTGGTTGGAGCCGCGAACCCTTGGAAGATCAAGTCTCCTCGGATGTCAGCAACATAGTTAAGGTTTTCGAAACTAATGTGGTGACCTGGGGCGCAACTGTCGATCTGCTCTAGGTGAACAAGCGAGTTGGGACGCAGCGTGAAGCCACCGAACACGAAGATCTAGCTGGGGAGAAAATTCTCCTCCCTAGTGGCGTTGATGTATATGATTGGTGAAGCCCTCGAGCCTTTTGACGACTGCGCAGTGGAACTCTCAATGAAAGCCCCACTGTCGGTGTCAAAACCCGCACATCTTTGGTAGGGGGTCCCGAACTGTGCTTCTCAGGATAGAAGGTTGTCGGATTTTGGGCTCTGCAAAACCCAAGAAGTTCGAACACAGGGGCGTGAACGAAGATCTCTCCCACTCGCGTCTACCTAGCGCCTCGCCCTCGTCTGTGAAGAGATTCAAGCAAACAACAGATAGAGCATGCAAGAGCTTACCCAGGTTCGGGCCACCGCATGGTGTAAAACCCTACTTCTTGCTTTGGTGGATTAGCCTCGGGAGGGCTGGAATATGAGCTAGTATAGTGGTTCCTGACCTCAGGAGGTGAGCTCAGGTGGGTCAGGAGGCAAGAGTTCTCGCTCCTTGCGTGGTGGCAGAGTGTATCGATCGATCCCCTTCATAGTGGGGATCCTAGCTACTTATATAGGCGGCCACGGTCCTCTTCCCCCGAAATGTTTAGGCGGGAAGGCATCCCACAACGACCATTTTTTAGCGGGAACACAAGGACGTTCCTACCCTGACAAAAGCAGTCTTCGCCTGCAATAGGACCTGGCAGTGACGCGGTGGTGGGCTCGACGGTGACATCCTCCTCGTCGTCCTTGCGGTCTTCGGTCTTGTTGCACCAATGGGGAAACCTTTGCCCCGCTCCTCGGGAACCTGCGGCTGCGCTGTCCTCCTTGCACCGAAATGGCAACTGCGCAACTGGTGAGCGCTGGCACCCGCTGACGCGGTGCGTCACTGCTGACATCACTACCTCCTCCTGACGCAGGCTTGGCCTTGGATTCTCCGCCCCTCCGGAGCACCCTGTTGGGGCCGCTCCTGAGGAGGTCTTGACGTTGTTCTTCTCGCAAGACTTAGCTCCCTCGCGAGGGTCTTGGGCAGCTGGTCGATCAGCTCGGCCGTACCTGGCCACTGTAGGAGCGCATCGCGGCCCGCAGACAGGCAAGTCTGGGTACTCTGGTTCCCAGTACGCCGACAGTAGCCCCGGGCCCAAGGTGCGCGAGGAGTTCGCTTCGGGGCGAAGCCTTAGCCGAGGAAGAAGTGCCGCGGGCCCTAAAAGGCTGCGAGCCAGGCTGGCATGCAACGGTTGGTTGGGACATGGCGGCTCCGCTCCCCACGCAGTCTTGGTGATCGTGCGACTTGACAACTCCTTGGCGCAGACGACGGGGGCGTTATGGCTGCGACACCAGTGGCTGGCGGTTGGGCTCCTCCGCCCTATAAATGGGACTAGGGGGAGCCCCCAAGCCATTTCCAAGCCAGCGCCGTCTTCCCCTTGCTTATTCCTCGCTCTCTCTCCTATCACGAGATCTCCAAGGCACCATCGAGGAAGCCGTCCGCCGCAGAGAAGGGGAAGGCCCCGAAGATCCGGCCCCGCTGACACCGAAGAGGGGCCGCAGTCGTCCCTGCAAGCATGCCACGGCGCCTGCGGTGACTCCTCGGGGAGGCGGGCGCGGCCTTTTGAGTTCTACCACGGCCGCTAGCGAAAGGCGTGGGACTTCCTCCCATGGTGAAGGTGGTCGCGGCCGTGGAGGGAGAGGGGGCGCGCAACGGTGCTTGTCGGTCGCGCGTCCTTCGCCCCGGCAGCTTCATTCCTCCGACGTGTCGTCGGAGTTCATGGTGTGGGCGGAGAAGCCTGGTGGCCCGTGGCTCCTGCTTCCCCGCTCGTTCGGCGACGTGTTACCAGCCGGAGGCCTCGGCGGCATCTGGCTGCAAGCTGCCGGCTGTTGTAGTGGTGCGTCCTGGGTGGAGGTTGATGTGGCTCCCTCGGGCGATGTGTTCCTGGAGCGCGCCTGGCAATCGTTTGCTCGCGCATGCCGGCTGCAGGGGAGGTGTGCGCTTCACTTCAGGTACGATGGCGTCTCCACACTATTCGTCAGGGTCTTCTCGGTGGAAGGGAGGCGCCATGGATGTTGTCCCGAGGTCGATGACGAAGAGGATGACGGGGGCGATGTCCGCAGGAGCAACTCCTCCTCCAAAGATGATCTCAGTCCTAGGGGACGCCGTGGGTCCCCCCTGTGTGGCAGCAGTAGCTCCTCTAGTAGTGGAGGCCGCGACGTACCACCACGCCGCCGAGCTCGGCCCGACGAGGGGAGGGGCTTGCCGCGCCGCTGTGGCTCGGTGAAGCCGGAGGAACTGGAAGACTCCGACTGAGCGGGAGCGGCCTCTACTTCTTCTCCTTTCCTTCATGTCCTTTCTACACCAAAATTTCAAGTTGCCTCGAGGAGGCGTCTAATGAACTGTGATATATGAAGGAAGCGAGAACTCGTTGTCATGTTTTTTTTGTTGCCTGGGTGAAATCACTTAGCTTTTATGCGTCACGACGTCCTGAGGCGGAGTCCTCCTGACTCTGGCGTCATGAGCCCTATCGGATCGTGACGGGGTGGCCGAATCTAAAGAGCTCGTGCAGCCCCCGAGCGGGGGTGAGCCGCTGAGATCTGCTTAGAGCGCCAAGCGTGGGTTAGAGCACCAAAGCCTGAGCCGGCTCGGTAGGATAGGTTGCGCGGACTGAGAAGCCCAACGCCAGCGCCTGAGCAGGCTTGGCCAGGCGAGGTCATGGGGCCGCGGCAGACGAGGGCCGGTGACCGACTGTGCCCCAGCACCCATGCGAGGCACGCGAAGCAGAGCGAGTGGCGCATCTGAACTTAAAACTGGAAAAAAGATCCCAAACAAGACTTTCAACCAAGTGCAGGAAGCGCAAGAAACACGAGAACTTCATAGCATGGTGTAGAGGAAGGGCTGATAGCCAAGGAAGTAGAAAAGGCTGACAGCCAAACACTAAGCCAAAAAGGAAAAAAGGTCGCGTCCGACCCCTGCACTACGTCCTCTTCCCAGCGCGGAGCTAAGGACTGCCACTGGGGCGTGGTGGGAGCCCCGTCTGAGGGCCCGTAGGCAACGCACAGGAGACTCCGAGGCGTGTACAGCCCCAACACATTATTACGTGAGAGTGTCATAGGCGGAGACCTTCACGGGCACGGAGCCTTGATTACGGATAGAACCTCCTGAGGTGTTCGATGTTCCAGGAATTCTGGATAGGTATCCCATCCTGCGTCTCCAGGCGCACAGCACCAGGCCTAGAGACACGGGCGATTCTGAACGGGCCCTCCCACATGGGTGAGAGCTTGTGCAACCCCTCACGGGAGAGGACCCGCCTCAGGACCAAGTCACCAACTTCAAGTGTTCTTGCACGGACGCCGCGGCAGTGGTACCGCCGCTGCGCCTGCTGATAACGTGCCGCCCTGAAGGCAGCTCGGCGGCGGCCCTCCTTGCCGAGCACGAGGTCCATCCGCGAGGCGGCATCCTGGCATTCCTCATTGAAGGCCAAGACCCGTGGGGAGCAATGCTTGACTTCATGAGGGAGGACCGCCTCTGCCCCATAGACGAGAAAGAAAGGTGTTTCCCCCATAGGTTTGGTGGCAGTGGTTCGGATTGACCACAGCACGAACTGGAGTTCCTCGATCTAGCCCTTGCCAGAAGCCTCAAGCTTCTTCTTAAAGCTGCGCGTCTTGAGGCCAAACAAGACTTCCGCATTGGCGCGCACGGCCTGGCCGTTGCTCCTGGGGTGAGCTACCGAAGCCTAGCAGATCTGTGTTCCAAGGTTAGCACAATATGACCTGACGAGATTGCTTGTGAACTGCGAACCGTTATCCGTGATGATGCGGTTGGGGACCCCGAATCGCCTCACGAGGCCCTGGATGAACTTGACAGCCGACCCGGCTGGGATCGCACGAACATGCTCTTCCTCCGCCCACTTGGTGAATTTATCGATGGCGACGTACAGGAAGCGGTAGCCCCCTGCTGCCCGAGGAAATGGACCCAGGATGTCCAATCCCTAGACCGCGAAGGGCTAGGAGAGCGGAATCGTCTGGAGGCCCTGCGCCGGCTGGTGGATCTGCTTGGCATGGAACTGCCACGCCTCACAAGCCCGCACGAGCTCCGTGGCGTCATTGAGTGCCATGGGCCAGTAGAAGCCGCTGCGGAAGGCCTTGCCCACGAGGGTGCGGGACGACGAGCGATGACCGCAGTCTCCACCGTGGATATCAGCCAGAAGCTCACGCCCTTGCTTCCTTGAGATGCATTTTAGCGAAACGTCGTTGGGGCGCCTCCTATAGAGTTCACCATCTTGGATGCAGTAAGCTCAGGCATGTCGGACCACGCGGTCTACGTCTTCTTCCTTGTACGGCAGGGTATCGTGTTGCAGGCACATCTTGAGTTCTTAGTTCCAGCAACCCTCCTCGGGCTCCACGGCGAGCAGCAGGCGGGCTCCGGAGGGTGGTCCACATGGCGGGGCACCATCCGGAGGAGGTCGCTGGTAACCCATGCTGAGGGGAGGCCGGCTCAGGGGCTGGTGGTGCCGCCGACGGCTTGGGTAGCCGCTCCTCGAAGACGCCCGGCCTCTGAGGCTCTCGTCCGGAGGCTCGTTTGGCGATATCGTTGGCTTCTTTGTTGGTGCCTCTTGGTATGTGCTACATCTCCAGCCTTTGGAATCATCGTTCCATCTTGCGTACCTCTTCCAGATATGCCTCCATGTGCTCATCCTTGGGCTTGTATCTCACGTCGAAGAAGTCTATGAGGAGTTGCGAATCACCTCTGATGGTGAGACGCCTGACACCCAGTGCACCAGCAGCCTTGAGCCTGGTGATTAGGCCCTCGCACCCTACGATGTTTTTGGAGACCCTCTTGCCTTGCAGGAAGCAAAGCTGCACAACGTAGTACAACTTGTCCTAAGTGGGATATTCTAACACGGCGCCAGCCCCCGCACCAAGGTGTGAGAAGGCACCGTCGAAGTATACCACCCATCCGTCTGGGTCTCGCCCGCGGGTGCCTTCGAAGTTGGCGACGAAACGCTCAGGAAGTTCTCCCTAGGAGGAGATGGATTCCACGGCGAGGCTCAAGAGCCAAGCGCGTGTGCCATCTTTGAGTGCCATGGGGAACCAGTTCGCCATGACCTGCTTAGTACCGTTGGACGCCTAGATGCTTAGCTCATAAAGTTGGAGGATCTCCATGGTGTCGGTGGTGCCGTCGTAGCGCGAAGGCAGGCCCGGTTTGAACTTGCCGGGCCAGACAAGGCGTTGTAGGCCAGGGGCTAAGCCAAAACATCCAGCCACACTCATGATCGCACGTGCCCCCTGCACCTGCGGTGCTGGTTCCTGGGGTGCTGGCGCAACCACCTCCTGTGACGCGCGGTCTCGGAGCCGCGGGCCAGGAGGCCCACGAGCCCCTGCCTGAGGATGCGGAATTACTTGGGAGCTCTCCTTGTCGCGCGCGTGAGCTCTGCAGGGCGGCTCACACCACGGAGCCTCGCGCCAAAACTCCTGGCCGACACCGTAGAGTGGAGGCGGAGCCGGGACTCCATGGCCTTCGTCCCCCGCCGGGGGCGACGGGGGACGGAAGGAGTGCGTTCGTGCAGGTGCTTCTCCATCGGCGTTGACGAGCTCAGTGATGCGGTGGAGCCACTCATCGTAGAGGTCATCTGCTGGGCGGTAGCGCAATAGCTCACGCGCCATCAGCAGTGCATGCTGCTGGTAGACCGGCCCGCGACGGACCAGCGAGGACGATGCGGCGGCCAATGAGGGTGAAGGCGTCGCCATGCGGCCATCGCGCCGCACGGATGGTGGCATCAACGAGTCCTGCTGCTCGTGGACGGCCGGGTCGGTGGCGACGTAGGCGACCGACGAGTTGGGGCGGAGCGGTCCACCGTTGCCCGCGGGCGCCGTCTGAGTGACGTTCGCGGCGCGGCGGGAGGCGCGAGCTCGGCATGTGTCCACCATGGCGGTGGAGCAAAGTCGACGACGAGAGTGGGACGAGGTCGTCGGAGAGGCGAGATCTCGACACGCCCCCTACCTGGCGCGCCAAATGTCGGATTTAGGGCTCCGCAAAACTGAAAAAGTTCGAACACAGGGGCGTGAGCGAAGATCTCTCCCACTCGCGTCTACCTAGCGCCTCGCCCTGGTCGGTGAAGAGATTCAAGCCAACAACAGATATAGCACGCAAGAGTTTACCCAGGTTCGGGCCACCGTGTGGTGTAAAACCCTACTTCCTGCTTTGGTGGATTAGCCTCGGGAGGGCTGAAATATGAGCTAGTACAGTGGTTCCTGAGCTTAGGAGGTGAGCTCAGGAGGGTCAGGAGGCAAGAGTTCTTGCTCCTTGCGTGGTGGCAGAGTGTATCGATCGATCCCCTTCACAGTGGGGATCCTAGCTACTTATATAGGCGGCCACGGTCCTCTTCCCCCGAAATGTTTAGGCGGGAATGGATCCCACAACAGCCATTTTTGATCGTGAACACAAGGACGTTCCTACCCTGACAAAAGCAGTCTTCGGCTGCAAAAGGACCAGGCGGTGACAAGATGGTGGCCTCGACGGTGACATCCTCCTCATCGTCCTTGGGGTCTTCGGTCTTGTTGTACCAATGGGGAAACCTTTGCCCCGCTCCTCGGGAACATGCGGCTGTGCTGTCCTCCTTGCACCGAAATGGCAACTGCGCCGTTGGCGAGCACTGGCACCCGCTGACGCGGTGCATCACTGGTGACATCACTGCCTCCTCCTGAGGCAGGCTTGGCCTTGGATTCTCCGCCCCTCCGGAGCGCCTTGCTGGGGCCGCTCCTGAGGAGGTCTTGACGTCGTTCTCCTCGCGAGACTTAGCTCCCACGCGAGGGTCTTAAGCAGCTGGTCGATCAGCTGGGCCATACCAGGGTGCTCTAGGAGTGCGTCGCGGCCCGCAGACAGGCAAGTCTGGGTACCCTGGTTCCCAGTACACCGACAAAGGTAACAGGAGGCAGGGGACACTTTGTTTACCCAGGTTTGGGCCCTCTTGACGGAGGTAATACCCTACTTCCTGCTATATTGACTTTGATGAGTATAGGGGTTACATTAGTTGATCTACCTTGAGATCGTGATGACTAAACCCTAGATGTCTATCATGTGTGATTATGAATGCCTCTGCGGACTAAACCCTCCGGTTTATATAGACACCGGAGGGGCTAGGGATGTACAGAGTCGGTTTACAGAGAAAGGAATTTTCATATCCACATGCCAAGCTTGCCTTCCATGCAAAGGAGAGTCCCATCCAGACATGGGGGAAAGTCTTCCGTCTTCTATCTTCATGGCCCATAAGGCCATGCCCATGTTACATAGCTCACACGCCCGAGGATCCCGTAATCCATGACTCCCTCACTTGGGTACATCTGATATCTCTTAGTCATCTGTGTGTCATCCACTATCATCAGAAGCAGCCCTGACTTTCTCAACATCATCTCTGAGCTTCTCCACTATAGGATGTACCTTAGTAATCTTGACATCAAGATTATGTATCTTGTCCTCGACTACCTTTTCTAATCTTCCTAGTTCTTGGCTAGGTTGGCCAAACTTTGCTCAATCCTCAGGGTAGCTTCTAGGAGATCAGTAATTTCATCGTTCTTGGACTTGAGGTTGGAAATGGGAGCATTGGGAGCAGATTCCTTCTTAGATTCTCTTGCTACTGCAGCTGCGTGAATTTCCTCTTGAGCTTGAGCAGACGAAGGATGTGAAGGGTCGATCACAACAACATTGTCTTCAAACTCAGGTGCAATGTGAGATGCTCATGATCAAGTAGGTAAGTGCTCGTTCCAACCTTGGAGTTGACAAGAAACTGAATGTGTGGAGAAAATCCACATGATCTCTTCTGGTCAGCTACAGTCCTCTTGATTGTCTCAACTATCAGGCTCATGACTTTCAATTTCTGTGGTGTGTAAACAAATGTAGCAAGTTGATGCAGTGGCCATGGATCATCTTGTCATCTCCAGACTTGGGAAAAAGAGTGTGCCTCGAGATGGTGTTGGTGGTGGCCAAACCACCAAGCAAATGCTTTACAGATCCTAGCTTATGAGTCTCAACATGTTTGGCACGAATTGGCTTGTACATGTTAGCCATGGAGTTGTGACCCATCATGGGGCTCCCACATACATCAATATCATCATCTTACTCCTTTGGAGCACCAAAAAGTTTAGTCTATTCTATGATGGTTGACTGGTATCGGTATCCCTCAGTCATCCACACAATTCTGCCATCTGGACAAAGGTGTTGTGGTGTAGAATTACATGATCATCTAATCATTGCACTTGGTGAGCTTCTTCCCAAAAAATGCACCAACTCCTGCTATTATGAAGCTCTCATGAACATGGGGGGAGTAATCCATATTAGCATCAATGTACTTCCAATCCACCCACTTCATGTCACCGACTATGGCCTTCTTATCAAGCAGAACTGTCTCATAGAAATCCTGTTGCTGGACGGTGTGAAAGCGATAATCACATGTAGTCCTCCTTTCGACAGAATATGGATTAGACATCCTCCACTCTATCAATCATTTATCCTTCCTGAGCATCATGTTCTCTGTAACTGGATGAGAGTTGTCGTGATCTGGAATCATTTGCTTTAGCTTTCTGAGTACTACTGGCTCATCATCAATCTCATCTTCAGGCACTCGGACCTTATTCTTCTGACTAGCAGGTATATTTCTCGTAGACCTCTTTGTCTTGAATGCAGGGGCCTTGGGATTGGACTTTGATGGGGCAGCAATCCTCATAGCATCTGACATGAGCTTTTGAGTCTTGTCTGAAGGTGTGCATCTACATTTGTTTTGTCCTCCTCCTCATCATGATCATCTGCAACCAGGGAGGGTTTGCCAATAACAAAAGCAGTGGTCTTTCTAGCCATTTTCTTCCTCTTCCATATAGCAGCATCTAAATCAATTGGATCCTCAAGTGTAAATGTCATGGTTTCTTTGGGGGCTGTGGCTTTGTCTGCCTTGGATATTGGGACCTTCCTCACAAAATTTAACACCCCATATGTAACACTTTCCTATTATGGCAATAAAGCATTCTCATTTTGATCCTTGTCCTTATCCTTGGGGGTTCTTATCATTTGAGTTCATTTTATTTTTGCATTCCCATATCATTTATTATTTTTGCATCCTTAGATTGCTTCATCATCATGGCATCATAGTTTACTTTCTAGTTGTTGAATGTGTGAGACCTTGTGATGTTGTGTGAGGTGGCTCTAGCCAACCTTGACTTGCTAAACCCTAACCCTTTCTTCTTCTTCTTATTCTTCTTCTTTCTTCTCTTTTCTGTCCTTTCTTAGCCCCTTTGTGCAAGCCACCTAGCCAAGCCCATTATTGTTCTTTCTTTTCCTAAAAATCTTGCACCATGCCTACAACCTCTCCACCAAATATCACCCTATTTGAAAATAATTTGGTTGGGTTTTAAAATACCAAGAGTTTGAACCATATTCAAACTCCTTTTATTTTTCTGCCTCTAAAAATGTCCAATTCAATTTTATTAAATAGGGCATAAATCACTGAGCATGGGGATATTTTTCTTTTCCCCTAACTTTTCTTTTAGCCTGGGTTTTTCTTTTTCTTTCTGTCTGAAGAAATAAAGAAAAAGAATAGAAATAGCAGCTAGCACAGTGGCCTGGGCCTCCTCCTCCTTCTCCTTCCCCCAGGCCCAGCCTTTCCCCTCGCAGCGCAGGCCCAATTCTCTCTCGTAGGCCCAGCCGAGCGCTCGCAGTCGCGCCGTGGCTTTTTCCCCTCTGGTCCCACCTGTCTGCCTCACAGGCCGCGCATCCGTCTTCCTCCGTCAGTTCAAAACAGAGCATAGTGCGCCCTCGCCATCGCGCCGTGATCACGGACGTCGAGGTCTCGTGATTCGAGACCCCCATTTAAACCCGCAGCGTGTCCAGCCCCTCTCTCTAGGGTTCCCCTTCCTCCTCTCGCCCTGGAAAGCCAAGCACCACCAGATCCGCCGCTCCAGTCGATACCCGCACGCATCTGAGAGCGCCACCTCATCGCCGGCGAGCCCCTCATCGACCTCAGCCTCGCCAACGGTGTCCATCTGCTTCCTCGTCGTCGACTACTTCGACTATGACCTCTACGCGGATTCGATCGCCTCCACGCCGACATCTTCTTCCTCTTCTTCTACTCCGGCGCCCGTACCTGTTAGAGACCCACCGCCGTCGACTCCGTCCACGACTGGGCATGCTGAACACATCGCCGTGTTCGTGGTGAACTCCTCTTTCTCCCCGTGCCTTTTCCCCTAACAGCGCGCCCTCTAGGTCCTAGTTCCTCGAGCGCCCGAGCTCATCGCCGTCGGAACTCGTCACCGGCGAGTGTTCCGACCCCTCTAGGCCATGCTTTCCTGTCCGTTCACTTCAGTGCATCGTGTAGGGGCCGCATGTGCAGTCGCCGCTCGGCCTAGGCCACTGCATCGTCTCGTCGTTGCTCCGTCACCGCCGTTCTGTCGTTGCTCGCCGCCGGCGCTGTAGTGCTCATTAGGGGCTGCTAGTGCAACGAATGGGTGCGGAACTCTTCTAGGAGCAACCCCCACTACTCTTCCGTCTCGTTTAGTCGCCGGAGCAACTCCGACGAGCAGCGCCGACGAGCCCAGCGTTTTCCCCTGTCTCTACTTCTTCAGTTACCTTATCAGATATAGTTCTTGTTAACTGTCGAGATCCGATCAATAGCGCAGTGGTTCGTTTCTCTGTCAGTAAGCAACAGGTCGCGTGTTCGATTCCTCGCGGGCGTAGTGGGTTATTTCGCCCCCCTTTTTGCTTCGCGTCTGGCTGACAGGCAGGCCCCACCTGCCAGTCAAAGAGCTGTTCCCACCCTTGCGCGCACCCGCTGGCGCCAGCTCAGCCAGCCGGGCCCCTGTGTCAGTGGCTTGGGCTAGTTGAGCCTGGGTCATTTTGACCTTGCGCTTGAATTGTTTTTTTTCTGTTTTGTGTTTTTCTTTTTCTTTTTCTGTTTTTCTTGTTTATTTAATATCTGTGAAAATATGTTTTTGTTGAAAATGAGTCCTATATAAAAAGTGCTGAGAATTTCATGTAGATTATGAATATGTTGTTTGTTGCCATGTTTAAAAACATTTAAAATGTTGTTTAAATTTATTGTTGTTTTAAATATGCCTAAACTTGTAAAAATCATAACTAAATATCTACAACTCCAAATTTAACAAACTTTATATGCATTTGGGGTGGAAAAATGTGTAGAATATTTTGGTGCTGTTGTTTAGAATGTTTGGAAACTCTATCACAGAAGTTTTTCAGATCTGTCCCAAATGCAAATAAATTAATATGGGAGTTTCTGGATATTGTTGTTTATTATTTCCAACCCATTTAAATGTGCTAGCATGTTGCTGTAATGTTAGTGGCACCCTTGCCATGTTAACCAACTCCTTAAAACTTGTTGGATGCTTGTTTGAACAACCTACATAAACTTGCTAGTTGTGCTTTGCTTGTTTTCTTTCATGTGGGTGATCTTGTTGCCTTGATGATGTTGCTCCCTTGTGCCCCTAGGCCATGCATCATATCTACTCTTGTCCTTGTTCAGCATGTTCATGCATCATGTGGTTGAGCATTGCATGTTGATTGATTTTGTTCCATTGTTGCATTGTTGTGTTTGGTTAGAGCCCGGTGACGATACGGTTTACGAAGTTCCTATCGAGGTTGAGTTTGAGGAGCAAGGTTACGTTCCCTCCGAGGAATCAACAGGCAAGATGACCTTACCCAGATATCACTACTATCTTTGCCTATGCTAGATGTCTCGCTCTTTATATTTTTGCCTCGATGACTATGTCTGTTTGTCAGCCTCCTATTGTTGCCATGAAACTCTCTAACCACCCACCTAGCAAACCATTGTTTGGCTACGTAAGCATCGCTCATCCCCTCTTATAGCGTTGTTAGTTGCAGGTGAAGATTTGAAGATTCTTGCTTCATGATGAAGTTATTGTTGGGATATCACAATATATAATCTGTTAAACTAAATCATCTATATATTTGGTAATGGGTGGAAGGCTAAGCCTCTTGCTTGGTGTTTTGTTCCACTCATGCCACCCTAGAAAGCTCCTTTTGATATCCTCTATGGCAGAAAGAGTGAACCAGATCCTCGAAGACATGCTGAGAGCTTGTGATGGGCTAAGTTGGGACACCCCTGCAGGGTTTGATATTTCGAAAGCCGTGCCCGCGGTTATGTGGCAGATGGGAATTTGTTAATATCTGGTTGTAGAAAACTTGACACTATGTTCTTTATACACTACCAGCATGAGTAACCGTGACGGTCGCTTTCCGAAGGGGTTCGGGAAGTGAACTCGGTGGGGTTATGTTTGACGTGCTTAGTTAGGATCACTTCGTGATCACTTTGACGATCGTTGGCACTTTCTCTTCTCGCTCTAAACACGTAAGCTATTGCTAGTGCTGCTGCAACCTTGTTTTGAGCCTTTTCCACACCTAAGGCTTTGATAGTATTGCTACATGGGAACGGGATTGTTGAGTCCTTCGTGGCTCACAAATTCTATACAACACCAGATGCAGGTACCGTTGAGAACTACACAGGTGGTGGTTCAGAGTTGTATTGGTAGTTCGACGAAGAGCATGGGAGATACTACGTGTCCTACCCAGAGGATCAGTAGGGCTCTTACTAGGATGATCGGAACCTTGTGTTGCTTTATTTATGGTATCTTTCCTTTGGATCTTCGTCTATAGTCGGACTCTGATGTTATTGGATGATGTATGTTAATGTATTACATTCTGTGACATGGCGAGTGTAAGCCAACTACTCTTTTACATTTTCTTGCCCTCTTTTACATGAGTTGTGCAAAGATACCATACTTGAGATCATTCTAGTATGTGATTATACCTTTAAGTCGTGCCTCGACACGTGGGAGGTGTAGTCACATACTGGCCATTACACAACAGTTCTGTCCTTGGCAGGAGGCCTGGAGCTGGTTGTTGTCCCATACTCTTTTGCAAGCACCTTCTTCATCTTGGATGTGACCACACTAGCCACAAAATCCTCATCCTTATCATCTGAGGCCTTCTTCTTCCTTGACCTTGTAGCAGCTTTAGGAAAATTGTTGGTGTCGGAATCAGGGATCCGCGGTCCCTTGAAATGTTCCAACAATGGGGCGTGCATGAAGGACTTGCTTGCTCTCAACCCATCACACACCACACCAAGGCCATGGTTCGTCAAGCTTGAGCCAGAGCACCAGGGAAGGAAGGGACACGATGATTTACCTAGGTTAAGGCCACCTTCCGGTGTACAATCCTACTCCTGCTTTGTGGTGGAATGCCTCATGGGGAGGATGAATATGAGCTAGTACAAGGGTGAGCTACCTCGTGAGGGCTCTAGAAGCAGCTCTGTGCCTAACAGGCGGATGAACAAGATCGGACCGAGTCTCCTCTCTCGATGGAGTCTAGCCTATAGTTATATTGTCCTGGTCCTCTTCCCGTATGACAAAGGCGGGAAGGGATGCCACAACGGCCAAATTCGAAGGGAGGCAACATTACATCCTAACCTGACTACAGGTGGTCTTCGTCTGCAAAGCTTCTGGTCTATGATGTGCATGTGGTCTCGGTGATGACCTCCATCTTGTCGATCTCGTGGTCTTGGTCTTGTTGCACTGGAATGGAAACCTTTGGGGAATTCCTTGGGAAACCGCGTACGTCCTTACCTCCTTAGCACCAAAGAGGAAAATATCCTTGCCTGCGCCCGCCTGGCCTTGGTCGTCATGGCTCACGTCATCGTGGGACTCGTGAGGCCGGGTGCCGCCTAGAGAGGTCTGCTCCTTCGGAGGCAGCCACGGGAGGTCACTCCCTAGGAGGTCTGGGTGTCGTTCGCCTCACGAGGCTCTGGTCCTCGCGAGGGTCTTGTCCACAGAGTCCTGTCGCTGGGCCACGCCCTGGGCTGTAGGATGACGAGTCTGGGTACCCCCGGTCCGAGAACACAGAAAGTAGCCCCGGGCCCACAACATGCTCGATATTGCTTCGAGGCGAAAGCAAGGAGGGGAGGGCAAAGCGATGCGGGCCCTAAGCGCCTGTGGGCTAGGCCTTGACGCATTGCGCATGACGGGACGTGGGACGCCCCCAGTTTCCCATGATACCTCAGCAACTGCCCGACTAACAAAGAGCCTGACATGTACCACAGGGCCATCATTGCCCGAAGGCGAGGGGATGCTGGTTGGCTTTCCTCGATAGCTTATAAGAGGGCGAAGTGGCAGAGCCCCCAACTCTCTAGCTTCTTGCTTCTCCGCTCCCGACTTCCATCATCATAGCCATGGCACTGGTGAGGTGGTTTTCTACCATCGAGAAACGCAAGGTGGCACTGGAAGAGCTGGAGCAACAACCCAAGAGGGGGTGTCGGTGTCAAAACCGGCAGATCTTGGGTAGGGGTCCCAAATTGTGATCTAAGGATCGAAGGTAACAGGAGGCAGGGGACACTTTGTTTACCCAGGTTCGGGCCCTCTTGATGGAGGTAATACCCTACTTCCTACTAGATTGACTTTGATGAGTATAAGGGTTACAAGAGTTGATCTACCTCGAGATCGAGATGACTAAACCCTAGATGTCTAGCATGTATGATTATGAATGCCTCTACGGACTAAACCCTCCGGTTTATATAGACACCAGAGGGGCTAGGGTTGTACAAAGTCAGTTTACAGAGAAAGGAATCTTCATATCTGCACGCCAAGCTTGCCTTCCACGCAAAGGAGAGTGCCATTCGGACACGGGGGAAAGTCTTCCATCTTGTATCTTCATGGCCCATTAGTCCGGCCCACGTTACTTAGCTCGGACGCCCGAGGACCCCGTAATCCAGGACTCCCTCAGTAGCCCCTAAACAAGGCTTCAATGACGATGTGTCCGGCACACAGATTTTCTTCAGCATTGCAAGGCGAGTTCCTCCTCTGAATTCTCCAAAGTAGTCCGCCGAACAAGAGATCTATATCCGGCTCTGTATATAATACGTCAATCTCTTGATCACAAAATCACAAAGAAATATCCAGTGACAGCTTTATTCGGCGAAATATCACGTTTTAGCTCTGTCATCATCTCGAACCATTTTTTGGGTCTCCCGTTGAGGGAGTCCTGTATTTAGGGGTCCTCAGGCATCCGGGTCATTGAAACTGGGCCGTATTGATGGGCCACGTAAAGAAGAAGCAGAACACTCTCCCCCGTGTTCGATCAGGACTCCTGTGTACGTGTGTACGTAGAAAGACAAGTGTAGAGTCCGGATGTATCAATTAATTCCTCCCCAAGTCACCCTTGTAACCATAGGTCCCCTCTGGCGTGTATATAAGCCGGGGGTTTAGTCTGTAGGGGGGTGATGAACATCACAATATTCCCATAGGCTACACTTTAGGGTTTAGCCATTATGATCTCGAGGTAGATCAACTCTTGTATTCATATACATCCATATTAATATAGGAGGAAGTAGGGTATTACATCGATCGAGAGGGCCTAAACGTGGGTAAACATCGTGTCCCCAGCCTCCCGTTTCCATCGATCCTCTAAACGCATAGCTTGGGCCCCCCTACCTGAGATCTGCCGGTTTTGACACCGACAATAGAGCTTTCATTGAGAGCTCCATTGTGCGCTCACAATGAGTGATCGATGGCTCGTCTCGTCATCAGCGATGGGATCACCCTCGGAAACAACTTAGCCATTGGCCAGGTTCTCCAGCTCGGCGGATTCGCTGTATGCACCCGCATGGCCTCTGGGCCGGCCGCACTCCTTGCGGTCATCGAGGACCACCCCTATGTTGACCCCGGCCACGCCGATGAAACAACCTTAGCAGATCTCTCACCCTTAAATGAGCTGCTGGATTGCATCGCCGCCCTAGGGCTTTCATCGCTAGGAGATCAGATCGGACTTAAATCCGGTCATGATGAGATCGATCCCTTCCCGATCACTCATCTAGTGGCAGCAGTTCAGGACGGAGCCGAAGAGACTTCTCCTCTTGAGACGGAGACTGTTACAGTTCAGATCTCCGAACCCTTCGAGCCGAACACACCACTATTGGGAGGCACTTTATGTTCTTTGAGCTCTGGGACTGACACCGGGCCCGAAAGACGATTAGATCCTGTCGAACCCAGATCGTCCCCATCGGAGGTTATCAAAACCCAAAATACAACTTTGGGTTGGGACCTAAAATTACCAGCACCCACCCACCCTGGGAAAAACTCTCCAAGTAAATCCGGATTTCCGGACATAGATGATCTCGCGAACATACAGCAGCAGCCCGAGGAAACGGTTAACCACTTCTGGGATAGATTCCTGCTTGCTAAAAACAAGATCAGGGACTGTTGCGACGACGAGGCGGTCTCTCTGTTTTACCGCAACTGCATGGATGAGGGAGTCTTGAACACTCTCAACCGAATTCGTGTTCTGAGTTTCACAGAACTGTCGCACTTAGTACAAAAGTGTTATGCAATGGAAAACACTTGGAAAGCCCAGCATACACCTCTCGAACAGTCCATATCCGGACATTATACTATCAAGACTAAACGGACATACCCTAGTAGGTCGTCCGATAACATGCCTATTGTCAAGAAGAACAAACCTTTTTAAGGCACATGTCTGTACTAACCGAACTACTCGATACACCTTGCCAAATACACGCAACCCCGAAAAATGTCCCAACCCATTGCCTTAGAGCATGTTGGGTACTCCGGCAGGTAGCAAAGAGCGGTGCGGCAATTCTTGCCACCGCCGTATCAAGGGAGAAAGACGTCGATGTCTTCACTGTCTTCGAGATGTTCTCCTCAAGTAACTGCGCAAGAGAGCGAATCGCGAAATTGCCGAGGTCTACCAAATTAGCTCTGCAAACCCATGGAGGGACACGGCAATCAGTTTTTCTGCCGAAGACGCACCTCGAGTCCGGCCGATCCGAGCATTAGCAGCTCTTGTACTAGATCCAATAACGTATTGAACCTCATATATGAGGAAACGCTTGCAAAAATGCAGGTCGAAAAATCCCGCATTGAGCACACTAACACAACCTTTAGAGGAATTATACCCAGCCGCGAAGCCCGGTGTTCGGGAAGCATTAAGCTCGATGTAGTATTCGGCATCCAATAACTACAGGTCGGAGGAACTGCTCTTCCACATTGTTCCATTTCATAGAGGATACCACGCCCTTCTAGGATGGGACGCTTTCTCACGCTTTCAAACTATACCCCATTACGGGTACATGAAGCTTAAAATGCCAGGGCCCAATGGAGTGATCACATTAACAAATGGTACGGATAGAGCACTCCGCACCAAGAACTAGACGGTAGCCTTAGCCTTAGAGGTATTATCCGAAGCCCTCGCGGCTGAGGAATTAACTACCTTACGATGAACGATGGGTAAGGACGATGCGATCCTCCCCAAAAGATCGAAGTCTACCTCCTTCAAGCCAGTAGATGAAATCATCAAATTCCAAGTGCACCCAACGGACCCTAATAAGACAGCATCTATAGGGGCACAGCTGGATCCGGCGGTAGACAGCGCGTTACGTGCCTTCCTTCGGGAAAATTGGGATATATTCGCCTGGCACCCTTCAGATATGCCAGGAATCCCACGCAGGCTAGCCGAACACGGCCTCAATATTATCAAAGCGTTCAAACCAGTCAAGCAGTCACTGCGACATTTTTCTGAACCGAAAATACAAGCAATTGGAGAAGAGATAGCCAAGCTATTGGAAGCCGGATTCATGAGAGAAATTAAACACCCGAATTGGCTAACCAACCTAGTCATGGTACCGAAGAAGGATAAATCCTGGCGCCTCTGCGTCGACTTCACAGACCTAAATAAGGCTTGTCCCAAGGATCCCTTTCCTTTGCCTTGCATTGACCAAATTATCGATGCAACAGCCGGACACGACTCGTTGTGCCTCCTAGATGCTTACTCCGAATAGCATCAGATAAAGATGAAGGAATCCGATTAGGCCGCAGCGGCACTTATCACCCCGTACGGTCCACTTTGTTTCAACACTATGCCCTTTGGATTTAAAAACGCTGGCACCACATATCAACACATGATACAAACATGCTTAGAAAAACAAATTGGCAAGACAGTGGAGGCGTACATTGACGACGTAGTCGTTAAGACTAAACACGTCGAGACTCTGGTGGATGATCTCCGCCTTATGTTTGCCAACCTCCGAGAATATGACATAAGGCTTAATTCGGAAAAATGTGTTTCCGTCATTCCAGACGGAAAACTACAAGGGTTCATTGTATCCCATAGAGGAATCAAAGCTAACCCAGCTAAACCCGGGCCTTGTCAGAACTAAAAATACCAACCGATCTCAAGCAAGTGCAAAAACTACCAGGCTGTGTAGCAGCCTAAAGCCGCTTCATCTTCAGGCTAGGGGAAAAAGCATTGCCACTTTACAGATTGCTACGACGCACTGACAATTTCGAATGGACGGACGCGACCACAGCTGGATTGGAAGAAATAAAAACTCTACTAGCGACCAACCTAATCCTAGCCGCCCCCGATGTTGGCGAACCAATGCTGCTGTATATATAAGCCACTCACCAGGTAGTGAGTGCCGTGCTCGTTGTCGAACAAGCCGAAGAGGTACATCAATTCCCCATTCAAAAACCCATATACTATGTATCCGAGGTTCTGACACCGTGCAAATCACGGTACCCCCACTATCAGAAAATTGCCTATGCGGTCTTCACGTCATCTCGGAAACTCTGACACTACTTTCAAGAGTGTTCGATCATAGTGGCATTCGAGGTACCACTCAATGATATTATCAACAATAAAGACGCCATCGGACGCATAGCCAAATGGGCCATCAAGTTCTTACCGTTCGAAATATCTTATAAACCACGTCGGACTATTAAATCCCAGGTGTTGGCTAACTTTGTCGCCGAATGGACCGAAGCCGAACTCCCTAAAGAGTACAGCTCATACTCCCACTGGACAATGTACTTCGACGGTTCCAAAATGCTAGACGAATTGGGGGCCGGCGTAATATTGATATCTCCAACTAGGGATACAGTCCGGTACGTCCTGCAAATTATGTACACAGACTCCAACAATGCGGCCGAGTATGAGGCCCTGTTACATGGTCTTCGCCTAGCTATATCCATGGGCATACAATGCCTCGAGGTATGCAGAGACTCAAACCTAACTATCTCCCAAATTAATGGAGATTTTGATGCGAAGGATTCAAAATGCCAGCTTATCGCAATGCTATATTGAAAATGTTGGCTAGATTTGAGGGGCTGGAATTCCATCACGTAGCCCAGGATAATAACCAGGCCGCTGACATACTCGCTCGTATGGACGCTAAACTTGACCCCTTCCCACCTAACACATTTGTGGAAAGGCTAATTAAGCCATCAGTAACATGCCAAGATGCGAGCAGTGATACGAATTCGGATCCGAACACACCCCCGGCAGAACTTAACCAAGACGTCATCAGAGCCCCAAACATGGAGGTAACTCCTTTGGCTGACGAAATCATGGCTGCCATAGCCTCCTGGACAGAGCCCTTCCTAGCTTACCTTAAAAGGCATGAACTCCCCGATGACTAAAATGAGGCCCGCCGCATAGTCCGACGTTCTAAATCCTACAAAGTTCATGAAGGTGAACTATATAAGAAAAGCACAAATGGTATTCTACAAAGGTGCATCTCCAAAGAGGAGGGAAGGCAAATTCTCACTGAACTACACGCTGGAATGGGCGGCCACCATGCCGCAGCCCAGGCGCTCGTAGGCAAAGCTTTTTGAGCTAGCTTTTACTGGTCCACTGCCTGAGCAGATGCCCAGACCTTAGTCCAACACTGCGTTGCATGCCAGCTCTTTGCAAATCAAAGTCACATGCCTCCCACCACTCTGAGAACAATCCCCATTACTTGGCCTTTTGCGGTCTGGGGGCTTGATATGGTCGGACCCCTTAAAGGGGGAAGCCATAATAAGAAATACTTGCTGGTGCCGGTAGATAAATTCATTAAATGGATAGAAGTCAAGCCAGTAAAAACAACTGAGGCAGGACCCATGATAGATTTTATATCCGGCGTAGTACACTGTTATGGTGTCCCGCATAGTATTATCACAGATAATGGCTCCAACTTCACAGCTGACGAGGTAGAAAATTGGTGCGCAAAGTTAGGTATTAAACTTGATTACGCTTCTATGTACCATCCTCAAACAAACAGTCAAGTCGAAAGAGCCAATGGTCTGATATTAAGCAGCATTAAACCCCGACTAGTGCGCTCCCTACGGGAGTCTGGTAAACACTGGGTCGAAGAGCTTGACTCCGTACTCTGGGGGTTGTGGACCACGCCTAATCGTATGACCGGATATACACCTTTTTTTCATGGTGTACGACGCAGAGGTTGTTCCACCCTGCGACATTATTCATGACTCACCTCGAGTGCGCATGTACGAGGAGAGAGAAGCTGAGCTAGATCGGCAGGACGACCTAGTGAAGGAAATATGCCCTAGAGGCAATAATAAAGATGTTATTTGTATTTCCTTATATCATGATAAATGTCTTTTATTCTTGCTAGAATTGCATTAACCGGAAACTTAGTACATGTGTGGATACATAGACAAAACAGTATGTCCCTAGTATGCCTCTACTAGACTAGCTCATTGATCAAAGATGGTTATGTTTCCTCGCCATAGACATGAGTTGTCATTTGATCAACGGGATCACATCATTAGGAGAATGATGTGATGGACAAGACCCATCCGTTAGCATAGCACTATGATCGTTTAGTTTTACTGCTATTGCTTTCTTCATGACTTATACATGTTCCTATGACTATGAGATTATGCAACTCCCGAATACCGTAGGAACACCTTGTGTGCTATCAAATATCACAACGTAACTGCGTGATCATAAAGATGCTCTACAGGTGTCTCCGAAAGTATTCGTGGTGTTGGCATAGATCAAAATTAGGATTTGTCACTCCGAGTGTCGGAGAGGTATCTCTGGGCCCTCTCGGTAACACACATCACAATAAGCCTTGCAAGCAAAAGACTAATGAGTTAGTCACGAGATGATGTGTTACGGAACGAGTAAAGAGACTTGCCGGTAACGAGATTGAACTAGGTATGGAGATACCGACGATCGAATCTCGGGCAAGTAACATACCGATGACAAAAGGAACAACGTAAGTTGTTATGCGGTTCTGACCGATAAAAGATCTTCGTAGAATATGTAGGAGCCAATATGAACATCCAGGTTCCGCTATTGGTTATTAACCGGAGATGAGTCTCGGTCATGTCTACATAGTTCTCGAACCCGTAGGGTCCGCACGCTTAACATTTGATGACGATCGGTATTATGAGTTTATGAGTTTTGATGTACCGAAGGTAGTTCGGAGTCCCGGATGAGATCACGGACATGACGAGGAGTCTCGGAATGTCCGAGACATAAAGATTGATATATTGGACGACTATATTCGGACACCGGAAGTGTTCCGGAAAAGTTTCGGATTTAATGGGATTGCCGGAGGGGGTTACCGGAACCCCCTACGAAGGGGGATGGTCCATAGTGGGCCTTATGGAAAAGAGAGAGGCAGCCCATAGGGGCTGGCCGGCGCCCCACCTAGGGTTCCTAGTTGGACTAGGATTGGGGGGCGCCACCTCTCCCTCTTTTCCTTTCCCTCTCTTCCTTCTTTTGGTAGTTCCTACTAGGAATAGGATTACAATCATATTCCTAGTAGGATTGCACTCCTAGCCGCACCATAGAAGGGCCGGCCGGCCTCCCCCCTTGCTCCTTTATATACGGGGGCAGAGGGGCACCCAAAGACACACAAGTTGAATTGTTCCAGCCGTGTGCGGTGCCCCCCTCCAAAGAAACACACCTCGATCATACCGTCGCGGTGCTTAGGCGAAGCCCTGCGTCGGTGAATACATCATATCCGTCACCACGCCGTCGTGCTGACGAAACTCTCCCGTTAAGCTCAACTGGATCAAGAGCTCGTGGGACGTCATCAAGCTGAACGTGTGCTGAACGCGGAGGTGCCGTACGTTCGGTGCTTGATCGGTTGAATCGCGAAGAAGTTCGACTACATCAACCGCATCACTTGACGCTTCCGCTTCCGGTCTACGAGGGTACGTAGACACACTCTTCCCTCTCGTTGCTATGCATCTGGTAGATAGATCTTGCGTGATCGCAGGAAAATTTTAAAATACTACGTTCCCCAACAGTGGCATCATGAGCCAGGTCTATGCGTAGATGATATGCACGAGTAGAACACAATGAGTTGTGGGCGATACTAGTCATACTGCTTACCAGCATGTCATACTTTGCTTCGGCGGTATTGTGAGATGAAGCGGCCAGGACCGACATTACGCGTACGCTTACGCGAGACTGGTTTCACCGTTATGAGCACTTGTTGCTTAAAGGTGACTGGCGGGTGTCTGTCTCTCTCACTTTAGCTGAATCAAGTGTGGCTACGCCCGGTCCTTGTGAAGGTTAAAACAGCACATACTTGACGAAACATCGTTGTGGCTTTGTATGCGTAGGTAAGAACGGTTCTTGCTAAGCCCGTAGCAGCCACGTAAAACTTGCAACAACAAAGTAGGGGACGTCTAACTTGTTTTTGCAGGGCATGTTGTGATGTGATATGGTCAAGACATGATGAGTTATACGGCTTTGTATGAGATGATCATGTTTTGTAATGTTATCGGCAACTGGCAGGAGCCATATGGTTGTCGCTTTATTGTATGAAATACAATCGCCATGTAATTGCTTTACTTTATCACTAAGCGGTAGCGATAGTCGTAAAAGCAATAGTTGGCGAGACGACAACGATGCTACGATGGAGATCAAGGTGTCGCACCGGTGACGAAGGTGATCATGACGGTGCTTTGGAGATGGAGATCAAAAGCACAAGATGATGATGGCCATATCATGTCACATATTTTGATTACATGTGATGTTTATCTTATTATGCTTCTTATTTTGCTTAGAACGACGGTAGCATTATAAGATGATCCCTTACTAAATTTCAAGGTATAAGTGTTCTCCCTGAGTATGCACCGTTGCGAAAGTTCTTCGTGCTGAGACACCACGTGATGATCGGGTGTGATAAGCTCTACGTTCAAATACAACGGGTGTAAGCCAGTTTTGCACATGCAGAATACTCGGGTTAAACTTGACGAGCCTAGCATATGCAGATATGGCCTCGGAACACTGGAGACCGAAAGGTCGAGCGTGAATCATATAGTAGATATGATCAACATAAGATGTTCACCATTGAAACTACTCCATCTCACGTGATGATCGGACATGGTTTAGTTGATTTGGATCACGTGATCATTTAGATGACCGTAGGGATGTCTATCTAAGTGAGAGTTCTTTAGTAATATGATTAACTGAACTTTAATTTATCATGAACTTAGTCCTGGTAGTATTATCATATCTATGTTGTAGATCAATAGCTCGCGATGTTGCTCCCCGTTTATTTTTATTTTTATGTTCCTAGAGAAAACTAAGTTGAAAGATGTTAGTAGCAATAATGCGGAATTGTTCCGTGATCTGAGGATTATCCTCATTGCTGCACAGAGAAATATGTCCTTGATGCACCGCTAGGTGACAGACCTATTGCAGGAGCAGATGTAGACGTTATGAACGTTTTGACAAAAGCTCGGTATGATGACTACTTGATAGTTTAGTGCACCATGCTTTACGGCTTATAACCGGGACTTCAAAAACGTTTTGAACACCACGGAGCATATAAGATGTTCCAAGAGTTGAAATTAGTATTTCATACTCATGCCCGTGTCGAGAGGTATAAGACTTCTGACAGTACTTTGCCTACAAGATGGAGGAGAATAGCTCAACCAGTGAGCATGTGCTCAGATTGTCTGGGTACTACAATTGCTTGAATCAAGTGGGAGTTAATCTTCCAGATAAGATAGTAATTGACAAAGTTCTCTAGACACTATCACCAAGTTAGTAGAACTTCGTGATGAACTATAATATGCAAGGGATGACAAAAGTAATTCCCGAGCTCTTCGCGATGCTGAAATCGGCGAAGGTAGAAATCAAGAAAGAGCATCAAGTGTTGATGGTTAACAAGACCACTTGTTTCAAGTAAAGGGCAAAGGGATAGAAGGGGAACTTCAAGAAGAATGACAAGCAAGTTGTCACTCCCGTGAAGAAACCCAAAGCTAAACTCAAGCCTGAAACTAAGTGCTTCTACTGCAAAGGAAATGGTCACTAGAAGTGGAACTGCCCTAGATATTTGGCGGATAAGAAGGATGGCAAAGTGAACAAAGGTATATTTGATATACAGATTATTGATGTGTATTTTACTAGTGTTCATAGCAACCTCTCGGTATTTGATATTGGTTCAGTTGCTAAAGAGTAGTAACTCGAAATGGGAGTTGCATAATGAACAGAAACTAGTTAAAGGATGAAGTGACGATGTGTATTGGAATTAGTTCCAAGATTGATATGATCATCATCGCACACTCCCTATACTTTCGGGATTAGTGTTGAACCTAAATAAGTGTTATTTGGTGTTTGTGTTGAGCATGAATATGATTTGATCATGTTTATTGCAATACGATTATTCATGTAAGTTAGAGAATAATTGTTGTTCAGTTTACATGAATAAAAACCTTCTATGGTCATACACCCAATGAAAATGGTTTGTTGGATCTCGATCGTGTGATACACATATTCATAATATTGAAGCCAAAAGATGCAAGGTTAATAATGATAGTGCAACTTATTTGTGGCACTGTCGTTTAGGTCATATTGGTGTAAAGCGCATGAAGAAACTCCATAGTGATGGACTTTTGGAATCACTTGATTATAAATCACTTGGTGCTTGCGAACCATGCCTCATGGGCAAGATGACTAAAACTCCGTTCTCCGGAACTGTGGAGCGAGCAACAGAGTTGTTGGAAATCATACATACTGATGTATGCGGACCAATGAATGTTGAAGCTCGTGGCAGGTATCGTTATTTTCTGACCTTCACTGATGATTTGAGCAGATATGGGTATATCTACTTAATGAAGCACAAGTCTGAAACATTTGAAAAGTTCAAAGAATTTCAAAGTGAAGTGGAGAATCATCGTAACCAGAAAATAAGAGTTTCTACGATATGATCATAGAGGTAAAATATTTGATTTAGTGAGTTTAGCCTTCAGTAAAAACCAATGTGAAATAGTTTCACTACTCACGCCACCTGGAACGCCATAGTGTAATGGTGTGTCCGAACGTCATAACCGTACTTTATTAGATATGGTGCGATCGATGATGTCTCTTACCGATCTACCACTATCACTTTTGGGGTTATGCATTAGAGACAGCTACATTCACGTTAAATAGGGCACCATCTAAATCCGTGGAGATGACACCGTATGAACTGTGGTTTGATGAGAAACCTAAGCTGCCATTTCTTTAAGTTTGGGACTGCGATGCTTATGTGAAAAAGTTTCAACATGATAAGCTCGAACCCAAATCGGAGAAGTAAATCTTCATAGGATACCCAAAAGAAACTGTTGGGTACACCTTCTATCACAGATCCGAAGGCAAAGTCTTTGTTGCTAAGAGTGGATCCTTTCTAGAGAAGAAGTTTCTCTCGAAAGAAGTGAGTGGGAGGAAAGTAGAACTTGATGAGGTAATTGTACCTTCTCCCGAAATTGGAAAGTGGAACATCACAGAAACTAGTTCCAGTGATTCCTACACCAATTAGCGAGGAAGCTAATGATGATGATCATGAAACTTCAGATCAAGTTTCTGCTAAACTTCGTAGATCAACCAGAGTTCGTTCCGCATCAGAGTGGTACGGCAACCCGGTTCTGGAAGTCATGTTACTGGACCATGATGAACCTACGAACTATGAGGAAGCAATGATGAGCCCAGATTCCGCAAAATGGCTTGAGGCCATGAAATCTGAGATGGGATCCATGTATGAGAACAAAGTGTGGACTTTGGTTGACTTGCCCGATGATTGGCAAGCCATCAAAAATAAATGGATCTTCAAGAGGAAGACTGACGTTGACGGTAATGTTACTGTTTACAAAGCTCGACTTGTTGCGAAAGGTTTTCGACAAGTTCAAGCAGTTGACTACGATGAGACCTTCTCACCCGTAGCGATGCTTAAGTCTGTCCGAATCATGTTAGCAATTGTCGCATTTTATGAAATCTGGCAGATGGATAACAAAACTGCATTCTTTAATGGATTTATTAAAGAAGACTTTTATATGATGCAACCAGAAGGTTTTGTCAATCCTAAAGGTGCTAACAAAATGTGCAAGCTCCAGCGATCCATCTATGGACTGGTGCAAGCATCTCGGAGTTGGAATATACACTTTGATAAGTTGATCAAAGCATATAGTTTTATACAGACTTGCGGTGAAGCCTGTATTTACAAGAAAGTGAGTGGGAGCACTACAGCCTTTCTGATAAGTATATGTGAATGACATATTGTCGATCAGAAATGATGTAGAATTTTCTGGAAAGCATAAAGGAGTGTTTGAAGGAGTTTTTTTTTCAAAGAAAAACCTCGGTGAAGCTGCTTACATATTGAGCCTCAAGATCTATAGAGATAGATCGAGACGCTTGATAAGTTTTTTCAATGAGTACATACCTTGACAAGTTTTTGAAGTAGTTCAAAATGGATCAGTCAGAGAAGGAGTTCTTGCCTGAGTTGTAAGGTATGATGTTGAGTAAGACTCAAAGCCAGACCTCGGCAGAAGATAGAGAAAGAATGAAGGTCATTCCCTATGCCTCAGCCATAGGTTCTATAAAGTATGCCATGCTGTGTACCAAACCTGTAGTGTACCTTACCATGAGTTTGGCAAGGAGGTACAAAAGTGATCCATGAGTAGATCACTGGACAGCGGTCAAAATTATCCTTAGTAACTGGTTGACAAAGGAAATGTTTCTCGATTATGGAGGTGATAAAGAGTTCGTCGTAAAGGGTTACGCCGATGCAAGCTTTGACACTAAATCCAGATGACTCTAAGTATCAATCTGGATGCGTATTGAAAGTGGGAGCAATTAGCTAGAGTAGCTCTATGCAGAGCATTGTAGACATAGAAATTTGCGAAATACATACGGATCTGAATGTGACAGACCCGTTGACTAAACTTCTCTCACAAGCAAAACATGGTCACACCTTATTACTCTTGGGTATTAATCACATAGCGATGTGAACTAGATTATTGACTCTAGTAAACCCTATGGGTGTTATTCCCATAACGATGTGAACTATCGGTATTAAATCACATGGCGATGTGAGCTAGATTATTGACTCTAGTGCAAGTGGGAGACTGAAGGAAATATGCCCTAGAGGCAATAATAAAGATGTTATTTGTATTTCCTTATATCATGATAAATGTCTTTTATTCATGCTAGAATTGTATTAACCGGAAACTTAGTACATGTGTGGATACATAGACAAAACAATATGTCCCTAGTATGCCTCTACTAGACTAGCTCATTGATCAAAGATGGTTATGTTTCCTCGCCATAGACATGAGTTGTCATTTGATCAACGGGATCACATCATTAGGAGAATGATGTGATGGACAAGACCCATCCGTTAGCATAGCACTATGATCGTTTAGTTTTACTGCTATTGCTTTCTTCATGACTTATACATGTTCCTATGACTATGAGATTATGCAACTCCCGAATACCGTAGGAACACCTTGTGTCCTATCAAACGTCACAACGTAACTGGGTGATCATAAAGATGCTCTACAGGTGTCTCCGAATGTATTCGTGGTGTTGGCATAAATCAAAATTAGGATTTGTCACTCCGAGTGTCGGAGAGGTATCTCTGGGCCCTCTCGGTAACACACATCACAATAAGCCTTGCAAGCAAAAGACTAATGAGTTAGTCACGAGATGATGTGTTACGGAACGAGTAAAGAGACTTGCCGGTAACGAGATTGAACTAGGTATGGAGATACCGACGATCGAATCTCGGGCAAGTAACATACCGATGACAAAAGGAACAACGTATGTTGTTATGCGGTTCTGACCGATAAAAGATCTTCGTAGAATATGTAGGAGCCAATATGAACATCCAGGTTCCGCTATTGGTTATTGACCGGAGATGAGTCTCGGTCATGTCTACATAGTTCTCGAACCCGTAGGGTCCGCACGCTTAACATTTGATGACGATCGGTATTATGAGTTTATGAGTTTTGATGTACCGAAGGTAGTTCGGAGTCGCGGATGAGATCACGGACATGACGAGGAGTCTCGGAATGTCCGAGACATAAAGATTTATATATTGGACGACTATATTCGGACACCGGAAGTGTTCCGGAAAAGTTTCGGATTTAACGGGATTGCCGGAGGGGGTTACCGGAACCCCCTACGAATGGGGATGGTCCATAGTGGGCCTTATGGAAAAGAGAGAGGCAGCCCATAGGGGCTGGCCGGCGCCCCACCTAGGGTTCCTAGTTGGACTAGGATTGGGGGGCGCCACCTCTCCCTCTTTTCCTTTCCCTCTCTTCCTTCTTTTGGTAGTTCCTACTAGGAATAGGATTGCAATCCTATTCCTAGTAGGATTGCACTCCTAGCCGCAACATAGAAGGGCCGGCCGGCCTCCCCCCTTGCTCCTTTATATACGGGGGCAGAGGGGCACCCAAAGACACACAAGTTGAATTGTTCCAGCCGTGTGCGGTGCCCCCCTCCAAAGAAACACACCTCGGTCATACTGTCGCGGTGCTTAGGCGAAGCCCTGCGTCGGTGAATACATCATATCCGTCACCACGCCGTCGTGCTGACGAAACTCTCCCGTTAAGCTCAACTGGATCAAGAGCTCGTGGGACGTCATCAAGCTGAACGTGTGCTGAACGCGGAGGTGCCGTACGTTCGGTGCTTGATCGGTTGAATCGCGAAGAAGTTCGACTACATCAACCGCGTCACTTGACGCTTCCGCTTCCGGTCTACGAGGGTACGTAGACACACTCTTCCCTCTCGTTGCTATGCATCTGGTAGATAGATCTTGCGTGATCGTAGGAAAATTTTAGAATACTACGTTCCCCAACACCTAGACGGACTTGAAGAGGAGCGTGATACAGCGCAAGCACGTTCCGCATTTTATCAACAACAGGCCAGGCGATACTAGAGCAGAGAGGTGCGGGCCAAGACATACAACGTCGGTGAACTCGTGTTACGCCTCCCGGAGAAGAAAAAGGACAAGCTCAAACCAAAATGGGAGGGCCCCTTCATTATCGATGAAGTACTCACTGGTAGAGCCTATCACCTTCGGAATGTACAGGACAACCGCCTTGAGCCGAACCCGTGGAACGCTGCGAGGCTCCAACGATTTTATGGATAGTTCGGTAGCAGTTTTTTTCCCTCCTTTCAAGTAAGGACTTGTCTTTTATCTTTTAGTTTTTTCTCCTTCTCTTTTTTATGTTCTCCCTCGTCGGCAAGTATTCGGCTCGCCCGAACTATCACAGGATAAGTACATCCTCGAATGTATCTACCTCAAATATACTTGGGGGCTTCTTTAACGAAGCCCGTTACTAATAAAAGCTTATTGCTTAAAATGTCGTCTATTTCTTACAGTCCTTCCTTGCCATTATATGCACCAATATGACTTAAGTTCTGGCCAAGCTGGGTTGCTTGGCTCGTATTCTTACCCCTACGTTTCCGATTGTTTGGCAAGGGTGTAAAGGGATCACCTCTGTGATTGTTACAACCAGGTAATCCGGATACGTACCTCAAACTGGGTGAAGCCGAAAGCTAGCGCTCTTAAGGGAATGATCGGTCGGTGGATACATGACATATCACATTCTAAAGCGTATTTTAAACTACCACGTGATATGGCATCCTACAATCCTTTTCATAGGATTAAAAGACTAGACCCGCATTTGTATGCACGCCGACCCAGGGAAAGGAACCCCTAACGGAACTATTCTCTCTGGAAGATGTTTCTTACGTTAGAAAGTAATATAACATAACTCCCCAAACACGGTTTGTCTACTGAAGCAATTGTGAACGGATTGCCTGGTTTCCGAACATTCACGCGTTCGCCACAGATATAGTATTCGGACACACTCCAGCCTTTGGGTCTATGGAGGTTAAAGCAGATGGTTGGCTGTGACAACCTTTTTATAAATTCAGCCGGAGATAAGTTTGATGGTCAAAGTACATTAATACATAGAATCAAATGACTACTCTTTTTCTATTCCCTCTATAAGGCTGTCTAGTTTACAGTCCTGTTGGGAAAGCATGGCAACTATCTCCACTTGGTCATATACCAAATGCGGAGGAATTTCTTGTCCATCGGACCCTCGAGGTCCCATGCGGGCCATATGATTTGGATCAAGACGGGTGTAGCGCGTCTTCACCATGGCCCAGGCTTCTCGAGCACCCATGCGACATGCTGATGCTTTCCACAGTTTGAAGCGGCGTTGAGCCCCTTTGAACAAGTCCGCCAAGTCCTCCATATTGTCTGGAGACGAATCACCCGGCTATAAATCCCTGGCCATACTCGTCATGGCCTTCCAAGCTCGCTCGTGGACTCTCGAAAGCTCTTGCAGCACGTCACCCTAAAAACCGGATAGTCCTCCTTCGGGCTGCCCAGTTAACAAACCTGCAGGAAAAGTTTTATAAGAAACTTCCAAAATAAATAGACTATAAGGAGATCTAGGTATAAGGGACATACTAAACATGCCGCCTTTTAGCCTCCGGTTCACTTCCATGGTACTTGAGAACTGGGCTCTTACACCCTTTAGCTCCTGTTCCAACCTAACACTTTTATCTTGCGCTTGGTTTCTTTTCTCTATGGCTTGCGTCAATATGCGCTTGCCAGCGGCTGTTTCCCCTTCAACAAATTTTATTGTCCGCCCAAGCAGCTCTTAGCTCCCTCTCTAGTTGGTCGGTCGACCCTGTTGCTGTATTACAAATTAGTATATACATAACATCCTAGTGATCAACACAATTATCATAGTACCCGTACACCATTGTTCTTAACACTAGCATCCTTTCCAGATTCCTTTGAAGTTTTCAATTCGGCGAGCTGGGTCCGGCACTCATCAAGCTCCTTGGATAGGGAGTTGTTCTTCTCTTGAAGCACCTACAAAAACACAATGCTCCTCAAATCAGTTGTACCAACTGCTTTAAGTCTTGGGGGCTACTGGCATGGGAACACCAAAATATACACTCACCCGCATATCCTTTGAAAGCCGGTGAGTGGCTCCAGCGAGTCCATCTTGAGCGGCTCGGATATAGGCATCTGCAGAGTTGAGGGCATTAAATGCCTTCTCAGAAAAGGCGGGGTCACGCATGGCTGCTTTCCGCCAACGGTGAACCATCGCAACCTCCACTTCGGAATTAGTAACTGACATTTCGTTCGAATCCTCCCGGAGAGGACAATCCTGCACTGAATCAACATTAACCCCTGACGGGCCTGATGCCAGATTGGCTGGAGCTTGGTCTGCATTTTCTCCGGACACAGTCCGGTGTGTATTCCTCCTAAAAGGAAAAAACAAAGCTAAAAGTTGTAATACCGATTTCACCACCCAGCGCGTGTCAAAATAAACATTCCTCTTTGAAGGTCCGCTGGTGTTCGCGGTCCTCTTTTGCTTCAAGGCTTCACCCAACATGGGCATCACCCTCTAGGTTGACGGTCTTCACACAGTTCGGCATGAGGAGCGCCGTCCCTATTAAAGTATGATAAAATACAGTGGGTAAGGCGCACTGGGAATCTTCTCTTTGATGAGATATGTCCTAAAGTACTTACACGGGAAGAAGGAATGAGGCCTGGGTAATTGGATACTATAGCCACCATGGTGCCCTCACGGCTGGCCTGGTAGTAGACTCCCTCTTCTAGCTCTATGCCTATGTCCGGATCTTCATCATATTTGGGGCCCGCATTTTGGAATCGGTCCTCTGGATGAGGGGCGGGACTGTTAATCCCCTCGATCACCTTCCTCCACTGCTGTAGGGAGAAAACCGAGTTTAGTTCAATCAATACATAATAGCGAAGAAAAAGTGGGCGGTTAAGAGAGAGACTTGCCCAGTCAGGAGGATTGTACATAGAAAAACCCTCCCGACAGGTTAAACGAATGAAGTCTTGCTTCTCTCCCTTATAAAGACCTTCCAGGACAACGGCTAGAGCGACAGGTTCATCTAGACCTAGGCGTAAGCAGCACGAGGTATCATCCTTGCCATTATAGTGCCACATTAGAAATCCTCTGGCTTGAAGCGGATGCACGCATCGCTTTATTGAAATGGCCATCACTTCAATTATAGATAACCCCACACTGGCGAGCAATTTGACCTTGCTAGCCAGTCTGCTAACCTCCGCTCTCTCTTCTTCCGAAGGACTGCGCGGACAGCAGTTGAAGCGCTTCTTTGGCGGAGCACTGGAATATTTGGGGAGGCCTCGTCGAACTAGATCCGATAGAGCAACGTCCTCAATGTGAAACCACTCCGAAGGCAACTCTTTGAATACTTTCTTCCGAGTACCGGGCAGATAGCCTGTCCTGGCTATGCGCCATACTTCAGCACCCCCAACTTCAAATATGGATCCCTTTTCTGAGCGAGGGACAAGGCAGAAGAACTTTCGCCATAGCTCAAAGTGAGGATCGCAGCCCAAGAATTGTTCGCATAAACCGACAAAACCCGCGATGTGCAGGATAGACCCCAGCGTAACATCGTGCAGTTAGAGACCATAGAACTCCAAGAGTCCCCTAAGGAAGGGGTGGACGGGCAACCCTACACATCTTAAAAGGAAGGTGACAAAACATACCCGCTCTCCATCAGAGGGGTTGGGAAAGATCTCTGCCAGGGCTTGGTTGTCGATAGAAGTTAGTCCGGCCCGGACAGGGACTAGATCCTTTGGAGGGAGATATCCCCGCGCTTGAAGCGTCCTCAGAGGCGGATGGGACACATAGCAGCTTTTCCAATCTCCTGCACGAGGGCCATGAGGGCGCGAGGAAGAGCTTGGGGAGCTAGCCATGTTTGAAGATTTTTTGCACGCACTAGGGTTTCTTCCGCGTGGAATGGGATGGAGAGGCAACTGGGATCTATTCTCTTATATAGGCGCCTTCCCTACACAGTCAAGGGGGTATTTGTAAAACTGCCCAGACGGTTCACATTCTTGGACACGTGGAAGCCAAGGCGACGGTATTGATGAATCAACAGAATACAATATTTAAAGAACTCTAACTATCATCCAGGAGGACTCACCTTGCAAGACCGAAGACATGAAGCCGGACACAATCTCGTCCTTGAAGGCAAGTCCGGGTGCTACTGCGGGAGTCCTGTATTCAGGGGTCCTCAGGCATCCGAGTCATTGAAGCTGGGCCGTATTGATGGGCCACATAAAGAAAAAGCAGGAGACTCTCCCCCGTGTTCGGTCAAGACTCATGTGTACGTAGAAAGGCAAGTGTAGAGTCCGGATGTATCAATTACTTCCTCCCCAAGTCACCCTTGTAACCTAGGTCCCCTCTGGCGTGTATATAAGCCGAGGGTTTAGTCTGTAGGGGGGATGATCAACATCACAATATCCCCATAGGCTAGACTTTAGGTTTTAGCCATTACGATCTCGAGGTAGATCAACTCTTGTATTCATATTCATCCATATTAATATAGCAGGAAGTAGGGTATTACCTCAATCGAGAGGGCCTGAACCTGGGTAAACATCGTGTCCCTAGCCTCCTGTTACCATCGATCCTCTAAACGCATAGCTTGGGCCCCCCTACCCGAGATCTGCCGGTTTTGACACCGACAACCACCTCGCGACTCCCATTTACACGTCTTGTCGAAGCAGGGATCGTGTCCCCTTATTGCGGGATTCTCATCAATACGAGCTTTGGTAAATTAACCATGCCCCTCGCACGACCCCTTGGGGATAGGCGAGTTTTAAGGCTTGAGGGAGGGGGACGCTTGATATTCACAGTCCATATAACCGGATGGAATCTAACTTCTCCACCCTACGCCTAATTCTCTATCTGCCTCTCCATCCTCGAGCTCCAGCACCCAAATTCCAAGATCCTCTTCCCCTTGCAACTCCCCTGACCATGGCCGGCTCTCAAGGCAAATGGATGGCCTCCTTTGTTATGGAGGAAAACATCAAGGAACTGCGGGAGGCGCGGTACCTTACCGCGGAGATCAAACACAGGCTTCCCAATCCGGGTAGGTCATCCCTACCCCGGAGCCCGGTGAGAGGGTGGTGTTCATCCCCCACTTCCTCCACGGACTCGGATTTTCCCTTCACCCCTTTGTAAGGGGCCTCATGTTCTACTATGGGCTGGTCATGATCTGGCCCCAAATTCATTTCTTCACATCTCGGAGTTCATCATCGTCGTGTGTTAGGCCTTTCTCCGCGTCCCTCCACACTTTGGCTTATGGCTCAAGATTTTCAACGTGAAACCGAAGGTGGTCGACAAGCAACACGCGGACTGCGGTGGTGCCATGGTGAGCAAGCTCCCCAAAGTTAATTGACCAAATGGGTTTTTTGTGGATATCGTCAAGGTTTGGCAACAGTAATGGTTCTATATCACCGAACCATGTGGCTCCAAATGGGCAGCGGCTCCAGCCTTTAGATCCGGACCACCGCTGAGGCTCACATCCTGGACCGACAATGGTCCGGACTGGGGGTCGGTTTTTGAGGTGTTGTTGTTGCAAAAACGCATCAGGAGTATGATAGCCAAGTATATTACCCTTGCCAATGTAATCCAAGTGATAATGATTCACGGCGCACTTCCTTGCCAACGACGGCCCCTCAAGATGTGGGAGTTCAATCCGGAAGGACCGCAGAACCTGCAGTGGTTCTATGGCATGACGCATAAGGGGATTTGCAAGCTACTTTTCAAGAAGCAGAAAAAGTGGCCGAAGTCATCAGACGACACTGGCCCCGATTGCAACCACCCACCCACCGAGGTAAATTCTTAAAACTCCGAACATCAATAGGTTCATTACTCCAAAAGGAGAAATACTGAGTAGTCCATTCCCAAAACAGGTTTGGATCAAGAAGGCGGAGCAAATGCGGTATCCGGCTTCGCTCCCCGAAGACCAGGACAATCCTCAATTAATGAGGATGCTGGTCCCGGCGCCATACCAGGTGCCGGTTAAGAAGGACAGGCGGAAAAAAAGGGGAGGGTATTTCAGACACAATATCTGGAGAGGCTGATGCCTCATCCTCCCACGAGGGCAATGATGACGACAAGGGGGGGGAGGAAGAAGAAGATCCTCCCCACAAAGGTAAGAAGTGGGAAGCCTCCGAAGACCTGGTAGCCGAGGCTTCCAAGAGGGACAAAATCATTATCCCTGATGACTCGGAGTCAGATGTCGAGGTCATCCCGAAGCCTCGCCGCCGGACCAAACCCCAAGTCAACTCATAAGTAGCCCGGGATCCTTTACTCTATCTGAACTCTATGACCCATATTGGTAACTGAAAGTTTTGTCTTTTAGTCCGGCCCACGATCTTCCCCAGCTATCCTCTTCCTCAGGAGATCTGGCGCCAGAGATTATGGAGAGTAAATCGCCTCCATTAGCTTCCCCGCCACCTAGGGCAGATGATGCTGAGGTGGTATCTCATAGGCCCTCCCCAAATCCTGAAGAGGCGCGGGG
>LR738711.1:591465504-591536224 GCA_902687465.1 Secale cereale | reverse complement strand
GGGGGGGGGGGGGGGGGGGGGCGTTTTAACAACACCAGATGGTAATGGCTCGGCTGCCGGAGGGCCACGGGGTGAAGCCCCCATGGAGACCAGCGACGGGAGCACCGGTCAATCCGGCCCCCAGCCGCATACTACTCCCGAGATCTGTAAGGCTCCGGAGTCTAATGAGCAACCCCGTGCCCGAGAGGAGGGAGCGGCAACCTCTGCCAATCCGGAGGCACGACATGCCACGGCGGATGCTCTCCAAAGTGCCCCCGTCCTGGACGAGCACTGTATCCTGATGGGTATGGTGTTTTATAAGATCCAGTCCGCCAAGGGCGGGCTTGACGAAGCCTTCTCCAGCCTACTGGCAGGCTTCGAGGTACACAATGTAATGTTTTTTCGTCATTTTCCCGAGAAACATGCCTATATATAGATAGTAGCCCCTGAGACTTTGTTCGGTTTTTGAAAGAAAAGCGAGCAGAGGATCAATAATCAGTTGTCAGGTGGTAACATACTTTCTATTCGTATTAAAATAGGCTTCGTTGTTAGCGGTGAACGCTCAATTGGCGGAAGTTTCCGAACTCAAGCGGAAACTGGGGCAAGCCAATGAGGACCTAGTCCTTGTTAACACGCGACTCGACCAGGCGCAAGGTATGAGATACATCTTTCTGTGTGCTTGTTTTATGTCCATGCCTTGTGGAGTTTCAAGAGCTACAACGTGCATGTATGTATAGATGGTGCCACCGCGGTGGAGACCCTCAGGGGTGAGCTTGCCCAAGCCAAGTAGCACGCAAGGGTAAGCTAGGCAGCTGCTGATAAAGCGGCTACGAATTTGACGGTCGAACAGGCTGCTCGGCACCATTTTGAGGAACGGGTGATCGAGATGGAGCAACTACTCAAGGACATAAGTGTGAGTCTTTGAAAAAGGAAAATAAAGAGAAGGGGACCGAAGTAGCCAAGGCCCTTCAAGACACTTCGGAGGCATGGTCCGAATATCGCGCAACGCGTGAAAAAATCTGTCAAGCCGGACAGATAGTGGCTGGTAAGCCCTTTCTTTTACAGGCTATATTTGGGGACCCGAAGTAAGCCTTACTTAATCGACCATGGAGTTCTCTAGATGCATATGCGGATCTGCCGAAGTGTGCTACAGACGCTGCTCAATTCTTCCATGCCTAGGAGGGGTACGCGACGGAGAAGCTCTTCTGGTCAAAGTTTGCGGGGCCGAAGCGTCCCGGACTGCTAAATGACCAGATGGCACAATGGGCGGAGCTGCACAAGATGTCCAGCGCGGCCATGAAGGACATTATAGTTCGGCTGTGGCTGGCCAAAGATATTTCGGATAGCTACTTCGGCCTCGTGCGGCGTCTCGTTGATGTGCTGCCCTGACTTGACAATATCAAGAGGAGGTCGTGCATAGAAGGGGCGCGAATGGCCTTTGCCCGTGTCAAGATGCACTCGGCGAAGATGAAGGCTGAAAAGATGGGAATTGAGGGTCCGCCTGAAAGCAAGGACCACCGCAGACCTGAGCGCTATTTTGAGGACGTACTAGCAGGTGCTCGACTTATAGAAGGCCAATGCTCCAAGGATGTAGTGTCCGAATGAACGAGTTCGAGCTGTTTCGGGGGTTTGTATCATGAACTAAGTCTTTTGTGTTATATTATTTAACTTATTAACAATTTTATCCTCCTGTTCGGCCATTTTATACCTGAGAGTTCCCAGTCGTCGGCTTCAATCCCCATGTATACACTACTAGGGTGTTCGGAGTTGCACATGAATACACTTAGCCCAACGTCTTGGTCCATAAAGGAGGTATCAGTGCGGTGAACTAGGCAATCAGACTATTCGGTTTTATTGCTCTCACTTAGCCATAGGAGTTTTATCAATGGGTCTACGGAGTAGCCCCTAGTATGTACGCGGCTCCCAATGTGGGTGCATTACATATGCGACCGGGAAAGAGTGCTTCGTGTGACATAGGAAAGAATCGCTAAAGATTATAATAAGTCGCCTAGCGGCCGATCGGCTCTTGCCTCATCATGACAGTCAGTTTTTGGCTTTCTCTACTGAGGTGCTTGACCGGGCGAACCAGAAACACAATTGCAGTAGTTCTCCCTTTACTACCCTAGCCGATCAGACAGAACGCAAGGTAGCAAACACAGGAGCCGGGCAACCTAACTATTGACCAAAGACATGTTCGGATTCGATGCATATACTGCCAAGCTATGGACGCCGAATTGTGCTATTAAGCTGTTCGGGCTTTTTTTGGCAACACATATGTTACCTTATGGATCCCCTGGCAATTTATGCCGAGGTGTGTACGTGAGACAACCAAAGAGACGACATTTGAGTAAAGATGATGCCGAATAAAAATTGGCTCACTGTAATCTGATTGACACGTCAAAGTTTAGCCTTACAGAGGGTACCACAATCACCAAGGTCATTTTACATGCCAGGGGTCTAGGTCTGAGGAAAAAAGCTCTATACAGGTTCCTTGAGGGGAGTTTGCGGTCTAAAAAATCCCTTGCACCTTCCTGCTACACGTTTGCGCCACTTTTGCCTCAGTAAGAAGGATTCCTTGAAGGGAATGGTCTTCGACTATCTGTATAGAACCGGGCTCGGAGAGAGGCCTTTGTGAGTCCGTAAGATAGGTAGGCTTTAATTGTACGTGTGATAAAAAGCAAAAAGATGATTAGATAACAGGGGAGGGCCATATAAGGTCGAACCGTGTTATAGGCCTGTCCCTTGTATTGCCCCCTACTGACGCCTAGGGTATTTTGAGTGCATAGTTATGTATGTGCGGCACGAATTTCGCTGCTGTATATGGCCATCGACGGAGGCCGAACTGCTAATCCAACCCTCGGTTTGTCGAGCTGTTGGTGTGCGGTTTGACAGAGACGCTTTGTACATCGGCCTAGATGGCCGTGGTATTTTTCTCAATATAGAGGGGGTGCCCTATGCTTCCGTTGATTGTGATGGTTCCACGTGAACTGGGCATTTTGAGCTTTAGGTAGGCGTAGTGCAAAAGCGCGTTGAAGCGGGCGAAAGTGGCGCGTCCGAGCAATGCGTGATAGCCGCTGTGGAAAGGGGCGATGTTAACAATCAAGTCCTCAATTCAGAAGTTGTTCGGCGAACCGAAGACGACTTCCAGTGTGATTGAGCTCGTGCAGCGGGTCTCCACACTAGGTATTATTCCTTTGAAGGTAGTTTTAGTGGGCCTGACTCTTGATGAATCAATGCCCATTTTGCGGGCAGTGTCTTGATAGAGTATATTGAGACTGATGCCACCATCCACAAGGACTCACGTGAGGTGGAATCCGTTAATGATTGCATCGAGGACCAGTGATGCCGAACCTCCATGACGGATACTGGTTGGGTGGTCCTTTCGATCGAAGGTAATCATACAAGCCATCCATGGGTTGAATTTCAGGGCGACCTCTATATGGCATAGGCATCCCGTAGTACGTGTTGTCGTTCCCTTTTAGGGATATGTGTGACATGTGTCATATTCATTGTTCTTACTTCGGGGGGAAATTCCTTCTATCCCCCTGTGTTCGGCTGACGAAGCTCCTGTTCATCGTCATTGCTGGGTGACTCTTTTCCCTTATGTTCGGTGTTGAGTTTGCCAGCCTGCTTAAAAACCTAATAATTTCTGTTGGTATGATTTGCGGACTTATCGGGGGTGCCGTGAATCTGGCAAGGCCGATCAAGGATTCTATCTAGACTGGACGAGCCGTATTTATTTGCCTTGAATGGCTTCTTCCGTTGACCCGGTTTGGAGCCACTGAATCCGGTGTTGACTGCCGCATCTTGGGTTCCATCGTTGTTGTTCCAACGCTTGTGCTTGTCGCATTGTGGCTTGCCACTGCCGTCCCTGGTTTCGGAGGTGCCGGGGTCGCTAGTGCTATTGCTTCTACGAGCGAGCCTGCCATCCTCTCCCGTGCAAAAATGGGTCATAAGTGTGGTGAGGGCTGCCATGGACTTCGGCTTCTCTTGGCCGAGGTGCCGGGCGAGCCACTTGTCTCGGACGATGTGCTTGAAAGCTGCAAGGGCTTCGGCGTTCGGACAATCCACAATCTGGTTCTTTCTAATTAAGAACCTTGTCCATAGCTATCGGGCCGATTCCCCGGGTTTTTATATTATATGACTAAGGTCATCGGCGTCTAGAGGCCGAACATAGGTGCCTTGGAAGTTGTCCCTAAAGGCATCCTCCAGATCTTCCCAGCATCCCATAGAATTTTCCGGAAGGCTGTTTAACCAGTGTCGAGCTGACACCTTAAGTTTGAGGGGAAGGTATTTGATGGTGTGTAGATCGTCACCGCGAGCCATGTGAATGTGGAGAAGAAAGTCTTCAATCCATACTGCGGGATCTGTTGTGCCATCGTATGATTCAATGTTCACAGGCTTAAACCCTTCTGGGAACTGGTGCTCCATTACCTCATCGGTGAAGCATAGGAGGTGTGCGGCACCTCTGTATCAGGCTATATCGTGGCGCAGTTCGGATGAAGTCCGTATTCGGTTTTTGGCCCGGGCGCGGTTTTGCTTGTCGCGCGAGGATTGATAACCGTCCTCTTGTGCCGCTGCACATCCCCGAGATCCTTAAATGGATCTAGTCTGACCTGTTCTATTTTCCAGGTCCTGTCGTAGGTCGTATGTGTATCCCGGAGCTATTGTTTTACGGCGAGGGGGTGCATGCTGGTATTCGGCATATAATGCCGTTCTGTCTCGGCCGCGTGGCGGTCGGTCAGGTTCGTCAGCCGCATTATGCATGGGTGGCGCTTCGTCGTTGAATTGGGGTAGCGGCTTACGCTTCGGATAACTCTTTGTTGGGCATTCAAGGATGTACTCCTCGGCTTCCAGGACATTACTCCATCTGTCGTTGAGGATTTCTTGGTCGGCTTGAAGCTGATGCTGCTTATTTTTAAGGCTTCTTGACCTGGCTATTAGCCGGCGCTTGAAGCATTCTTGTTCACGAGGTTCCTCCGGCACGATGAAGTCTTCGTCACCGAGGCTCGAGTCGTCCTCGGAGAGTGGCAGATAGCTACTGTCTTCCGAGTCTTTGTTCCATGCTTGTTCGTCAGGGTCGAATTGCCCTTCCTCCCGATCATCCTATTGGGATGTTGGTTCGATGGGGTCTTCTTGTTCTTTGGCATGTTCCGGAGTATCATTTTCTCCCGTGCCGGTATCGCTGTCTTTTTTGCGGCGCGATTTAGGGCGGTGCCGCCGCCGACGACGCTTTGGCGGTATCTCAGGAGGTTCTTCCTCAATTGGATCCTTCTTATCATCGTCGTCGTCTTGTTTAGGTGTGTCCACCATGTATATGTCATATGAGGAAGTGGCCGTCCAGCACCCGATAAATGGCGGGTTTGGGGTCTGTTCCTCTCCGACATCGTCGTCTATTCCGTCGATGTCTTCAGAGGAGTAGTCGAGCATGTCGCTTAGATCCTCGACAATGGCTGTGAAGTGGGTGGTGGGTGGGATGTAAAGTTCGCTATTTCCAGCCCCTAGTCCGGGCTGGGCGTAATTCGGAAGCGGTTCCTCCGTGGTGGCGAGGGATCACATCAAATCCATAGCCTCGTTTAAGAGCGAGGTTTGGATGGGGACCGAAGTTCCTTGGTCGAGCTCGCAAGACGCGGACTCCGAGAGTCCGGGGATAGTGTCCGGAAACGACTCCGGCTTTGTGATAACTGCCAGCGGTGTCATCATCTCCGGTTCCCCAGCGGTTAGCTTCAGGGCGCAGATAGTTCGGCGGGCTCGAGACTCCCGTCTTCGGACTGGGTGACGCGCTCCGGATCTAAGGCTGAAGTGGTGGTTGGAGCCACGAACCCTTGGAATATCAAGTCTCCTCGGATGTCGGCGACATAGTTAAGGTTTCTGAAACTGATCTGGTGACCAAGGGCGTAGCTGTTAATTTTCTCCAGGTGACCAAGCGAGTTGGCACGTAGCGTGAAGCCACCAAACACAAAGATCTGGTCGGGGAGCAAATTCTCCTCCCTAGCGGTGTTGCTGTAGATGATTGCTGAAGCCATCGAGCCTTTCGACGATGGTACAGTGGAACTCTCAATGAAAGCACCAATGTCGGTGTCAAAACCGGCAGATCTCGGGTAGGGGTCCCGAACTGTGCATCTAAGGATCGAAGGTAACAGGAGGCAGGGGACACTTTGTTTAGCCAGGTTCGGGCCCTCTTGATGGAGGTAATACCCTACATCCTGCTAGATTGACTTTGATGAGTATAGGGGTTACAAGAGTTGATCTACCTCGAGATCGAGATGACTAAACCCTAGATGTCTAGCATGTATGATTATGAATGCTTCTACGGACTAAATCCTCCGGTTTATATAGACACTAAATGGATCGAGAAGAGTATGTGTCTAGAGGGGGGTGAATAGACTCTAGCAAGAAAGTGGCAGCTTTTAAAATACTTGAAGTTGGAGTGGAGATTTAGCACATGTCTAACTTTCACAATACACAACAAGCATGCATAACAAGAGTATATAGGTATTGTGAAGTAAAGCATGCAACTTTGACAACTTGACTAAAGCAAAATCTAGCCTTTTCCCAATTTTAGTTCTTGGCAGATTTTAGCAACCTAGCACAAGTCAAGCAATCAACCTACAAATGCAATTCTAAGAGTATAGCAGCGGAATGTAAAGCAATTGCATATGAAGGTAAAGGGAGGAGCAAACACAAGTGAAGACAAGGATGTTTTTGTCTTGGTTCCGATAGGTGGTGCTATCGTACATCCAAGTTGATGGAGACTTCAACTCATGAAGGGTAACGATTGCGCGAGTCCACGGAGGGCTCCACCCACGAAGGGTCCACAAAGAAGCAACCTTGTCTATCCCACCATGGCCATCGCCCACGAAGGACTTGCCTCACTAGGGTAGATCTTCACAAAGTAGGCGATCTCCTTGCCCGTACAAACTTCTTGGTTCAACTCCACAATCTCGTCGGAGGCTCCCAAGTGACACCTAACCAATCTTGGAGACACCACTCTCCAAAAGGTAATAGATGGTGTGTTGATGATGAACGCTTTGCTCAAATGCTTCAAATGATAGTCTCCCCAACACTCAAACAGCTCCTCACAGATTTGCATATGGTGGAATAAAGATTTGAGTGGAAAGCAACTTGGGGAAGGCTAGAGAACAAGATTCATATGGTAGGAATGGAATATCTTGATCTCAACACTTGAGTAGGTTGTTCTCTCTTAGAACATGTACGATGGAAGTGTAGTTATGTTCTGATGGCTCTCTCCATGAGTGAAGAGTGGGTGGAGGGGTATATATAGCCTCCACACAAAATTTAACCATTACACACAATTTACCGAACTCGGTGGGACCGATTCAGATAACTCGGTCAGACCGATTTAGTTCATAATGTGAATGTTAGGCTTTTCGGTGGGACCGATATGATCAAGTCAGTGGGACCCATTTCATTAGGGTTAGGGCATAACATAATCTCGGTTAGACCGATTACACAAACTCGGTGGGATTGATTTTGGTAATAAGCACACAGAGCGTTGGTCAGGCAAACTCGGCGGGACCGATTCGCTCGTTTCGGTTGGACCAAAACGTTTCGAAGAGGCAACAGAGAGTTTCCAATGCTAACTCGGTGAGGCCGATTCTGTAACATCCCAAAATTCTAAATTTTGGAATGTTATAATAAATAGATAGATTTGATTGCTTGGTTGATGTATTGAGTGAAATTGAGTGAAATTCGAAACTTTTGAAAGTTAAATGAGAGGGAATAAAATGACTTTCCCAAAACTTTCACTTTGCATTTTTGATCTCCGGGAATTCAAATTCTTTTCAACACAAAACCCTGGAGTGAAGATAATATGACTTCTTCCATTTATTTTAAATGATAAAGGGATTTAAAAGGATTTCGGATTTTCATCCTCGAAATATTTTCAATTCAAAAACTTTAAGCAACTCAATGATTTTCCCGAGAGAAGATAAAATGACTTCTTCAAATTATAGGAAATATGAGTTGGAAGTTTTTCTGAAATTTTCTTTAAACTCAATTTCAAATATTGAGTTATTTCGTTTTTATTCAAATATTTTTTCTACAAAAATAAAATATATGGAAAATAGGGTAACATGATTCCCTACAGAGGAAAATTGGAGAGAAATAAATTTGAAGATATTTTGGTATTTTAAAAATGATTTTTAGTGGATTTTATTGCAACAGTAGCACCTTTTGATTTATTAGAATTTGAGAGGATTTTATTTGATAGTAGAAAAATGTTCATGTTGTAGGATTTCTTTTTCTGCAAATTTTGATATATATATATATAATATGCCTATAGTATATTATATATTATCTAGTTTTATTTTTGTTTTCTCTGTCGCTTTTAAAAAAAAGTTTTTTCGACCGAACTGGGCCAGCCCAGCAAAGCGCTAGGCCTCGGCCCAGCTAGCCGCCGTCGTCCCCGTCGTGCTCCCGACGGACTCCAGGGAGTCCGCCACCGCCACGGTGAGCGCCGTCCCCGTCCCGAACTACTCGCGCCTTGCCCCCTCCTCCACGACAACCACCGCCCCTCCCGCCTATAAAGGCCGCCGCCTACCTCCTCTCTCCCCTCCTCTCACCGCAGCCGCCGCGCTCGCCAAACCGCTGCCGCCGCTTCCAGGCACTGCCGCAGCCGCCTCGCGTTTTCGCTCGCCGCTGCCTTGCCCGCGCCTCACCACCGCCACATGCCGGCCACCGCCTGCCCTCGCCTCGCCTCTCGCCCGTCGCTGCTTCGCACCATCGCCGTTGCCCCGCCACTCGCTGGAGCCGCGTCGGAGTTCGCCGCCGGCCGGTTCGTTTTCCGGAACCCGATCCGGTCTGGTTCGCCCGAACCCGTGGGTTTTTAAGGAAAAACCGCTAGGTATTAAAACCTCCCCGGTTCTCTGTTTTAGTTTGGTTTTTTCAGGTTAGATCTATTATGCGAACGTTCTCTGTGTAGAACTAGATAGCGAGCGTTCGCTCAGTAGTTTTTTCTTTTTCTTTTTCTTTTAATTTCCGGCCAGGGACCTATCTGTGAATATTTATCTCACAGTTTAGCCCCTGAACTTCAAACGGCCACAACTTTTTACTCGTTGATCCAAATCCAGCGAAACCAACGCCCACGTTTTCGCTACGATCCCCTCTTTCCATTAAAACAACTTAAACATGTTTTCGAAATTTTTAAAATTTGAATTCAACTAGATTTGAATTTGAACTTTGTTTGAGCATAACTTGAATTTCGTAACTCCAATTTAGTTGATCCTTTTTGCAAATCTAAGCTCTTGACCTAACCTTTCTGATAAGGCCAAATTCAAATAACTTTGGTACTATTAGAAATTGGTTTCTGTTTCAAGAGTCATTCATTTGTTTTTGAAGTTTTCTGAAGTGTTTTATTCGTTCCTTCTGATCTGCTGAGTGATTGCTTATGTGTGGTTACTATTGTTCCTTACGATAGATTAATCGGAGTGTGACGAGTAGATCTATCACGAGTTCTGACTGTGAATCTTCTACATCGTCCGTACAAGGCAAGTTCACACTTTGATCATACTTTCCAATACCCAGTTTTCATGGCATTAGTTCTATCCTCAAACACTTGCATGAGTAGGACTGGTTACATAATATGATGCTTTGTAGTTCATGAGGTAGGAACCCAATGTCCTGAGATCAACCAAGGGGACATATACGCTTTTTTACTTATTGCTAAACCATGCTCGTAGACGTGGATTGGTATGAGAGTTTCATGAAAGATGTGAGTGATTTTTAAGGGAAACTTTAAGGTGGTAATTTAATACACAACTGGGTGGATTGGTTGGGGCACCCTCGGAGTGAACTAGTGGATTGCCCGGACACCTGGGGTTGCTAGTGTTATCCTAGGAAATCCCGGGGTTCTCTGTGATTGTCCTATTGGAATGCCACCCAGGCTCAAAGGGATCATATAATATTTTCATGCCTAGAAACTTCCATGTGCAGCCACAAGCCATTATGGGCTCTGTCATAGTATGAGTAAGTTGTGTGACCTCTTTCTGTGGTGGACTAGCAGATGTAGCAGATGTAGGTATACGGGTCCACCCGGGGTAAAGAGTTAATGCTTCTGAAAGACTGTGTCTCGGTCATCAATTTCTCAAATACCATGAAGTGCGAGAAATTAAACGGAAGCGATCGAGTCTTGTGGGGAAAAGTGCACAAACCTCTGCAGAGTGTACAAACTATTCATGAGTAGCCGTGTCTTCGGTTATGGACATCTTTGAGTATCTAGAAGTGGATTATTTGTTGATCTCAACACTCTATTTTAATTTGTTGGGTTAATAATGACTTTGGTTTGTGATTGAGATGGAGGAACCATTCTCAATTGTTCATGATTTAAATTTAACAAAGTTGTTAAATAAAATGCATTCCTTTGTGGTAGGGAAAATCAGCTTTATGCAAAAACAGCCTTACAGTCTCCACCAGCCAAATATGTATGTAGTTGTAGGAATTGTTCATCATTACTTCTAAAGTGTGAAATTGCCAGTACATTCAATGTACAGACCTACATGGCTGCAACGTCTCATGTTGCAGGAATTATTCGACGAGTAAGTGTTACGTTAGGGTTGCGCTGTCTACACTCAACTTTGTCGTTGGTGTTAATGGAACTCCACAACCTTTGTTGCTTCCTCTACGATTGATTGGGGTAATAGTATTTATGTTAGTTTATACATGTGATTTACCTCTATTATAAATCCTCGAGTACTGTGTGTGTCAGCATACCGATCCAGGGATGACACTTAAACACAGAGACTTGATCCATTCGGGTCGGGTCGCTACAGATTCTCACATCTCCGTTGGACCGAAATGTTACAAATAGGAAACAGAGATTTTACATTACCATCTCGGTGGGACCGAGATCCCTATCGGTGAGACCGAAGTGATTAGGGTTTCTGGCAGTGGCAATGTCAAATGAACTCGGTGGCGCCGGATAGAATATTTTGGTGGGGCCGAGTTTGACTTTTGGTTTTGGACATATGTGGATGTGAGTAAGTGGTTGAGGGTTTTGGAGCATATCACTAAGCACTTTGAGGAAGCAAGCCGTTAAGCAACACATCATCCCCTTTTAATAGTATTGGCTTTCCTATGGACTCAATGTGATCTTGGATCACTGGAATAGAAAATGTAGAGTCTTGAGCTTTGAGCTTGAGCCAATCCTTTTGTCCTTATCATCTTGAAGGGGTTCCACATCCTCTAGTCCATGCCACTTCATCTGTTGAACTTGTTTGAAATATACTAGATGAAAACATTAGTCCAACAAGAGATATGTTGACATTAATTACCAAAATCACCCAGGGATCACTTGTGCTTTCAATCTCCTCCTTTTTGGTAATTAATGACAACATACATCAACGCTTTAGATAAAGATATGAAGGATAGCAAGTAAAGCTTTGGAAGGACATGTAAAATGCACAGGCTGCCCCTACATGTATGGAATTATGTAAGTATGGAATATAAGAACATGTGAAAGCATAGACATGACAGAGGAAGCAATGAGTTACATGTATCTTGGCTATATGCATTAGAACAAATGATATGAATATATGATATCCTCATGTTCATGATTCCTTCTTGCAAACAATATGTACATTAGCAAGAAATCTTCATGCACATGAGTGTGATGCATATACTTAACTTGTGATCTTGAGCTGGCTTATGAATTGATGAACCTGAGTAAACAAGGTTAGATAACACAGGTACATCTACTAGACAGAGCAACAAAAGAGTCACAAGAGTACCAAGATTGGGATAACATGTAGAGAGTGAGTACTGGGTACTCTAGAGTACAGACATATTCCCAAAGGTAAAAGATATGCAATGAATTCAAAGACTTTCTTCCCTAGCAGTCTTTCTCCCTGTGAATCTTATATTGGATAATGGAAGAAAGTAGGGAAACAGAATCATAGCAAAACAGACCAGAGCAATAAAATAGACATGCCTTTCCCCTCTTAAAGACATGTGACTTCTCTCCTCTTGAACACCAAGCATCTGGGGCATGTGATTTGATGTGAACTCATTCTCCCCCTTAAGATCTCCCCCTTAACCTTTGATGTGAACTCTCTCTTGATGACCCACAAGTGTAGGGGATCTATCATAGTCCTTTCGATAAGTAAGAGTGTTGAACCCAACGGGGAGCAGAAGGAAATGATAGGCAGTTTTCAGTAAGGTATTTTCTGCAAGCACTGAAATTATAGGTAAGAGATAGTTTTGTGATAAGGTAATTGGTAGCAAGTGACAAAAGGTAAAAGTAAATAAGGCGCCACATGGTGGCTCAATCCTTTTTGTAGCAAAGGACAAGCCTGGACAAACTCTTATATAAAGGAAAGCGCTCCCGAGGACATATGGGAATTATCGTCAAGCTAGTTTTCATCACGATCATCTCATTCGCGTTCGGTACTTTGATAATTTGGTATGTGGGTGGACCAGTGCTTGGGTGCTGTCCTTACTTGGACAAGCCTCCCACTTATGATTGACCTCTAATGCAAGCATCCGCAACTACAAAAGAAGTATTAAGGTAAACCTAACCATAACATGAAACATATGGATCCAAATCAGCCCCTTACGAAGCAACGCATAAACTAGGGTTTAAGCTTCTGTCACTCTAGCAACCCATCATCTACTTATTACTTCCCAATGCCTTCCTCTTGGCCCAAATAATGTTGAAGTGTCATGTAGTCAATGTTCACATGACACCACTAGAGGAGAGACAACAAACATCTCATCAAAATATTGAATGAAGACCAAATTCACATGACTACTAATAGCAAGACTTCTCCCATGTCCTCAGTAACAAAAGTAACTACTCACAAGACATAACATTGTTCATGATCAGAGGGGTATTAATATGCATAATGGATCTGAACATATGATCTTCCACCAAATAAACCAACTAGCATCAACTACAAGGAGTAATCAACACTACTAGCAACCCACAGGTACCAATCTGAGGTTTGGGTACAAAGATTGGATACAAGAGATGAGCTAGGGTTTGCGAGGAGATGGTGCTGGTGAAGATGTTGATGAAGATAGCCCTCCCCAAGATGGGAGAGTTGTTGGTGATGACAGAGGTTACGATTTCCCCCTCCCGGAGGGAAGTACCCCCGGCAGAACAGCTCTGCCGAAGCCCTAGATTGGTTTCCGCCTCGAGACGACGGCGTGTGGTCCCGAAAGCCTCCTTATGATTTTTTTCCAGGTCAAAACACCTCATATAGGAGAAGATGGCCATCGGGGGGCCGTCGGTCGGCCCACGAGACAGGTGGCGCGCCCTGAGAGGGGGGGCGCGCCGCCCACCCTCGTGGACAGCAGGTAGCCCCCCTCGTGAACTTCTTTCGCCAGATATTTTTTATATTTTTTGAAACGGAGTTCTGTGGAGTTTCGGGGCTTTTGGAGTTGTGCATAATAGGTTTCCAGAGTTTGCTCCTTTTCCAGCCCAGAATTCCTGCTACCGGCATTCTCCCTCTTCATGTAAACCTTGTAAAATAAGAGAGAAAAGGCATAAGTATTGTGACAAAACATATAATAACAGCCCATAATGCAAAAAATATCAACATATAAGCATGATGCAAAATGGACGTATCAACTCCCCCAAACTTAGACCTTGCCTGTCCTCAAGCGAAAGCCGATATCGAAAAATATGTCCACATGTTTAGAGATAGAGGTGTCGATAAAAACAAAATACGGACATGAGGGCATCATGATCATTCTCATAACAGCAACATATATATATATATATATATATATATATATATATATATATATATATATATATATATATATATATATATATATATTGTCATATGATTCTTATGCTAAGTAACAATTCATTCACCATATGAAGCATGAATCATAAACTTCGTTGAAAACTAAGAAAGTTTGATCTCGGTCATTGAAGCAATTGCAATTTATTGTAACATCGGAAAGAGTCAATATAAGAGCTTTTCTGCAAGCCTGCATACTCAACTATCATATAGTCTTTCACAATTGCTCACACTCCCACAATACTTAAGTTTATGCAGTTTTAATCGGACACAGAGAAAGATAGGGGCTTATGGTGTTGCCTCCCAGCCTTTTACCTCAAGGGTAATGTCAACAGTAATTGACCATGAAAACTTACATCCAAGTGGCTATATATGCCAAGATCTTTCTAACACAATGTGCTTGCCAAAGGATAAAATGTAAAAAGGAAAGGTGAATTTCACCTTAACTCTTATAAGGCAAGAATAATAGATAGGCCCTTCGCAGAGGGAACCAGAGGTTGTCATGTGTTTTTATGGTTGGATGCACCAAGTCTTAGCACAGAAGAACATCACTTTATATTTCCACTTGTGATAAGGACCTTTATTATGCAGTCCGTCACTTTTATTACTTCCATATCACAAGATCGTATAAAGCTAATTTCCTCCACACTAATAAATCATACATATTTTAGTGAGTTTGCAACATGACAACTTACGTGGAAGGATCTTTCTCAATCCATAGGTAGGTATGGTGGACTCTCATGGCAAAACTGGGTTTAAGGATATATGGAAGCACAAGTAGTATCTCTACTTAGTGCGAGGAGTTTTGGCTAGCATGAGGGGGAAAGGCAAGCTCAACATGTTGGATGATCCATGACAATATACTTTATTTCGGATATAAGAAAACATAACCCATTATGTTGTCTTCCTTGTCCAACATCACTCTTTAGCATGTCATACTTTAATGAGTGCTCACAACCACAAAAGATGTCCAAGATAGTATACTTGTATGTGAAGCCTCTCTTCTTTTATTACTTCCTATTAATTGCAATGATGACCAAAACTTTGTTTGTCAACTCTCAACAACTTTTATTCATCATACTCTTATATGTGAAGTCATTACTTCCCATAAGATCAATATGATCTCTTGGATACTCTTTATGTTTTCTTTATTTTTATCATGACCCAAGTGAGGAAATCAAGCCCTTGACTCAACACTAATCTTTATTATATAGCTCACGGACTGGATTACAAATGGGTAAAGATCATAGGGCAAATATAGGAGTGATGGTGATATGATACCGGGGTCAAGATACTACCAAAACGATCGAACTAAGAAAAACTGTAAAGATAGGAGTGATGGTGATATGATACTGGGGTCACTCCCCCAAGCTTGGAAGTTGCCAAGGGGAGTGCCCATACCCATATGATTATGTCTCCTTCTTCGGGGGTGGTGATGATGGAGTTGTTGATGATGTATGCTTGTCGTCCACCTTCCAAGGCATGGGCTCACCATCGTAGAAGGATGATCGAGTCTCTGGGATGATGAAACCTGCAGCCAAACTCATCTTCTTGAATCTATATTCATACTCACAGTTTTGGTTTTGTAGGTCATAGATCTGGGCTTGGAGGTGATCGATCTTCTTTTGAAGATTGGAGATAGCTTCCCCGAAGATCCTTGAGTCCAGCTTGAGGTTGTTGGTTAGCTCCAAGATCATCATGTGGTTGGCGTTGAGTCCTCGTTCCACCATACCTTGGCACTTGAAAATTTGCTGCTCCATTGCTTCGAGTCTTGTCTCCACGCTTCCGGTCCTCCTCGGCCCCTCAACATCACGGATGTGCAGCACCCCCTCATGCAACTCCATGGTTTTAGGGTGATGCAGCACCTCCGCAAGGTAGGGGTTGATGACCTTCTCGAAGAATATGTCCTTGGGGATGTTGGAGGACGCCATGATGATCTAGATCTGTCAAAAACAGCAGCTCAAAACGAAAACAGAGGATTTTTGCTTGATATAGAGGTCAAAACCTTCGGGAGTATCTATAATGAGTTTTTACCGACCAAAGGGAGTAACCCACAAGAAAACGGAGTTCAGGAGGCACACGAGCTGCCCACGAGGCAGGGGGCGCGCCCAGGGAAGGGGGCGCACCCTACACCCTCGTGGGCGGCTCTTGTCTCTTCCGGACTGCGGCATATTTTTCCATTTTTCTAAATATTCCAAAACGGAGAAAATTTGCCTTTAGAACTGCTTTGGAGTCGGTTTACTTACCGTACCACATACCTCTTCCTTTTCAGAGTCTGGATCATTCTGGAAAGTGTCCCTTATGTATTCCTCCGGGGTTACGGTTTCCATAACATTGGTTTCAACATTTATAAGATTACCTGAGATATAATGTTTGATTCTTTGACCATTCACCACCTTCGGATTTGTGCCTTCAAAGTTGTTGATTTTTATGGCACCGGAACGATAGACCTCCTCGCTAACGTAAGGTCCTTCCCACTTGGAGAGATGTTTTCCTGCAAAAAATCTTAAACGAGAGTTGATAGCAAGACATAATCACCTACGTTAAACTCATGCTTTTGTATCGTTTTGTCATGCCATCTTTTAACTTTTTCTTTAAATAGCTTGGCATTCTCATAGGCATGGGTTCTCCATTCATCAAGGTAGCTAATGTCAAATAACCTCTTCTCACTGGCAAGTTTGAAATCGTCATTGAGCTCTTTAATAGCCCAATATGCCTTATGTTCTAGTTCAAGAGGTAAGTGACAAGATTTTCCATATACCATCTTATATGGAGACATACCCATAGTATTTTTGTATGCAGTTCTATAAGCCCATAATGCATCATCAAGTTTCTTAGACCAATTCTTTCTAGACCTATTAACTGTCTTTTGTATAATTAATTTCAACTCTCTATTACTTAGTTCTACTTGACCACTAGTCTGTGGATGATAAGGGGATGCAATTCTATGGTTGATATCATACTTTGCAAGTATTTTACGGCAAGCACCATGAATAAAGTGTGAACCACCATCAGTCATTAGGTATCTAGGGACTCCAAACCTCAGAAAACTAACTTCTTTAAGCATCTTAATAGAGGTGTTATGATCAGCACTGCTAGTTGGAATAGCTTCTACCCACTTAGTAACGTAATCAACAGCAACTAAAATATTTGTATACCCATTAGAGGCAGTAAATAGTCCCATATAATCAAAGCCCCAAACATCAAATGGTCCAATAACAAGTGAATAATTCATAGGCATTTCTTGACGTCTACTGATATTACCAATACTTTGACATTCATCACAAGATAAGACAAACTTACGGGCATCCTTGGAGAGAGTAGGCCAATAAAAACCGGATTGCAATACCTTGTGTGCAGTTCTATCTCCTGCATGGTGTCATTCATAAGCTTCGGAGTGGCACTTGCGTAGGATATGTTCCTGTTCATGCCCATGTACACAACGTCTAATAATACCATCTACTCCTTCTTTATAAAGATGTGGATCATCCCAGAAGTAATGTCTCAAATCATAGAAGAACTTTTTCTTTTGTTGGTATGTGAAGCTAGGAGGTATAAACTTAGCAACAATATAATTAGCATAATCAGCATACCATGGAGCAGTATGAGAAGTATTTATGACAGCTAATTGTTCATCGGGAAAGCTATCATCAATAGGTTGTGGGTCATCAAGTATATTCTCTATCCTAGACAAGTTGTCTGCCACGGGGTTCTCAGCTCCCTTTCTATCAATAATATGCAAGTCAAATTCTTGCAGCAAGAGAACCCATCTAATAAGTCTAGGTTTAGCATCTTTCTTGTCCATAAGGTATTTGATAGCAGCATGATCGGTGTGAATAGTTACTTTAGAATCAACGATATAGGTTCTAAACTTATCACAAGAAAATACAACTACTATAAATTCTTTCTCAGAAGTAGCATAATTTCTTTGGGGAGTATCTAGAGTTTTACTAGCATACTGGATAACATTCAATTTCTTATCAACTATTTGCCCTAAAACAGCACCTACAGCGTAATCGCTAGCATCGCACATAATCTCAAAGGGTAAATACCAGTCAGGAGGTTGGACAATAGGTGCAGAGATCAATGCTTTCTTAAGTATTTCAAATGCCTCTAGACAATCATCATCAAAGACAAAAGGAATATCTTTTTGTAAGAGATTAGTCAGAGGCCTGGAGATTTTGGAGAAGTCCTTTATGAACCTCCTATAAAACCCGGCATGACTAAGGAAACATCGTATAACTTTGATGTCCTTAGGGCATGGCATCTTTTCAATAGCATCAACTTTAGCTTTGTCAACTTCCATACCGCTTTCAAAAATTGTATGTCCCCAGACAATGCCTTCATTAACCATAAAGTGGCACTTCTCCCAATTCAAAACAAGATTAGTGTCTTCACATCTCTGCAAAACTCGATCAAGGTTGCCTAAGCAATCATCAAAAGAAGTTCCGTAAACGGAAAAATCATCCATGAAAACCTCAACAATCTTTTCACAAAAATTAGAGAATATAGCCATCATGCATCTTTGAAAGGTAGCAGGTGCATTACGTAAACCAAAAGGAATATGTCTATAAGCAAAGGTACCGAATGGACAAGTAAAAGTAGTCTTTTCTTGATCCCCTTTTGACACGTGTATTTGAGAGAAACCAGAATAACCATCTAGAAAGCAAAAATGAGTATGTTTGGATAACCTTTCTAGCATTTGATCAATAAATGGCAAGGGGTAATGATCTTTCTTAGTAGCTTTATTTAACTTACGGAAATCAATTACCATCCTATAGCCTGTAACTATTCTTTGCGGGATCAATTCATCTGTATCATTAGGAACGACAGTCATACCTCCCTTATTAGGGACACAATGGACAGGGCTTACCCATTGGCTATCATCAACTGGATATATAATACCTGCCTCTAGAAGCTTTAGTATTTCCTTCCTTACCACTTCTTTCATCTTAGGATTTAACCGTTGCTGATGATCAATAACCGGTTTAGAATTTTATTCCAATTTTATCTTGTGTTGGCATATGGTGGGACTAATGCCCTTAAGATCATCCAGAGTATATCCAATAGCGGCACGGTGCTTCTTTAGAGTTTTCAGTAGTTTTTCTTCTTCCTGCTCTAAAAGGTTAGCACTAATAATAACAGGATATATCTTCTTTTCATCAAGATAAACATACTTAAGATTATCAGGTAAGGGTTTAAGTTCAAACACGGGATCACCCTTTGGTGGAGGAGGATCCCCTAGGATTTCAACAGGCAAGTTGTTTTTCAATACGGGTCCCTGTTTAAAGAATATTTTATCTATTTCCCTTCTCTCATTCATATGCATATCATTTTCATGGTCGAGCAATCATTGCTCTAAAGGATCATTAGGAGGCACATCAATAGAAGCAAGACCAATAATTTCTTCCTTACTAGGTAGTTCTTTATCAAGGGGTTGTCTAGGGAATTTAGCAAAGTTAAAATCATGAGACATATCCCCTAATCCAACAGTGACAATATCTTTCACGCAGTTTAGCATTAACAGTATTCAAGAAGGGTCTACCAAATATAATGGGACAAAATTCATCTTGTGTGGAACTAAGAACAAGAAAATCAGCAGGGTATTTAACCTTCTCACACAAGACTTCAACATCTCTGACAATCCCAACTGGTGAAATAGTGTCTCTATTAGCTAGCTTAATAGTAATATTAATCCCTTCTACCTCAACAGGTGCAATGTCATGCATAATTTTTTGATATAAGGTATGAGGGATAATACTCGCCCTAGCACCTACATCACATAAACCATGATAGCAATGATCTCCTATCTTAACAGAGATAACACGCAAGCCCACAACATGTCTATGTTTATTCGTAACATTTGGTTTGGCTATTCTAGCACACTCTTCTTGGAGGTAAATAACATGTCCATCTAAATCTTCTACCAAGAGATCTTTAACCATAGCAACACTAGGTTCAACTTTAATTTTCTCAGAGGGTGTAGGTGTTCTAGTATTACTCTTACAAACTAAAGTTGAAGCTTGAGGATGATCCTTTATCCTAACAGGGAAAGGTGGTTTCTCAATATAAGCAGTAGGAACAATAAGATCAACATTATAAGTGATAGTCTTTTCTTCAACTTTAACAGGTTCAACTACTTTTACTTCAACAGGGGGTGGTATTTAAACCACTTCTCCTTCGGGAGATCAACATGAGTAGAAAAAGATTCGCAGAAAGAAGTTACTATCTCAGAGTCAAGTCCATATTTAGTGCTAAACTCACAGAAAACATCGATATCCATACAAGCTTTAACACAATCAAACTTAGGGTTCATACCTGACTCCTTACCTTCGTCGAGATCCCAATCTTTAGAGTTGCGTTTAATTCTTTCCACCAAATCCCATTTGAATTCAACAGTCTTCATCATAAAAGATCCAGAACAAGAATTGTCGAGCATGGTGCGATTATTGAGAGAAAGCCGAGCGTAAAAATTTTGAATGATTATTTTTCTTGAGAGCTCATGATTGGGGCATGAATATAACATTGACTTAAGCCTCCCCCAAGCTTGAGCGATGCTTTCTTTCGCGAGGCCAGAAATTATAAGTATAATTACGATCACGATGAACCTAGTGCATAGGGTAGAACTTCTGATGAAATTCCAACTTCAGACAATTATAGTTCCATGATCCAATATCATCACATAGCCTAAACCATGTCAATGCATCTCCCTTCAAAGATAAAGGGAAGACCTTCTTCTTGATAACATCCTCGGGCATACCTGCAAGCTTAAATAATCCACAAACTTCATCCACATAGATTAGGTGTAAATCAGGATGCAGTGTTCCGTCTCCTGTAAAAGGATTTTGAAGCAGTTTCTCTATCGTACCTGAAGGAATCTCAAAGAAAACATTTTCAGTAGGTGCAGTAGGTGGAGGAGCAACTCTTTGCTCTTCTGGTCGGGGTGAAGATACCCCGAACAAGCCCCTCAAAGGATTTTGAGCCATAGTAACAAGTGTCAATAAATTTCAGCACACTATATAAATTTTTCCTTACCAAATTCCACTTACCAAAGGCGCTTCACTCCCCGACAACGGCGCCAGAAAAGAGCCTTGATGACCCACAAGTGTAGGGGATCTATCGTAGTCCTTTCGATAAGTAAGAGTGTCGAACCCAACGAGGAGGAGAAGCAAATGATAGGCAGTTTTCAGTAAGGTATTTTCTGCAAGCACTGAAATTATAGGTAACATATAGTTTTGTGATAAGGTAATTGGTAGCAAGTAACAAAAGGTAAAAGTAAATAAGGTGCAGCAAGGTGGCCCAATCCTTTTTGTAGCAAAGGAAAAGCATGGACAAACTCTTATATAAAGGAAAGCGCTCCCGAGGACACATGGGAATTATCGTCAAGCTAGTTTATATCACGATAATCTGATTCGCGTTCGGTACTTTGATAATTTGGTATGTGGGTGGACCGGTGCTTGGGTGTTGTCCTTACTTGGACAAGCCTCCAACTTATGATTAACCTCTAATGCAAGCATCCGCAACTACAAAAGAAGTATTAAGGTAAACCTAACCATAGCATGAAACATATGGATCCAAATCAGCCCCTTACAAAGCAACGCATAAACTAGGGTTTAAGCTTGTGTCACTCTAGAAACCCATCATCTACTTATTACTTCCCAATGCCTTCCTCTAGGCTCAAATAATGGTGAAGTGTCATGTAGTCGACGTTCACATGACACCACTAGAGGAGAGACAACATACATCTCATCAAAATATCGAACGAAGACCAAATTCACATGACTACTAATAGCAAGACTTCTCCCATGTCCTCGGGAACAAAAGTAACTACTCACAAGACATAATATTGTTCATGATCAGAGGGGTATTAATATGCATAATGGATCTGAACATATGATCTTCCACCAAATAAACCAACTAGCATCAACTACAAGGAGTAATCAACACTACTAGCAACCCACAGGTATCAATCTGAGGTTTGGGTACAAAGATTGGATACAAGAGATGAACTAGGGTTTGAGAGGAGATGGTGCTGGTGAAGATGTTGATGAAGATAGCCCTCCCCAAGGTGGGAGATTTGTTGGTGATGACGGCGATGACTATTTCCCCCTCCCGGAGGGAAGTATCCCCGGCAGAACAGCTCTGCCGGAGCCCTAGATTGGTTTCCGCCTCGGTTCCGCCTCGAGACGGCGGCGTCTGGTCCCGAAAACCTCCTTATGATTTATTTCCAGGTCAAAACACCTCATATAGGAGAAGATGGGCATCGGGGGGCCATCGGGGGGCCCACGAGATAGGGGGCGCGCCCTGAGAGGGGGGCGCGCCCCCCACCCTCGTGGACAGCAGGTGGCCCCCCTCGTGAACTTCTTTTGCCATATTTTTTTTTCTATTTTCTTAAACGGAGTTCTGTGGAGTTTCGGGACTTTTGGAGTTGTGCAGAATAGGTTTCCAGAGTTTGCTCCTTTTCCAGACCAGAATTCCAGCTGCCGGCATTCTCCCTCTTCATGTAAACCTTGTAAAATAAGAGAGAAAAGGCATCAGTATTGTGACAAAACATATAATAACAGCCCATAATGCAATAAATATCAACCTATAAGCATGATGCAAAATGGAGGTATCATCTCTCTCCCCCTTTGACATCAATTTCCAAGAAGGGATCTTCTGGAGTGTGAGTCAAAATAGGTTTGGTCCTTGAGTCACGGAGCAGAGCTGTTTAAAAATGTGATGCTGGTAGAGGACAAGAATCACTGAGTGGAGCTGGAACATATATGCAGGATGCAAATGACAAATTTTCTCCTGAGTATTGAAATCGGTAGCACCGAGTAGTTTTCTTCGGTGGCACCGAGATGGTTCGGTTCAACCGAAAGAGGCAAATCTGTGGGTCCAAGTTCAACACTAAGAGAACAATTTTCCATCTCAACTCACTTGGCAAATAAGATCTCACAAAGATTTGTAAGGAATTAACTGAAATATTAGCACTGAATTGGATGCAGAAAATGCAGAGTAAAAATAGAGAAAAGAAAATCTAGATGAAGTTCTTTTTTGTTAAGAGAAGGGGAACAAAATGCAAGTAAGAAATGCAAGGAACAAATAAACACTAGAGAACTTCATCTAGAATTGGTCGGCGATAAAGTCACCTATGTTAGAGTATATTGACTTAGGAGTCAAGTGACGACACTTGATAATAGGTCACACTACAAAAAAAAGACACATCCTAGACATTTTGGGCCGAACGAAACTTTTTTCTATCATACTTAAGATACTTCTATGACGATAATTGTGACAAAACCCGGTATCATCATAGACGTGGTGGGGTCCTAATTCTATGACAAAAAATCATGACAGAAAATGGGATTTTCGTCCTGGGCGGGCCAGAGACGCAGCTGCATGACATTCTTTGGGCCGTCCATGATGGAAAAAACCATGGTAGAAGCGAGGGCGAGAAAATATCGGGGTGTTCCCGGTTACGGTTGGTGGTCGGGGCCGAGCGATGCGTGTTTCTCTCGTACACACACGCGCGTGGGTACGAGGCGTTGGGCTCTAACTGAACCCGAGCGAGCCGTTGCGCTCTAACTGAACCCGAGCGATTGCACTACAGGCTACGCGTTACTGAACCCGAGCGATCGATCGATGGCTGTTAACTGAACCTGATTGAGCGATACCTTTGCTGCTGCTGCTAACTGAAACTGATCGATGCTGCCTCTGCATGAACAGTGAGTGTTGCTGGGGGGTTTGGATGAACGGTTCCCGGTGGGGGTGGATGAACAAGACCCCGTGGTGTTGCCTCGGGATGAATAGGACCCCGATCGATCGAGCCGGTTGGGGCTGCATGAACAGGACACCGTGGAGGGCTGGATGAACAGGACCACCCCATGGAGGTCTGGATGAACAGTAGACGGTGGAGGTCTGGATGAATAGTAGACGGTGGAGGGCTGGATGAAGAGTAGCCCGTGGAGGGGGTTGTTGAACAGGAGCCCGTGGAGAGGGCTCATTGAACAGTAGCCGGTGGAGTAGCGCTCGGTGGAGGCTGAACAGTCGCAGGTGGAGGTAGGAGGAGGTCGACGATGGATGAACAGTAGCCCGTGGAGGCTGAGGGGGTCGACGGTGGAGATGAACAGTATCCCGTGGAGTCCCGTTTTGCGGTACGCCACACCCCTCCCAATGAACAGGACCCCTGGTTCGACTGTAGCGCTCCAACACAAGTCTGTTTCCTCCGTTTTGCGGTATGGCACACCCCTCTCGGTCAACAGGACCCCCATTTCGACCGTAGGAGGTCCGTTTCGTCCGTTTTGCGGTACGCCAGACCCCTCCCGATGAATAGGATCCCATTTCGAACGTGGTCGGTCGAACACAAGGCCGTTTCCTCCGTTCTGCGGTACGCCATGCCTCATTTCCATCGGTTGTTCCGTCCATGCCCTCCTGATGAACACGACGACGCATTTCATTCCGACCCAGTCGGTTGGCTCCCCACGAACACAACAACGACATTGTTTCTCCGTTTCAACCCAGCCATGTACACGAGCCCTGGGCGTACGTACGCGCGAGTAGGCGTTCGAGACCTTGCCCGTATGTACGTACGTGGTCGTATTTACTTTCCTGCACCCTGGTCGCTGTACGTACGTGTACATGCTACGTGTGTGCCTCTGCTACGACACGTGCGCGCCTCTACATCGACCAGTATGTACGTACACGTTCGCGACCAGAATGACAACGCTACGTACGCTTCGACCAGGTGAGTCCCGACTGTCAGGCACTTCCTTGCGTGCTAAGATGTAGCTGATGGGTCCCAGCAGTCAGGGGGCGAATCAATTTTTGCTCGGACGCACTTCCTTGGGTGCAAAGATGTAGCTGGTGGGTCCCAGCAGTCACGGGGAAATGTTTTTTCGTATAATACGGTGGCCCGTCAGGTGGGTCTCCGCTGTCAGGTGGAGGAATAATTATTTTGCGTGTAATAAGGAGGCACTTCCTTGCTGCGGCCGTGGACCCAGCTGTCAGCCTCTCCACGTACAGTCCACGTCCGATGGAAGCCGTTCCTTGACTAGGTTGACCACGCCGTGTCGAGAGCACCAGGGCAATGGACGACGGCGAGGCCTAGGAAGAGGACGACGCGGAGCCGTTGAAGACGCGAAAGTGGGTGCCCACGCGTAGAGGAGTACGAGGGTTCACTGGTTCGCTGTGGTGTGAGGCAGTCATCGCCGCAGAATAATAGGGGGTGTGGGTGAGTAGAGGGATGGCCTGGCCAGCGGTGGGAATAGTAGGGGGCGGTGAGGCCTCCGCGGCAGCACAGCCGGCCACAAGAGGCAGGAGCATGCGGCACAACCGGCGCTGCTTTTGGCGGCTGGAGCAACAAGACCAGAGGTTGAAGAAGCACTACGGCCGTTGGATGGACATCGTAAGGTCACTGGAGCTAGAATCGTTCATATGGACTAAGTTGACAAAGCACACCGTCTCCGTCAACTTAGTAGGCCCACTAGTCAGCCTCCCACCAAGGTGGGTCCCAACCAGCAGGGGAGTATACAAATTTTTTGTGCGTAATAAGGAGGCACTTCCAGTGGGTTCGAGCTGATAGCGGGGGAACGTTTTTTCGCGCAATATGGTGGCCCGTCCGATGGGTCCCAGCAGTGAGGGGGAACCTTTTTTCATGAAATACAGTGGCCCGTCCGGTGGGTCCCTGCTGTCAGGTGGAGGAATCATTATTTTCCACATAATAAGGACGCAATTCCTTGCTGCCGTCGTGGACACAACTGTTATCCTCTCCACGTACAGTCCACGTCCGATGGAAGCCATTCCTTGACCATGTTGACCATGCCGTGTCGAGAGCACCAGGGCGGTGGACGTCGGCGAGGCCTAGGAAAGGGACGACGCGGTGCCGGGGAAGACGCGGCAGTGGAAGCCCACGCGGAGAGGAGTACGAAGGTTCACTAGTTCGGCTACGGTGTGAAGCTGCCTTCGTCGCGGAATAACAGGGGGTGTGGGTGAGTAGAGGGATGGCCTCGCCAGCGGTGGGAGTAGTAGGGGGCGGTGAGGCCTGCGCGACAGCACAGCCAGCCACGGGAGGCAGGAGTAGGCGGCACGACCGGCGCTGCTTTGGGCGGTTGGAGCAAAAAGACCAGAGGTTGAAGAAGCACGACGGCCGTTGGATGGACATCGTACGGTCACTGCAGCTAGAATCGTTTATATTGACTAAGTTGACAAAGCCCTTGGTACACGTCAACTTAGTAGGCCCACAGGTCAGCTTCCGAATTGGTGCGCCCCAGATGTCAGGGGGAGGAATCATTTTTTGGGCGGGTGAAGCTAGAATATCCGAGATTGAAGAAGAAGCACGGCATCCGTTGGATGGACATCCAACGGCCACTGCTGCTAGAACCGTGTGTTGACTATAAGTTGACAAAGCCTTGCATATGTGTCAACTCTTTTTTTCTTTAGGGGACGCATCAACTTAGTAAGGCCACAAGTGTGTGGCAGAGAACTTATAGCCCATTTGAGATTTGTAAGAACGTGCAGCCAATTTTTGAATTCTAATGGAATTTACTACAGCCCATTTACAGTTTGTTAAAAGTACAGCTCATTTCAACCAACCGTTCATAACATAATTCAATAAAATTTCCCACATTTTGATGGGAACCGAAATATTTTTATCCTAAAATTTCTAGTCAGATTAAATACAATTTCAATATAAATTAATATTACGTAAAAATCCAATGAAACATTGCGCTCGCAGCAATTAATGAAAATTAAAATTTTGAATATCCAAAAATAATATTTGATAAAGTAATTACGTGTTTGGTGTATTTTTTATAGTTACATCCCATTTATTATTTCTTAAAGCCCATTTTCTTGTTAAGCCTAATGCATCTCTCCTAGGAAAGATTTGCAGCCCAGTTGGGCGGAGAATAAAAACTTGACCTTGCCTGGGTATTCCTAAAAAAAGTATAGCTGGGCTAGCCATTTTCAGCTTGAAAAAAATAATATATGGGCTGGATATCTGGCCTGGGCTAGACGGGCCACAGCCCGCCTAGTTAATAGCTGCAGCGATGTTTTTGTTGTTGTTCAGAGGAGAAATATTAATATCTAGGCTAAACACCGGTCAAGAAAAACTCTGCAGTGCTCACACCTCAAAAACACAAATACTGCTCGAGCTGCTTGGTCCCAGCTGTCGGCCGCTTCTTGTGCAATTCTCTCGTTTATTGACTACATAGGTTGACAATGGTGTGGGACCGTGATGTCAGGAAACCAGAAGGAAGCAAAAAAATTATAGTTTCATATACTAATAAGGAGGCACTTGCGTACGTGCGGCTATGGCCCTGGTGGGTCCCCACTATCATCCTCTCCAAGTAAAGTCATCTCCTCATCCTCATGTCTGTTGGCCATGTTGACAACGCGAGACGGCGGCGCCACGGTGAGCGCAACAACTCGAAGGACGACGGAGAGGGCCTTGCGGGCCCTACGGATGGTCTGATACAGCGCCCGCTGCTCATTCGGGAAGCCACGATCATAGGGCCACATGTCCGCAATGGCATTGTCGTTCGCTTGTTGACCGGTGCTCGTTGAGGAGACGGAGGTTGCAGCACATGTCCTCCTGTGCTGGTAGCTCTTCCACCATTAGGGCGTCGAAGTGCGGCCGCACCTGCTCTATTGTGAACATGGAATGAACCGGCTTGGACAGTGGCGCCGGCTCCTGGTCGGAAGCTACGTCCATCGTGTGATTGTCGTCGCTCAACTCGGCGAGGTAGCTGGAGAGCCAGCATGTCCGGCTGTTGGACCGACCCGTTGCCAAGCACAAGTCCGACTACCCTGGCCCACCCAGAGCGCCTCCCTCGCCCGCGCACGCTTTCTGCCCAAAACGGCCAGCACCGCCCGCCCTGCTTCCCGGTGCATGCGATTGCTTCGCCTTCAAACGACACAAGTGCCATCCGTTCGTCCTTCTGCTGCCCACATTAATGATACGCGGTTGCCAAGGTGGCTACTCCGGTGCCACACGGCTGTCCCTCCGCCGCCTACCATTGCTATATAAACTGCTGTGCCGACCATAGCCGCAGTGGAGAACATGGTAGTCGACGATCCATCCCTCCTCCGCGCCATCCTCGCCGGTGCATTGCACCATGACCATCGGTGAGGCCCGTGCCCAATATATGGACACGGTGAGGCAGAGGAGCAGTTCGGGGAGGCATAGGCCAACGCCGCCTACAACCACCATCTCCTCTAGGAGCACCTGGACGCGGAGGAGCAGATCGCCGTGGAGCGGGCGGAGCAGGAGGCGTTGCTCAACTCGTACCGCTCCGCCCACGAGGGCCGCCTCGAGCGCTGGCGGTACCGCATGAGGGTGGCGGAGACTACGGCCACCTACAAAGAGGGCGATGAAGCGGGTGAGGTGCTGTTTGGCGAGACCGAGGACGAGGCAGAGGACAATGCCGGCTCTGATGAGTCCCCGCTCCGCTGGCGTCGATGAGGCCCTGCTCCGCTGAGGCCCCGCGACGCCAACAACAAGGCAGAGGACACCGCCGGCTCCGCCGAGGCCCCACCCTGCCGGCAACAAGGGGGGATTTCCCCCGCTCCGCCGAGGCGCCGCCCGCCGGCAACTAGATGATACGTCCAAAACATATATATAATTTCTTCTTGCTCCATGCCTCTTTTTGGTGATATTGCTATGATATTTATACACTTCCATACACTTTTGATCATATTTGGACTAACCTATTAACTCAGTGCACCCCAGTGCCAGTTTCTGTTTTCGGCTGTTTTTGTATTTCAGGTTTTCACATTACGAGAACTGCCAGGAAAAATCCAGAGAATTTATATAAAAAATCAGCGTTCCAGAAGCTACCGTGCGCCCGAAGTACAGCCGGGGGGGGCCACCAGGGCTCCAGGCGCCCTGGCGGCGCTCCCCCCCTGGGCCGCGCCGGGGGGGCGCCTGGGCCCCCCGAGGCTCCGCTGATGCCCCCCTTTGGCATATCTTTAAAGCGTCTCCCGAAACCCTCGAGGGGGGAACTCTTTTTCGCGATCTCATCTCTGTTCCGCCGCCGCCGCCGCTTCCAAGATCGGGAGCACCAGGAGAACTCTTCCCGGCACCCTGCCGGAGGGGAGGATCACCACCGGGAGCCTCTCCACCACCATGGACGCCTCCCGGATGAGTTGTGAGTAGTCTCCCTTGGACCATGAGTCCATGACCAGTAGCTATGTGATGTTCTCCTCCCGTTCTTGTGCTTCACTAATTAGTCCTCGTGAGCTGCCCTACATGATCGAGGCACATATGTAATCCTTATGCTGTTGCTATGATGAGTTTGCTGGGATCCGATGGATTATGAGATTATGTTCATATTGTGTTTGAGTAATATATTTGATCTACCTCTTTTATATTTATGTTCGTAAGTAATTCTTGCATGTTCTCTGTTGTTATTTATTGCTTTGGCCAAGTAGTAGGTAGTGACTCCAAGAGGGAACGTTATGCTTGATTGTGGGTTCATGCCCCTCGATGACTAGCTTGAGTGACAGAAACATGAGTCTAGGGGATGTGCTGTTGCCACAAGGGGGAAAACAACGGTGCTTGTGCCCGCGGGTGCAAGGATTGTTTACTTTACGCAAAGTTCTTTTAATGTAGTTGTCTATTGCTTTGAGTTTACACTATGGGTGGGACTCGCAACTTAATACCAGCGAGATGTTCTGGATAGATATCTCAAGGTGGATGATTAGTAGTAGATGCAGATGGATTTCGGTCTACTTACCTCGGCATACCGCCCATGCTTTGAACCTCTACCTTTCTTGCAACATAGTAGCATTGGTTTGCGCACATAATTCTGTCAATTGCCCAGCTGTAATTCATTTACCTCACATAGCTGTTTTATCGTCTTTTGGGAGAGAGACATCACTAGTGAACATCATGAGACTCCGGTCCATATTACCATCATTGATCACATCCTCTATTTACTTTCTACTATTACTTACTATTGCATTACATCTATCACTACTATCACTTGCGTTTGATCCTTTGTAAATTACAAGGCCGGAGGGATTGACAACCTCTCTGTACTCGTTGGGAGCAAAGTTATTTGTATCTGTGTGCAGGTCCATGTTGATTGCTAATATCTGGCGCCGTTAGCAGTTGACACCTTCTTGTTGAAACTAGGAGTCTCAGGGAAAACGATCCTTGGTATTGCCAAGGGAAAACTTCTGCTACACTGCATCTCAAACCTTCCACTTGGGGTAACCAACGAGGGGTGAGAAGCCACCTAGCAAAGCAATTTCTGGCGCCGTTGCCGGGGACACCACTCTTCAGGATAGGGGAGTTGCACGTTATCTTTTACCTTTGCTTTTAGTCTTGTTATTTTACCTTTCAGTTTTGCTTTAGTATCTTTTATCGAAAATCACAAAAATAGTTATCTTGCTTGCTTGCTACTATGGGTTCCACCAAAAACACTAGATGGGAGGAGTACACCCCTTCTTCCATTACGCCAATCACCACTGTCTGGATTTACAAAAGTAATAAACCTTGTGATTATGTTAGTCTTGACGGAGAGTTATGCCCATTTCATGGTCTTCCAGGAAAAGAGTATGAGCCTCAGTTTAAAATTGCTCCTAAGCTTCCCCAAACTTGGGAAGACGTTCAAACTCTTATAATAGAGAGTGATTCAAACAAAGAGGATGACACTACAATTTTGCCCAATAATGATAAAATTAATTTTGATAATTGTAGTATCTCAGAAGTTGTCACCTTTCTACAAAGAATGGCCAAAGATCCCCACACTAGCACGCTTAATCTTGCCTTCACAGAGCATATCACTATTGCTCTCATCAAAGCTAGGGAGGAGAAACTTAGAGTAGAAGCCTCCATACCTAGAAAGCTAGAAGATGGTTGGGATCCTATGATTAAAATTAAAATAAACAACTTCTCTTGCTATGCTTTATGTGATATTGTAGCTAGTACCTCCATTATGCCCAAAAGACTATATGATATGCTTAAATTGAAACCTTTTGATTCTTGTTCTTTTGGTGTTCGTCTCGTTGATTCTTCCATAAAGAAACCTTTGGGGAGGATCGACGATGTTCTTATCGTTGTCAATGATAATTATGTTCCCGTTGATTTCACTATTATGGATATTGAATGTGATCCTTCTTGTCCAATTATTTTGGGACGTCCCTTTTTGCGCACCGTTGGTGCTATCATTGACATGAAAGAGGGTAATATAAAATTTCAGTTTCCTCTCAAGAAAGGGATGGAACACTTCCCTCGAAGGAAGATCAAGTTACCTTTTGAGTCCGTTATACGGGCTAGCTATTCTTTTACTCTTGATAAAACTTGATCTCTATGCATTATGCCTAGCTCAAAGGCATAAAAGAAAGCGCTTTTGGGAGGCATCCCAATGAATAAATTTATTTTTCTTTTGTTGTGTCTTGATGTTGTTACTACTGTAGCATCATCATTGTATCTTTGCTTTTCAATTTTGTGCCAAGTATAGCCTCTGATTGCTAGAAAGTTCAAAAGTTGTGATGTGCTGCCCAGGAAACAGATTCTGTCCTTGGATAGAAAAATTCGTATAAAATCACCAGATCATCTTTTTGGTCTGAATTCTTTCGACAGCGTGCTCTATATAATTGTCTTTCGTGCGTCTGTTCTGAGTTTTTTGATTAGAGTTGCAGAAGTGCCCCGAACAAATCATTTACTACCTGCTGTTCTGTTTTTCACAGATTCTGTCCTGTTTTGCCTTTCCTTCATTTTGCAAACCTAGAGCTTGCTTTTTCTTTGCAAAAACCTTTTGGCAATCTTGAGAAACAGTAGAAATTCAAGAATATCTTTATTTCCAGCAAGGTACAATTATTTTATGATGGGTACTAACCTCGCTAATCAGATTATGATGAGTTATGTATGAAGGGAGTTTTCAAGTGTGCGAGGGAAGATGATAAAAAGATTCAGGAGTGTCAAACGCTCAAGCTTGGGGATGCCCCCGTGCACCCCCAAGAAATATTCAAGGAGACTCAAGCGTCTAAGCTTGGGGATGCCCCCGCGCATCCCCTTCTCCATCAACATTATCAGTTCGTCTTTCGTTCCACTATATTTTTATCACTTCATGTGTTATGTGCTATGCTTGGAGCGTCTTGTTTTTAGTTTCCTTTTTAGTTTTTCATAACGAGTCGGAACTCAGCTTTCATTATGTGGGAGAGAAACACGCTCCACTTCTACCTAGAACATAACATAGAGTTTTCATGTCTATCTTTGCTGTGTGTGTTCTTTGTCTTTCAATAGCTACTATCATGCTTAGCTCTTAACTTTCATGCTTATCTTTTTAAAGAGCTTTTGTTTAGTTGGTTGCTTGAACTCTCTTTAGTTATCATGCTTATCTTATTAAGAGAGTTTGCTTCCGTTGCAATGGTTGATATGTCTATGATAAAGATGCTACGTGCATAATGGCGCTTAGTAGTTCATGTTTTCTTATGGTTAGTCTCAAATAGCTGGGGGGTTTCCAATGTGTTATTGGAGTACCAACATGATTTGTTTGCCTATGATGTGGTATGGTTTAGTAATATCTTCCTTCAAGAATTTATTTAGATTGACTTGGCGTATGCTCACGCATATTTAAGACTGTAAAGAAAGTCTGTCAAGCCTTGATGATCTTTTGTTTCTGAGTAGCGATATAACTTCCATGCCTGATTCAATGTTGCTTTGTCGCTCTACATGACTATGACCGTCATTGCTCTCTTAGTTGGTCGCTCCCAGTCTTTTGCTAACCTTCGCCTGTACTAAGCGGACTGACTGCTTGTGCATCCACATCATTTTAATCCAGTTATGCCATATGAGTCCACCATATCTTCCTACATGGTATTTACCTACCATTCCTAACGGAGACTTGCATGTGCCATCTCGAAATTATTCAAAGAAAAAAAAGCATTCTTATTTTGTGCCTCTGTTGTAAGTTCATGAGGAAGTAGTGGTTAATTCATGATCCTTTTTAAGTTGGACAAGCTTCACCCCGGGATTGCATGTATAATGTGCAAACCCATAATACGAGAAGGAACTGGCATTGAGTGCGCCCGGCTCAAAATTAATATAACAAACAAACCCTCCTTCACGCTTTGTTCATGAGAAATCAGAAAACTTTGGCAGTGATAAACAAAGGAGCTTAAGAGGATGTGATCGTCCTCATTCGGGAGCCGTTCCTCGAAACTTGTCCATCTCAAAAAGTGATTGAGTTGTCTGCTAGCATTCATTGACGAAACATGCATAATCAAAAAATTATTATTATTACCTCTGTTTTTAAAGCCAAGAGCTCTGGTACATGTTTTGTCTTTGTTTCCGATTACGGGTTTTCAACCTTGCCAACAAAAGCCACGGTTCGAGAGTCTCCCCCTTCTTTTAAAAGCACCAACTACTCAGAGCATGATTGTCATTCTGAGTGTAATGTGCATTGTCCCAAAGTAGCATTGTCTTTTGCATGATTGTGATATCGTTTATTTTGAAATCATTGTATCTAGTCATCACTTAAACCTTGAAGGTGCCCCTTCATTTATGTTTTGCTTCACTAAAGGGGGCAAGCTAGATATCACTTTATCATATTTGCACACCATGTTCATTACAAATCTATTTGATGTTTCAATATCATATTGTAAAACTTTCAGTTCTTTGTGATTTTCTCATGAGGCAACTTAATTACTACAGCTTCATTGTCTCAGTAAGCTTTTGTCATATGACTATGAATAAGTCCTATATGGTTAATAGCATGTCACCACAGAAATTATTCTTGTTATCATTTACCTACTCGAGGACGAGCAGGAATTAAGCTTGGGGATGTTGATACGTCCAAAACGTATCTATAATTTCTGCTTGCTCCATGCCTCTTTTGGGTGATATTTCTATGATAATTATACACTTCCATACACTTTTGATCATATTTGGACTAACCTATTAACTCAGTGCACCCTAGTGCCAGTTTCTATTTTCGGCTGTTTTTGTATTTCAGGTTTTCACATTACGAGAACTGTCAGGAAAAATCCAGAAAAATTGTATAAAAAATCAGCATTCCAGAAGCTACCGTGCGCCCGAAGTACAGCCGGGGGGGGGGGGCACCAGGGCTCCAGGCGCCCTGGCGGCGCCCCCCCTGGGCCGCGCCGGGGGGGCGCCTGGGCCCCCCGAGGCTCCACTGATGCCCCCCTTTGGCATATATTTAGAGCGTCTCCCGAAACCCTCGAGGGGGGAACTCTTTTTCGTGATCTCATCTCTGTTCCGCCGCCGCCGCCGCTTCCAAGATCGGGAGCACCAGGAGAACTCTTCCCGGCACCCTGCCGGAGGGGAGGATCACCACCGGGAGCCTCTCTACCACCATGGACGCCTCCCGGATGAGTTGTGAGTAGCCTCCCTTGGACCATGAGTCCATGACCAGTAGCTATGTGATGTTCTCCTCCCGTTCTTGTGCTTCACTAATTAGTCCTCGTGAGCTGCCCTACATGATCGAGGCACATATGTAATCCTTATGCTGTTGCTATGATGAGTTTGCTGGGATCCGATGGATTATGAGATTATGTTCAGATTGTGTTTGAGTAATATATTTGATCTACCTCTTTTATATTTATGTTCGTAAGTAATTCTTGCATGTTCTCCGTTGTTATTTATTGCTTTGGCCAAGTAGTAGGTAGTGACTCCAAGAGGGAACGTTATGCTTGATTGTGGGTTCATTCCCCTCGATGACTAGCTTGAGTGACAGAAACATGAGTCTAGGGGATGTGTTGTTGCCACAAGGGGGAAACCAACGGTGCTTGTGCTCGCGGGTGCAAGGATTGTTTACTTTACGCAAAGTTCTTTTAATGCAGTTGTCTGTTGCTTTGAGTTTACACTATGGGTGGGACTCGCAACTTAATACCAGCGAGATGTTCTGGATAGATATCTCAAGGTGGATGATTAGTAGTAGATGCAGATGGATTTCGGTCTACTTACCTCGGCGTACCGCCCATGCTTTGAACCTCTACCTTTCTTGCAACATATTTAGTATTGGTTTGCGCACATAATTCTGTCAATTGCCCAGCTGTAATTCGTTTACCTCACATAGCTGTTTTATCGTCTTTTGGGAGAGATACATCACAAGTGAACATCATGAGACTCCGGTCCATATTACCATCATTGATCACATCCGCTATTTACTTTCTGCTTTTACTTACTATTGCATTACATCTATCACTACTATCACTTGCGTTTGATCCTTTGTAAACTACAAGGCCGGAGGGATTGACAACCTCTTTGTACTCGTTGGGAGCAAAGTTATTTGTATCTGTGTGCAGGTCCACGTTGATTGCTAATATCTGGCGCCGTTAGCAGTTGACACCTTCTTGTTGAAACTGGGAGTCTCAGGGAAAACGATCCTTGGTATTGCCAAGGGAAAACTTCTGCTACACTGCATCTCAAACCTTCCACTTGGGGTAACCAACGAGGGGTGAGAAGCCACCTAGCACTAGACAGAGGGCATCGCCGGCTCCGTCGAGGCCCCGCTGCGCTGCCAACGAGGCCGCGCCACACAGAAAACGAGGAAGAGTAGAACATGTTAGGTCGCCACCGCTTGGTTCCAAGTAAGGCCACTGCTGCCCTAATCCCTATGACAAGCTAGGAGGGTTGACCACGGACAGCCGGTTAGCTTCTTGGCGGCGACATGGAGTCGGAGAGCTATGTTGGAGAAGGACGCTGCTTCTACTTAACTGCTGGTGCAGTTGGCTGACTGACACGTGGGCCCAACAGGCATCTGGGCCACATGTCAATTACGCAACTGCACCTGCAGTTAAGTCACTGAAGATTCTGTTCGGCTCAGCCGGACACAGGTGGGTAGCTTTGGTTAATTAATTATACCTCTAGCGCACCCCTTTTTAGTTGAAGAATGTATGAAATGTAATGAAATCCGTCATGTTTATATGAAATCCAACCATTTATGAATGAATTTATTTCAATTAGTTTGAATTCTTGTATCATTGGCCTTGGATGAACATGCAAAACAATACGTACTAGCATTATTCCCAGGGTGATCACCTCGTTTGCAGAAGTTTCACATGTACTCCCTCCGGTCCTTTCTAGTCTGCATACAAGTTATGTGTGCAGTCAAAGTATCTCTACTTTGACCAATCCTATAAAAAAAGTATGCACTTTCACAATGTGCGAATTAAAAAGGAACAAAAGGAGTACAAACAGTTTTAGCAGCTTTCTAGCATTCCTGTACATTGCAATCAAACACACAGGCCTGGCAATTCATAGAGAACATTCAATACAATCGATGAATATGCATCTCAGCGATTCACATGTCAGAGCCAATATTTACTTCACAACTAAAGAATAAAGAAAAATGGATCGACGCTGCTGATAGCAAAGGGCGTCCCATTCGAAAATATCAAACGCATGTCTTCTTGCTAAAATAAATGAGCAAAATTGGACAAGGTTTTCCCATTCCAAAATATCAAATGCCTACGATTGTGGAATGGACAGGGTTTGCCATCAGTTCGGACATTGACATGGCACCTCGTGCTAAATAAACCAGCTGTTCTTTTTGTGCAGTTCCACCAAAATTAACCAAATTCGTGTGTAGCTTGTATGATTTCGCCCTTATATGTTGCAACGCCTTGAACTTATCGGCACCTCCTTCCTTGTGGTGGAAATGAATGATTCGATGTATTCATGAACATTTTATGCAGTTCCCATTGAAATCAAGCTGAGCACCCCTGGTTGCACAAATACAAAAAAGTGATTAGTATAAAGCAAATTGTACTATGAATTGACAGTTTAAACATGCACCTACATGGTCCATGTAGAGCACACTTTTAGAAAAATGGAACTCGCCAGAAAGAATCCTAGAACAACATTGTACTCGCGCATCACAGCAAGAAAATGGAGATTTTTTAGTCCTTCTGAGCTGAAGTTAGTTTGGTCTTGTGGGGGGGTAATGTAGCCATCCTTCAATTGCTCCTTCTGATGAGATGATAGACAGGGCTTCTTCATCCTGGCATAATCGGAACTAGTAACTTCATGTACTCCATATTCTTCTTCAGGCATTGTTCGTTTAATCCTCCTCCCAAGGGGATTGGAGTGGATTGGAGAGGATTTTGGCTTGTAGGGGATCTAATGCCCCTCAAACCCTGTCAATCCCCTTCAAAAACCACCTCAACCGAACAAGGCCTCAGAGGAGGATGATCCTATTGTGCAAAGACTAGAGGATAATTAAATGCTAGCATCCCTGTTTGCTTGAAAAAAGGAAAGGAAATATTTAAAACAGCACAGATGAAGCACTTCTCAAGGACAATACCACTTTTTGATGACAGTATCTAAACAGTAGCACAACACCAATAGAGATGACAAAGCTCAATCATATGGATGAAATCAGTGGGTGAGTACCAACCTTTGTCAGGAGGCTTATTGTGTACAGCATTCAGATGAAGCACTTCTCCGGAACCATCTGTTGCTATCTACTGTGATGGCCATGCTTACTATATACTCCTCGATTAGATTAATGTTTCCAACATCTTCTTGTGCAGTTCCACTAAAATATATGGTATCTTCAAAAAAGATCCCTGTTTGCACAAGTAGAGATAATTACATATTAAATTAAGAGTGGCATCAAATCAATGGCAAAACAATTGCTTGTTCCAGCCATAGCAATAAATTAAGATGCAAAACTATATCATTACTTGTGTCATCACAGTTCTAGTGCTTCTTTATAGCACCAGGAGTAGATTTTTGTTTTTCTTCCGCTTGTTCTAACCCTTCATCACTTGGTTCAATAACAGACAAGCTTTGCCTTCAATGTGAAAGAAGGCTAGTACTGACCTCCCATGACGTGGAATTCAAACAACTCACAAGAAGAAGATTTGAACCAAAATTTCCAACACGGATAGGAAATAAGATCTCCTCTTGTGCAGTTCCACTAAGATCAAGCAATCAAGCAACTTTGTCGGTGTGAAATTTTGGTTGAACTGCACAAAACACTCTTAAAACAAAAGTGTTTTGTGCAGTGCAATAGAAGGTCACCGAAAGTGTAGTATATCGACTAGAGGGGGGTGAATAGGCGATTTTTATGAAATGCTTCAACACATGGAAGTTTCGAAGACAAACGATATATCCTATCATATTTATATGCAGCGGAAAGTAGACTACTCTAGACAAGCCATAGTCAGGTATTCAATAAAGTGAAAGCATGAAGACTAATAGCAGCTAGGCGGTAAGGATCAAGATGGAAGAAGGAATGAAGCCAATCAGAACAAGTAGTCACACAGTGAAGTCAATCAGATAAGGCAGGCAGGCAATGACTTCACAACATAAGACAATAAGTAAAGGGAAGGAAAGGATAGAACCAGTAGCTCGGGGAAGACAGTGATTTGTTAGACCAGTTCCAGTTGCTGTGACAGCTGTACGTCTGTTTAGGGAGGCTGAGATTTAACTCAGAAGACCGCGTCTTCACCTTATTCCCCTTGAGCTAAGGATACCTAGTCCTCGCCCAATCACTCTGGTAAGTCTTCAAGGTAGACTTCCAAACCTTCACAGACTTCGTTCACCGGCGATCCACCATGACTCTTGGATGCTCAGAACGTGACGCCTAACCGTTTGGAGGAAACACAGTCCTCAAGCGTAATAAGTCTTCAGGTCACACACACAAAAAGATTTCAGTGATGCCTGACACAGATAGATTCATTTGGTGAAGCCTCATCTAGCACATTTGGTAGCATCTCTCTTGTGAACCAATTGTCTCATCAAACCGCACATCCACAGTTTCAACTATTTTATAGAGAAAGATGTTGAAGACTCCGTAGGAGTGTGAGTCCTTTCCATATCCAAGCATGAAGCCTTCATGTGCTTGGTGCAAACTTTGACTTGTGATGTGGATCCTTGATCCAGCACTTAGCTCCAAATACTCTGAAGTAACTTAGGTTAGGCTTCTTTCTAGTGAGGAATTCATAGGACGTTTTCTTCAGAAGCTTGTGAAGATAAACACGGTTGATGATATGGCATGCAGTATCAATAGCTTCGGGCCAGAACCTTCTTGGTGTCTTGTATTCATCGAGCATTGTTCGATTAATCTCAATTAGAGTTCTGTTCTTGCGCTCAACGATCCCATTTTGCTGAGGTGTATACGGGGCTGAGAATTCATGAGTGATTTCCATTGTATCCAAATAAAGATCAAGGCCAGTGTTCTTGAACTTAGTGCCATTTTCACTTCTGATATGCTTGATCTTGACGCCATAGTTGTTCATGGCACGGTTGGCGAAGCGTCTGAAGACATCTTGCACTTCAGTCTTGTAGAGTAAGGTTGAGTCCATGAGAAGATTTCGATCTCCAGTCATATGATTTGTGCATCCGCTGTCCATAATCCATTCTGAAGAATTTGGTGTCACTCCCTACAATGCAGTTAGGAGGATATGCTTCACCAAAAGCCATTATGAAGCATAAACATTTGACGTATAAGTGGATTATGAAAGCTTAGACCCAAGTTAGGACTGATAAGATGATTAGCAAGTGATTCATGAGCAGTATGAGCTCGTGTAATAACTCTGAGCAGCCACCATTTATGGTGTAGGGTGTGGGCTATTTATAGCCACTGGGCAACCCGACCTGATTTGTCCGAAGTGACCCTGGGTCACTAAGGAACTGACACGTGTTCCAACGGTCAGATTTCAAACACTCACACGGCAACTTTACTTGGGCTACAAGTAAAGCTGACTCATCCAGCTCTGGATAAGATTTACTCTCATAGTCTTCGCTCGAAGACATAGGATTTGGTTGAGCATCACTTCAGTCACTCTGACTTAGTTCACTTGGACCCCACTTAAAAGTACGGTGGTTCCTATGACTCAACAAGAAGAAAAGGAAACAACGAAACATCTAAGTCTTTGCGCTCCATAGTCTTCACTCAATGTCTTCTCTTGTCATAGTCTTCAATAAGATTATCTTCATGTACCACCACTGTTGTCAATGTCTTCATACATTTTTAGGGTTCATTTCCGGTAGGTAAACCGAATCAATGAGGGACTACTACCTGTGTTATCCTGCAATTCACACAAACACATTAGTCCCTCAACCAGGTTTGTCGTAAATACTCCAAAACCAACTAGGGGTGGAACTAGATGCACTTACAATCTCCCCCCTTTTTGGTGATTGATGACAAACTGGTTGAAGTTTTCAACGGGGATAAAAGTATGTGAAATTGTAAAAGATAAAGGTATTGTCTTCGTAAGTAGCAAAAGGCTCCCCCTGAAGATGTGCATATAGTTGATTTGCCTTTGAATGCAAATGCACATGGCAGGTTGTACTTGTGGAGATCCTCTTCAACTTATGAAGACAATTCTTCATGCACAATTGATATATAATGATATGCATAATGAGAAATGGACGTCTGCAAAAATGACTAAGTGCCGAATATAACGTAGCACATGCAGAATTTATCATCGCATTACAGAGTACCAGAAAACGTAGCAGACGGCCATCAGCTTAAGTGTTACAACTCAAAGAACCAAATGTAGCAAAAACGGAGTTGTAAACACTAGGAAAAATATAAAGCACCCGCCCATATGGACCCGCTTGAAGACTATCAACTCATACGCTTCTCCCCCTTTTGTCAGTAAGGACCAAAAAGGTTTGAAGACATAGAGCCTCTACTCGTTCCCAGTTGGAGCAGGAGAGGATGCAGGGTCTGCGTTGGTGTTTGGCGGTGCAGAAGTAGTTGGTGCAGTGTCGACACGCGCTGAAGGAGGAGGTGGTGAGGTAGCTTCATGTTGATCATCTATCACCCGGGCGTCAACCGTTGCAACGGAGGAGGAGTAGTCAGAGTCTTCAAGCGATGGACTTCGACGCAGAACATCATTCCTTGGAGGAGTGTGGTCAAACTTGAATCGTTCTGTGAAGCCATCGTCTTGAAGATCCGCTTCAGCACTCAGCAAAGTTAAACTTTTCCATGACCGCCGACAGGTTTCATGAGCAACAAAGGCATTCTTGGTGGCAAGATTGCGAATGCGATTGACGTCCACCAAGAGGCTTTGCATCTGACGCTTCAGCTAGTAGTGATTCTTATCCTGTTTCTGATGGAGGGCAACAAGAAGCTCTCGGTTATTGAGAACACGAGAAAGCTTCTGAGGCCTTTGGGCAATGGTGCTCTCAGTGGCTTTAGTTTCAGCATGTCGAGGTAGACGAGTATGGCCAGCCAGAGGATAAACGTGAGAGACTGCTGGAACTCCTTCAATTTGCTGAGTGAAGCTCTGGTGATCAGCGTTGTGAAGACTAACAGGCTTTTTGGCAGGCTCTTGGTATATGGCTTCAGCTGACATATCAACCTCTAGCAAGAATATATGATGGTTGCGAGCAGAAGGCTGATAGGTGATAGCTGAATGAAGCTTCATGAGGCGCAATATCCATGGAGCATAGAACTTGAGACCAAACATATCAGAGCCAGACACATCCAACTATCGGATGAAGAAATCTTGAGCATTGAAGCTGATGCCATTGAAGATATAGAAGACCAATGTCTTCATTATGCCTTCAAGCTTGGCTGATGAAGAATGCCCTTTGACAGGCCATAGAGTACGCCTGATAATATGATAGATGGTTCATGGCAGATACTCTTGGTCTTCAACAAAGAATTCCTTTGGATATTCAGCATCGCTGGGCAAAGGCTTCATCATGCTCAGCATTTGGCTCATGTTGGGCTTGCGCTTCTGAAAGATACTCTCCAAAGCTTGATTGTGCAATTGACAGCCAGGTTCATACAATTCTCCTGGAGTCGGCAGGCCAGTAAGCTCAATGAGATCAAAGGCTTTGGCTTCATGATGGACATTGCCTGTCATCCACTCAAGGACCCATGTCTTCGGATCCCTGCTGTAGCCTCGAATGTGAAGGGTTGCATAGAATTGGAGAAGCAGCTCTTCATTCCAATGCTCCTTGTCGGTCACAAAGTTGAGCAGGCCAGCATCACGGAAGCAATCAAGAGCTTCCTCCAGACAAGGTAGTCCAGCAATAGCTTCAGTGTCAAGGCGCATATGAGGGAAAATGCGCCCTTGATCATAGAGTACTCTTGAGTAATAACTGCGCTGCTGATGGCTCCAGAACCTATCTGATCATATTCTTGGCTTGGAATAGGGGTTCTTGGCGCTATCAAAGAATGTGTTGTGCGCAGTGAAGCTATTGGCATTGAAGGACCCTTGAGAGGTGGCAATACTTGGAAACCTTGACAGTCTTGGCTTAGGAATCTGAACTTGAGGCCTGTGGTCAACATGATGGTCAAATTGAGGACCAGCAGCATGCGGTCCAGCAGCAGGTGGTGGAGTCAGAATGGTCCATCAGACAGAGATGAGCTGATCATCTTGGTTGTAAGCTTGCTCAATGGTGTGGGGCCTTGGAGGCGGAACAGGAGTAGAGGCAGGGGCTTCAGGCTGCTGATTTGCTTCAGGTGCAGCACTTGCTTCAGGCGCCATTACTTCAGGCACCACTATGACTTCATGTGCCACATTGGCTTCAGCCATGACCATGTCCTTGGCTTCAGTGTTGGTGGTGGCAGCCTCAGAATTTGTAACCTCCACTTTAGGAGCTGGAGGGTCGGACACGTTCTCCTCGAGAACAGGGGGTGTGGCAGCACGTGCTTCTTCTTCTTGTGGTTGTTCTTCTTCGGCTGATGCAGCCGGAATATCTTCAGCCGCTTTGGCTTCAGATTCTGAGAGGTTCACAGTAAGAGTAGCTTCAGGAACTGATTGTTGCTATTCTCCTTCTGGAACACTTGGGGTAACGATTTGAGGCCTTGGTCCTTTGCGAAGCCTACGAAATGCTAGCGACGCCTGAGGGGATGGAGTTGGGTGGACCTCAAAATCTTCATCTTCAAGCACCGAACTGGTGACTTTAGTTGGGGAGTTGATGGTGTATCTTGTGGGTGATCAGCCCACAAGTCATCCTGTGCAATTGGTGTCAATGGACGATCAATTTTGATGCGTTCGCTGTTCGTAAGAACAGGCGAAGATTCCATGTTGTACTCGATCTGAGGAAGGACTACATCATTTTCAACATTCTCATGAGGACCAATGTCTTCAGCTGCGGTGGGGTCAACAGCTGGAATGTCTTCAGCCTCTGTGGGAGCAGGCTCATGAACTGTCATGCGACGTTCTCGGTGTGTAGATGTGGGACGCAACTGATATGGGCTCGACAAAGATGGGCTGTGTGGAAGCAGACTTGTCCTTCTTTGTCTTGCGCTTCTTGGTGGGTGGAGCATCATCAGTTGTTTGCTTGCGCTTGCGAGCTTTAGCTTCAGCCACCTTTGTCTTCTTGAGCTCGGAAGCACCTGGGGTGACCTTAGGCTTCGTGCCAGTCATGCTGGCAGGGAAGACAATGCTAGGCATTTCCTACCTAGATTCTTCAGCATCGGGCACATGTTGCTTCTTCTTCTTCTTGGCAGCCATCCTAGGGTCAATGCCAGGACGCCCAAGGGCCTTGCGCTTTTCAGCTTCATTATATGCTTGAACGCATTTGGCAGCCAATGCCTTGATTCGCTCACGAGAACCTTTAGCTTCTTCACGCCTCTTGCGAAAGGCTTCCTTGAGCTCATGCATCATGACCTTGAAGTTCTGGATCTCTTGGACGCTGAGCTTGTCCACATGCTTCTTGAACTGAGCCTTTTCAAAATCAATCTTTTGCTTCAGCTCAACAGTTCTCTGAGCAAGAGCTAGCTCAGAAGCAATGGCGCCATGGAAGGAGACGCTGAGGCCAACTGGAAGCTGCAGATTGTCGAAGCTGAGGTTGGGGGTGTCAAACCATTCATCAATGAAATTGTTTATCACTTCCACATGGAAGAGTGGCAAATCATTGAAGATTTCTGCATCTTGCTTGCTCTTGATCAATTGCTCTAGAGCATCATCACCTAGATCTTCATCGCTCGAGAGATCAATGGCTTCATTGGCAGTCTTTAGAACAGCGTCAGGAGTGAGAGCTGGACTGGGGTTGTGCAAGGGCTTCTTCCTTAGTTGTCTGCTCTTGGAGATGCGAGAGTGCTCCTCAGACTGCACACTTGGAGCTGGTGGTGCAATGTCCAAAGGTTTCACTCTCGAAGCAATTGGTGGAGTGGTGTTCGAAGCCTTGAATTTCTTCTTCTTCTTGGGCTTCGAAGTTCCAGGCACTTCATCAGAATCAGCGTCATCTGCAGGTTGATCCACATCCGCCCCTAGAACCCTGATGTGACTGATGAGGCCTTCTAAGTTGTAGAAAGGCCCAAACAGGTTTGGTTCAGCTTCGCGCGTGCCATCAGCACGGGGCGCAGAGGGGCCAGGATTGAAGTCCAATCCCCAGTTCTTCTTGTTCCCTTTGGCTGAGTTCTTGGCATATTGAAGATTGCGCTTGAATAAATTGTCGTCGCGACACCAGAGCAGAGAAGAAGGATCGGCGTCAGTTGGTTGTGACCCTCTGACCATGCAAGGGTAGAAGCCTTGAGCAATGGCTTCAGCTTGAGTCTTGGGTGGAAGCTTTTTGTAGGCAATATCTCCCCATGGACGCTTGATGGCATTCTTTTCAGCATACTCTTGGGTCACGAACCTGTACTTGAACCACTGTTCAGCCCAATATCTTCGAATCCATTGGATTCGTGTCTTCCTCTGATTGTAATCCTCCTCTGGATCAGTCTTGTACATCTCACTTAGATCAGGAGGAAAATCTTTAGAGGTGTTGCCACGGCACTGTTTGCCACCCTTCCTAACTGACTTGTCGGTTACCATTGGGTTCAATCTGAAAGGCTTCAAACTGAATGGCTTCAACACTGGCAAATGCTTTGGTCTGCTGGTCAGACAGGAACTGGCTTCAGGAGAGTGAATATGACGCTGCAAGAATTCTGCAAATGAATGCAGACTGTGAGAACCAAGGGATTCTCCGACGGACATGTCCCTGTGACAGCATTAGAGATGCGATGGAAGGAGAAGAGGTCATATGCATTCTCAGAAGTTTTTGAAGATAAATCAGTTTAGAAGACTTTGACCTCATAGCGCGAAGACATTCACTTATATGATGAGAGTTGGTTCCAGATTTGTACGAATTCATGAATAGGTCCAAGTGAGGAATCTAACTATGTTTGAAGCATATGTGAATGTTCTAGGCAAGATATGAGATGCAGACAGGATAGATCTATATATGTGTAGGCAGAAACTTCTTGTGGTAAAAGTGATGAATTATTCTGGATCAAGAAGATGGTAAAAAGAGAGTTTAATTTACCACACGATGAACTGCCTAGACGGAGAGGAGTTGGATGCCCAGCAGTTCGATCTTCCGTGCCCTAACTTGGCGATGGAGGACAGCTACGGCGACGGCGCAGTAGACGATGTCCGCGACCGGCGTGTAGACGGTGTCGATGAGGTTGCGGCAGCGAAGCGCTTCGTCGCCGGCGTCGTCGAGAGCTGGTGGAGGCGCTAGGGTTGGTCGAGGTGGAGAGGTGGTAGAAGAATTTTTGACCATGATGGTACGTGCATTTATAAGCATGGGAGACGGCACATCGCAATTACGCAGGTGCCCTTGGCGGTTCACATCTGAGGGACACGTGGCGGACATGTAACACATTGGGAGTTGTTCCACGATCCCACGTACGCCACGACTGTCGAAGTGGTCATTCCGGCTTCTCTGGGTTTCAGGCAGAAAGGATGGAGCATTAAAATCAGATTTAAAGTTTGTCTCCGTATCTTCTGCTGACAAGGACGCATAGAAGATATTCGACAGTTCCAACAGAATGCATATGACCTGGACAGAGAGAGTTTGAGACGAGAGAGCATAGAGAGGTTAGGGTCCGATCACATTCACTTAGTTCAAAAGATTCAAATAAGAAGACATAGCTATAAGTGAATGCTGTAGAGGGTAGAACACAGGTCTACATATGTTCTATATGAATATAAACCAAATGCGAAGACTATGCAAATGTAACGCCACAAGAAACACTTCAAACAAAGATTTGGTGGTGGCGTTACCCACCGTATAGGAAGTATTAGACCCAGACACGGCGCACAATTATCGTGGCGCTCCGAAGTCAAATTATGCGTTGATGTATTCACACTTAGACTGTAAGTCTTCATTGATTGAAGATATACTTTACTTCGTGTGTTGCACATCTAAGTCATCAATATGCATAAGTGTTAGGATGTGTGCCTGATTACAGGACATTTGAGGATTCTAAGATAATTTAGCTCACACCGCAACTTGCAAAACCTTTTCTCATCCAAGGGCTTTGTGAAGATATCTGCCAGTTGCTCTTCAGTGTTGACGTGTATGATATAAATATCTTCCTTCATGACATGATCTCTGAGAAAGTGATGACGAATTTCAGTGTGCTTTGTCTTCGAGTGCTGAACTGGGTTGTTGGCAATCTTGATGGTGCTTTCAGTGTCGCGGTAGAGTGGCACATGCTTCAGATGGACACCATAGTCCTTGAGTGTTTGCTTCATCAAGAGAAGCTGAGCGCAGCAAGATCCAGCAGCAATGTATTCAGATTCAGCAGTGGAGAGTGATACACAGTTCTGCTTCTTTGAAGACCAACAAACAAGAGATCGTCCTAGAAAGTGACATGTGCCTGATGTAGACTTACGATCAAATTTGTCACCAGCATAATCAGCATGTCAGAATCCAACTAGATCAAACGCTGAGCCCTTTGGATACCATAATCCTAGTGTTGGGGTGTAAGCCAAATATCGAAGTATTCGCTTCACAGCTAAGTGATGCGACTCCTTTGGTGCCGCTTGATATCGAGCACACATGCAAACACTAAGCATGATATCTGGCCTAGATGCACATAAATAAAGCAAAGAACCAATCATGGAGCGGTATACCTTTTGATCGAACTCTTTACCATTGGCATCGGGACCCAGATGGTGTTTAGCTCGCATAGGCGTCGAGTACCCTTTGCAGTCTTGCATTCCAAACTTCTTCAGGCTGTCTTTGAGGTACTTCTCTTGAGATATGAAAATGCCATTGCTTTGCTGACGAATTTGAACACCAAGGAAGAACTTCAGCTCACCCATCATGGACATCTGATATTGCTCTTTGTAAGTGCATCTAGTGCCACCCCTAGTTGGTTTTGGAGTATTGACGACAAACCTGGTTGAGGGACTAATGTGTTTGTGAGAATTGTAGGATAACACAGGTAGTAGTCCCTCATTGATTCGGTTTACCTACCGGAGATGACCCCTAAAAATGTATGAAGACATTGACATCAGTGGTGGTATATGAAGATAATCCTATTGAAGACTATGACAAGAGAAGACATTGTGTGAAGACTATGGAGAGCGAAGACTTAGACGTTTCGTTGTTTCCTTTTCTTCTTTGTTGAGTCATAGGTACCACCATACTGTTAAGTGGGGTCCAAGTGATCTAAGTCAGAGTGACTGAAGTGATGCTCAACCAAATCCTATGTCTTCGAGCGAAGACAATGAGAGCAAACCTTATCCAGAGTTGGATGAGTCAGCTTTACTTGTAGCCCAAGTAAAGTAGTCGTGTGAGTGTTTGAAATCTGAGCGTTGGAACACGTGTCAGTTCCTTAGTGACCCAGGGTCACTTCGGACAAATCAGGTCGGGTTGCCCAGTGGCTATAAATAGCCCACCCCCTACACCATAAATTGGTGGCTGCTCAGAGTTATTACACGGCTTTTGTCGTTTCAGAGAAACCCTCCTCCGAAGCTTTTGAGAGAGAAATCCTTGCGAGGACAAAGCCAAAACACCAAGAGCCAAAGAGTGTTAGGCATCACTGAAGTCTTTCTGTCTATGTGACCTGAAGACTTATTACACTTGAGGACTGTGTTTCCTCCAGCCGGTTAGGCGTCGCGTTATGAGCATCCAAGAGTCATTGTGGATCGCCGGTGAACGAAGTTTGTGAAGGTTTGGAAGTCTACCTTGAAGACTTACCAGAGTGATTGGGCGAGGACTAGGTGTCCTTTGCTCAAGGGGAATAAGGTGAAGACACGGTCTTCTGAGTTGAATCTCAGCCTCCCTAACCAGACGTACAGTTGTCACAGTAACTGGAACTGGTCTAACAAATCACTGTCCTCCTCCAGCTACTGGTTCTATCCTTTCCTTCCCTTTATTTACTGTCTTATGTTGTGAAGTCATTGCCTGCTTGCCTTATCTGATTGACTTCACTAAGTATCTACTTGTTCTGATTGGCTTCATTCCTTCTTCCATCTTGATCCCTACTGCCTAGCTGCTATTAGTCTTCGTGCTTTCACTTCATTGAATACATGACTATGGCTTGTCTCGTGTAGTCTACTTTCCGCTGCATACTAATAGGATTGAATTTATCTTTGTCTTCAAAACTACCATGTTTGGAAGTATTTCATAAAAATCGCCTATTCACCCCCCCTCTAGTCGATATACTGCACTTTCAATTGGTATCAAAGCAAGGTACTCCCTTGTTCTGTGTGATTTGGTTTAACCACCTGGAGTTTTAGCTATGTCGACTGCAGGGATAATTAAAGTCTCCGCTGCGTGCCCCGTATTTGATGGCATCGAATATCCCTACTAGAAGAACAAGATGCGCATGCACCTTGAAGCCATTGACGTGGCCCCAAGATTGGTGAAGGTATCACCCCTGGTGATGTCAAGAGGCTCGTTCAACTTGATTCAACGGCCAAGAACATCATCTGTGGTCATCTGACCAAAGGACAGTATGGTCATGTAAGTGCTCTGGAAATGTCAAAGGAAGTCTGAGACTGGCTTTCAAAGGTCAACGAAGGAGTCTCAACCCAGAGAGATCAAAGGATCAGCGTCCTTCACAATCACTTCAATCGCTTCAAGAGACATGACAATGAGAATGTCCAGCACACATTCGATCGTCTCACTGACATCACTAATGAGCTTCAAGAACTTGGCGCCACTGAGATCACCAAGCATGAAATCGTCAAGACTCTCTTGAGATCACTCGACAGCTCATTTGATATTCTTGCCCTGATGATTCAAGAATGCTCTGACTTCAAGACTCTCGATCCATCTGACATACTTGAGAGGCTCAACACACATGAGTTCCAGCTATCTGAGAAACGTGACATATATGGTCCCAACTATGGCCGATCTCGCGCCTTAAAGGCAAAGGCTGTTTCTTCATATGAAGAAGAATCTGATTGTAGTTCTAATGATCCTGAAGACATTGGAAAGGAGCTTGCCATGCTTGTGAAGAAGTTCCAGAAATTCACTAGGAAGAAAGGCTTCAGAAAGTATTCACGATCCAGCTCAAGAAATGATGAAGCATCCACCCATGACTACAAGAAGAGAACATGTCATAAGTGCAAGAGACCTGGTCACTACATCTCTGAGTGTCCTCAGTGGGATAATGAGAAGAAGAAGAAGAAGAGCAAGGAATATGATTCTGATAACAAGAAAACGAAGAAATACTCAAAGTCTTCTTCCAAGTCTTCATCAAAGTATTCATCACACAAGAAGAATTCATCTGGCAAGGCTCGTGCATTTGTTGGCAAGGAGATGAATTCAGAGGAGGAGTCTGCTTCTGAAGAGGCGGCATCTTCAACTCTGAAGACAATGGCCCCGTCCCCAGCATTGATGATGAGGACGACGACTCTGCTCCCACCTACTGCTTCATGGCACGCGGTGCTAAGGTAAAATCACGCGATGCTTACTTTCAAACATCTAGTGAAGATGACTCTGATTGTGAATCAAAACCTAGCTACAAAACACTTGCTAAAATTGCCAGTGAATAGCAGAAAGCCATGGAACATATTCAAAAACTGTTAGACAAAAGCGATGACCTGTTGGACGTGGAAATGACCCGTTCTCAGTCCTTAATTGAAGACATAAAAAATATTCATGTTAAGTACAATGAACTTGAAGGTCTTTATGAATAGCTCTCAAAAACTCATGAAAAGCTTTCCCATGATTACATTCAAAGGAAGCGAGAACTTGAGAAATTGAAAGCGGCTCATGAAGATCTTCAAAAAGAAAATGAATCACTCCGCGCACAACTGATCATCTCCACTCACGAAGAGTTTGAACCACCATGTTTAAAATGCATTGAACGTGATAACGCTACATCTGTTGCTGAATGTTCTACTGCTGCCACTGTTGCAATATCTTCAACTACTGATGTGGTAACTAACCCCTCTGCTGAGGATACCACTACTATTGCTGATGAAAATGCTAGGTTGAAGACTTTGCTTGAAATAGGGATGTACAAAAGCCTCAAAGGGCATCAGACTCTATTTGATGTCCTCAAAAAGCAGATACTGAACTGAAACCCTAGGAAAGAGGGTGTTGGGTTCGACAGGAAAATGAATGTTGATGGTTCATACTGGAAGCCTGAGCAGTATCCCAAAACCACATGGGTTGCTGCAAAGGAACCTTCAGTGGATCCATCTACCCTATCTGGCTTCACTTGTAGTAATCCTCTTATCATTGATGAATCTTTGATGCAAACTATAAACTTTTTAAGAATCAAAATGGTGAAGTGTTTGCCAGGTACATAGGTACTAACTACAGGAATGGCCCCCCTATGAAGAAGATCTGGGTACCCAAAGGTTGTCTTGAGAAACTTCCAGCAAATGTTACCATGACACCTCTTGGTAAGAAGACAAACCTCGGACCAAAGGCTTCATATGGTCCTAAGGCTTCATACTGACAAAGGACTCACCTGAGTCACCCTAACGCGAATGTTTTGCAGGGAAACCATACTCAGACGCATGAATATGAGCGTGTTTCTTCAAACCTCTATATTCATAAAACAAAGAATTTTTCTGCCTATTCTTATGAGTATTATTCTCCTCCTGCAAGATTATTTGCTAGGGCTCCAAAGCCAAAATTCTCAGATGCTGCTCTTAAACTCATTGCATCTAAACCACCCCTGAAGATGTGGGTGGTTAAGAAGAACTAACTTTCTCTTATAGGGAAAGGTCTCCAGCCGAAAATCAAAGGCGTCTGATGCTACTGCTGGGGACCTAAAACACTTGTAGGGCACAAGATCAAATGCCCAAAATGACTTACTGCTCATACTGCTCATGAATCACTTGCTAATCATCTTGTCAGTCCTAACTTGGGTCTAAGCTTTCATAATCCACTTATACGTCAAATGTTTATGCTTCATAATGGCTTTTGGTGAAGCCTATCCTCCTAACTGCATTGTAGGGAGTGACACCAAATTCTTCAGAATGGATTATGGACAGCGGATGCACAAATCATATGACTGGAGATCGAAATCTTCTCATGGACTCAACCTTACTGTACAAGACTGAAGTGCAAGATGTCTTCAGACGCTTCGCCAACCGTGCCATGAACAACTATGGCGTCAAGATCAAGCATATCAGAAGTGAAAATGGCACTAAGTTCAAGAACACTGGCCTTGATCTTTATTTGGATACAATGGAAATCACTCATGAATTCTCAGTCCCTTATACACCTCAACAAAATGGGATCGTTGAGCGCAAGACCAAAACTCTAATTGAGATGGCTCGAACAATGCTTGATGAATACAAGACACCAAGAAGGTTCTGGCCCGAAGCTATTGATACTGCATGCCATATCATCAACCGTGTTTATCTTCACAAGCTTCTGAAGAAAACGTCCTATGAACTCCTCACTGGAAAGAAGCCTAACCTAAGTTACTTCAGAGTATTTGGAGCTAAGTGCTGGATCAAGGATCCACATCACAAGTCAAAGTTTGCACCAAGCACATGAAGGCTTCATGCTCGGATATGGAAAGGACTCACACTCCTACAGAGTCTTCAACATCTTTCTCTATAAAATAGTTGAAACTGTGGATGTGCGGTTTGATGAGACAAATGGTTCACAAAGAGAGACGCTACCAAATGTGCTAGATGAGGCTTCACCAAATGAATCTATCAAGCTAATGAGAACCGGTGAGATCATGCCTTCTGAAGCACAACCTGACGATGAACTCATCATCTCTGCTCCAAATCAGCCTGACGACAATGCTCAGCCTGAAGAAAACCCTCCTGACGATGACAATGTACGGCAAGAGCAAAATCTTCGTCCAACTCATCCTCGTATTGCAAATGAAGTACAAATTGAGAAGATAATTGACAGCATAAATGCTCCTGGTCCACTTACTCGTTCAAGAGCAACACAACTTGCAAATTTCTGTGGGCACTTTGCATTTTTCTCAATATCTGAACCCAAGAAAGTTGCTGAAGATTTTATGGAACCCGAATGGATTCAAGCAATGCAAGAAGAGCTTCAAAAGTTTGAGCTGAACAACATGTGGGAACTTGTCAAGCGTCCTGACCCTCGCAAGCACAACATAATATGCACAAAATGGATCTATCGCAACAAGAAAGATGAGCATGGTCAAGTGGTCAGAAACAAAGCTCGTCTCGTTGCTCAAGGATACACTCAAGTTGAAGGGATTGACTTCGATGAAACATTTGCTCCTGTGGCTAGACTTGAAGCTATTCGTATACTGCTAGCCTATGCAAATCATCACAACATACTTCTGTATCAAATGGATGTAAAGAGTGCATTTCTCAATGGAAGGATTGAAGAAGAGGTGTATCTTGCACAACCACCTGGCTTTGAAGATCCAAAACATCCTGATATGGTATACAAACTCAACAAGGCACTGTATGGCCTCAAACAAGCGCCTCGTGCTTGGTATGACACACTCAAAAACTTCCTGAAGACCAAAGGCTTCAAACCTGGATCCCTAGATCCCACACTCTTCACGAAGACATATGATGATGAACTATTTGTCTGCCAAATCTATGTGGACGACATTATCTTCGGCTGCACTGACAAAAGATACAGTGATGAGTTTGGTCACATGATGCAAGAGCAATATCAGATGTCCATGATGGGTGAGCTGAAGTTCTTCTTTGGTCTTCAAATTTGTCAGCAAAGCAACGGCATCTTCATATCTCAAGAGAAGTACCTTAAAGACTGCCCGAAGAAGTTTGGAATGCAAGACTGCAAAGGGTACTCGACGCCTATGCCTGCCAAACACCATCTGGGTCCTGACGCAAATGGTAAAGAGTTTGATCAACAGGTATACCGCTCCATGAATGGTTCTTTGCTTTATTTATGTGCATCTAGGCTAGATATTATGCTTAGTGTTTGCATGTGTGCTCGATATCAAGCGGCACCAAAGGAGTCGCATCACTTAGCTCTGAAACGAATACTTCGATATTTGGCTTACACCCCAACACTAGGATTATGGTATCCAAAGGGCTCAGAGTTTGATCTAGTTGGATTCTCATATGCTGATTATGCTGGTGACAAAGTTGATCGCAAGTCTACATCAGGCACATGTCGCTTTCTAGGACGATCTCTTGTCTGTTGGTCTTCAAAGAAGCAGAACTGTGTATCACTCTCCACTTCTGAATCTGAATACATTGCTGCTGGATCTTGTTGCGCTCAGCTTCTCTGGATGAAGCAAACGCTCAAGGACTATGGTTTCTATCTGAAGCATGTGCCACTCTACTACGATAATGAAAGCGCTATCAAGATTACCAACAACCCAGTTCAGCACTCGAAGACAAAGCACATTGAAATTCGCATCACTTTCTCACAGATCATGTCATGAAGGAAGATATTGATATCATACACGTCAACACTGAAGAGCAACTGGCAGATATCTTCACAAAGCACTTGGATGAGAAAAGGTTTTGCAAGTTGCGGTGTGAGCTAAATATCTTAGAATCCTCAAATGTCCTGTAATCAGGCACACATCCTAACACTTATGCAAATTGATGACTTAGATGTGCAACACACGAAGTAAAGTATATCTTCAATCAATGAAGACTTACATTCTAAGTGTGAATACATTAACATGGAAATTGACTTCAGAGCGCCACGATAATTGTGCGCCGTGTCTGGGTCTAATACTTCCTATATGGTGGGTAACGCCACCACCAAATCCTTGTTTGAAGTGTTTTTCATGGCGTTACATTTGCAAAGTCTTCACACTTGGTTTATCTTCATTTAGGATATATATTGTCACAACACAACCCTAGTTCTGGTATGCACTAGGCTAGTCTTGATGTTTGCATCATGTTTAAAATTCAAATGAAATTGAATTGAGGACATGTGAAAGCCTCAGAAATATTTTTGAAAATGACCCAGATATAAATTGCTCCAAAAAGGTCCAAGAAAATGTTCATGTTGCTCTCTGAACATATTGGTTAGAGATAAAAATCAAACCAATATTATTAGGAGCTCATAAGTATTTATTTTGGGCATTTGGAATTGATGCAATAGTTATTTGCTTGGATATATATATTTATTATATATTTATATATGTCCAAAATTCTGATTTTTATTTTGAGGGGTTTTGGATTAATTCCTAGGTCCCTGCAAAAAAAATGTCAGAAGTTTTTAAATGATTTAGTTTAAATCAAACAAATGTCAGAAAAATAGAAAACAGAAAAGGAAAGGAAAACTTACCTTACCCGGGCCACTTGCTGGCTTGGCACTGGGCCGGCCTAGCTGCCAGTCCTCGTCCTCCTGGTGACGACAGGAGGCACGGGCACGCGCCCGCCGCTCCCGCGCATGGCCGCCACGCCTCCTGCCTGCCTGCTCTCTCCCTCGCCGCTCTGGACGCCTGGAAGACGCCACGCGACGCCACGCACCTCCCCAAGCCTCTCTGGCTCTCTCTCGTCGCCCCTCCCCTCCTCTGTCTCCCTCTCTCCGCTCGTACATGAGCGCGTCGTCGCCGCCGTTCGCCGTTGCCATAGCCACCGCCTCCCCCACGCCTCTCCGACGAGCCCCCGAGCTCCGCCTCGCTGCCGTGCACCTCCACGCCGAACCACAGGACCCGGGACGCCCTGAGGCCTCGTCCTCGAGCTCGTCCTCACCGTCGGCCGCCGTGGATCCCCCTCGCAGCCCCGACCGCTCCAGGACCTCCCCGAGCTCGCCGTTCGTCGTGTTGCAATCGCCGTGAGCTCCTCCTTCTTTTCCCCATGTCCCCTCACTCTCGCGCGTGCTTTAGCCCCGATCCCCTCCGTGACCGCAAGCTCACCACCGCCGGCGATGCCGCCGCCGTGTCCACAGCCACACACGCTCAAAACCGAGAACGTCCCCGCACTTAGTGCTTCACTAGGAGGCCGTATCACCCAGCCATTCGCCTCCCCGTGCCCCGTAGCTCCGTTTCCAACAAGGGCCAAACTCCGGCGCCGCCGCGAGCTCGTTTCCGGTGAGCTCCGGCCGCCTTAGCTACTGCTGCTTGCTGGAACGGGCGCGGGTGAGCTCCGGCTCCCCGTAGCTGGTCTCCGCTGCGCAAAAGACCGCCGAAACGGCGATCCCGAGCGCCCTCCGCCGCGTTTGCTGCCGCCGGCGGCTAAACGCCGGCGTGTAAGCCAGGTGTTGACCAGGATTTGACCCCCTGGTCGATGACAGGCGGGCCCCACCCCTCCAGTTAGTTGACCGTTTAGTTTTAATTAAGTAATTATGTTAATTAGATTAGCCACTGACATGTGGGCCCAGCCCTGCTGACTTTTTGTTAGGATTAGTTTTAGTGTTAATTAACCCAGTTAATTAACTGAGTCACTGACTAGTGGACCCCACTGTCAGGTTTGACTTTGGTCAGCCTGGTTGACCTGCTGACGTCATGCTTGGGTCATGCTGATGCAGTATTCCAGTTCTGGAATTTAAATAAATCTTAAATGATTTATTTATTTCAGAAATTGGTTTAAACTTCAAAAAATCACAGAAATACAACCGTAGCTCAGAATGAAATAGTTTATATATGAAAAATTATCAGAAAAATTCAATCTATCCATCTGTACCATTTTCATGCATGACAAATGAAGTTATACCTACTGTTTATAAGAAAACACATAAATGGCATTTAAAAATGCTTATTTTAGAGTTGCATTTGAACCCTTGGTTCAAATGGAATTCAAACAAATAAAATGCTAGTTGCATTAGCTCAAACAACATCATAACTTCATGCCATATTCATGCATCATATTGTTGCATATGCTTGTGTTTGATTGCTGGCATCGTCCTTCTCGATAGGTTCTGCTCCGGAGACCGTTCCAGAGTACCTGTTAGAGGAGCAGTGCTCTACACGTTGTTATACCAGGCAAGCAAACCCCTTTGTTCATTCCGATACAATCCTACTCTCTCGCTCCTGCTCCCTGTTATTACATTAGGACAACAACGATTCAACTGCTACTTTATGCTGCGGTAGTTGAACCCATTCCTTTGCATGACCTGTCATTGCCACAGTAAATAGTTAAAACCCACTAGCATGTGTAGGAGTTGATTGAAGCCATGTTGTGTTCTTACCATGCCTTGCTCGCTATTGCTTAGAGTATGTCAGGTCTGATTCATTGGGAATGAATTGGAGTGAAGTGATATGTTCTGATGCTGAGCGTTAAGTGTGTGAACACGATTTGATAAAGGTAGCGGTGAGAGGCCATGTAGGAGTACATGGTGGGTTGTCTCACTGGAACCGTCCTTAAGCACTAAGTTCTGTGTATGTTGTCCAATGACTAGCTACTACCACACATTGGGTTCCGGTAACTCGACACCTCTCGGCTTATTAATCAACTTGATCTCTGTCCAGGAGTCGCAACTAGTTTCTGGTGTTTGTAGGTAGTGTTATTTCTCTACCAAGTGGCACCTGGCAGGGTGGGCTTGGGACAGACTAGGCACACGTGGCCCGGTGTACCGAGTGGCACCCGGATGGTGGGCTCGGGAACCCTGTACACATCGTTTGGGGCAGTGATGGAAACCTCGGTCGGACTCCCTTGCGGATGGAACCCGAATAGCCGATAAACCTGGACTAGAGTCTTGTGTGGTTAGTCAGGTCGTGGCTGACACCCTCGCCAGGCTTCCGCTTGAAGGTTGCCGAGATACACGTCATGTACATGGCGGTAAGTGGCGAGAGCGTGTGTGAAGAAGTACACCCCTGCAGGGTTTAACATGATCTAGTCGAATAGCCGAGTCCACGGTTATGGACTTCTTGGATGCTTACGTGGTACATAGACAACTGAAAGTGGATACTCTAAAATACTCAAGAAAAGTGTGAGTGCTATGGATGGCCTTCTCGTAGGGAGACGGGGATGAATCCATAGTTGTGTATTGTGTGGTGATTAGTGGACTCGTGTGCGCCACCTCAAAAGTTTTACCAGCAGTCGTAGAATAGGATAGCCACTGAGTCAAAGCTGGCTTGCTGCAACTAAACCCCACTATGCCTTCTTGATACAAATGCATGTATGATAGGATCTGATGTAAGTCGGGCTGAGTACCTTTGTACTCATGTTTGCTTAATTTATGTTTTGCAGATGAGACTTATGTCTCTCTAGTAGTTCCGCTTGGACTTCGACAAGTAGCTTGTTACCTCAGCTACGATCTTGGATGAGTGTTGTAGATAGTCAGGCTCTTCAGCCTTTTTCATTTGTAGATGTCTGTACTCAGACATGTATGCTTCCGCTTGTTGCTTGTATGCTCTGAATGTTCGGTCATGAGACCCATGTTTGTCATATCTGGCTCCTCGGAGCCTAATGAATAAATACTTGTTTCATAAAGTCTTGTTGTGATGCCATGTTGTATTTGCACATATCGAGCATATTGTGTGTATGTTATTGAAATGCTTGGTATGTGTGGGATCCGACACCTAGTTGTTTACCCTTGGTAGCCTATCTTACAGGGAAATGTCTCCTAGTGCTTCCACTAAGCCTTGGTAGCTTGCTACTGCTCCGGAACACTTAGGCTGACCGGCATGTGTCCTTCTTCGTTCCTGTGTCTGTCCCTTAGGGGAAATGTCACGCGTTGTTCCTTTAAGTCCTTGTAGCTTGCTACGACTTGGGTTCATACGTTGATGACCGACACGTTCGTTGCTGTGTCATGTATGCGTGTCTCTGTAATTTAGTGCCACTTTTGGTTTATAACTGGTCATGTCGGCCCGGGTTCTCTGTCATATGGATGCTAGCGACACTATCATATACGTGAGCCAAAATGCGCAAACGATCCCGGGCCAGGTAAGGTGGCACCCATGGGGATACCGTGCGTGAGGCCGCAAAGTGATATGGTGTGTTACATGCTAGACCGGTGTGACTTAGGATCGGGGTCCCGACAGCTTTGGTCAGAGCCTGACTGCCTGTAGGATTACCAAGCCAAACTGGTCGAAGTTGAGTCTAGAAATTCTTTAGTTATATATAATGGAATTGATTGTGGAAGGGAACGTAAGGCTCTTTTTACTCCTTATACCTCATGTCTTCTGATCTGAGTCACCCTACCTTTCCTACGAGGTTAAGGAACTAGGCTTCTTATCCGGTTATTAGGATCATGAGTTACTACTCCATAGTTCCATAGGATTGGTTGATCAGAGTCCTACTCTTGTTTTCAAGTTCTTCTGGTGTAGTTTGTTTAGTACTATCACAGAACCTTGAGTTATGATGTTGAGTTGTTGTACTACCATTTGTTAGCAGGATGTCTCATTCTGAGCATTTTACTGCCGTTATGCTGCCGGAATTATCCTAGTAGTTCGAGAGATACCCATTTCTTGTCCTACCTTCTACAGCCTGGTTAATACTGATTCCGTCCTTGGTTTCATTTCTCAGGATGTCGTCAGTTACCCGAGGTTCAGTTGTTCGTAGAAAGAACCACGGAGGTGGTAGGGATGAGGAGGATCCTCCCGACCAACCTTCGTTAGCAGAGGTCATGTTAGAGATGGAGAGGTACAAGCGAGAGTCTAACCGCTTGTTGGCACGTATTGAGGAGAACACCACACATCAGTGCAAAGAGTCAACAACCATCCATGACTTAATTCGTCTGAAACCACCCAACTTCCATCATCCCATTGAGCCACTTGATGCAGATGACTGACTCCATAGTATCACTCACAAGCTGCGTTCTGCGAACGTAGCTGAAGAGGAAAAGGTCATCTATGCCACATATCACCTGGAAGGTCCTGCTAGTCTTTGGTGGTAGAACTATGAGGACATGATTCCAGTTGGCCAGTTTCCTACCTGGAGAGATTTCACTGAGGATTTTCGCGAGCATCACATTCCTCAAGATCTCATCGATCGCAAGAGAGAAGAGTTCTGTAAAATTACCCAGGCTAAGATGGCTGTTGATGCTTACAGTAGGGAGTTTGAGAACCTTGCCTGCTATGCTACAGCAGAAGTGTCCACGGACGCCAAGAAGCAGGCTAGGTTCCAGAAGGGTCTGAACCCCAAGCTGCGTCGTGATCTTCACTTGCATCATTGCCATACATTCCTGGATCTTGTGAACAAGGCCATCAATGCAGAGACCGCTCAGCTCACTTACGAGGAGTCTCTTAAGCACACTCGTGATTTGGGATCTTGCTCCGGCACTAGTTCCCAGAAGCGCCGGATTTGGGTTCCAAATTCCGCTCTTCCACCTAGATATTCTCCGAGGCCATCTTATGAGGTGCCTCATCCAGCTCAGTCTTATGCTCCACCTAAGCCTATTGGTAAACCGCTTGTCAATGCGGGTCCACGACCTACCTCAGGGCCTTGCTTTACATGCGGAAAGCCAGGACACTATGCACGTGACTGCTCTCAGGCCAATCTTGCTCCACCCCAGCCCGAGAAGTCCGTTCTTCTTGGTAAGCCACCAGTAAGACGATCAGTGCCAATCCAGCTCCCACTAAACATGGACGTGTGCATCACGTCTCAGCTAAAGACGCTCATGATGATCCAAATGTCATTCTTGGTACACTCCTTGTCAATTGCCATCCGGCTTCAGTTCTGTTCAATACCGGAGCATCTCACTCCTTCATTTCTGAAGGCTATGCCCGTTTGCACGACATGTCATTTTGTGATATGCCAACTCCGCTTGAAATCCAAACCCCAGGGTCTAGATGGCAAAGTACCAGAATAAGCCATGGTAATGGAATCCTTGTTGACAAACTTGTATTCCTTGCCTCACGTATAGCCCTCAAGTCTTCGGATATTAACATCATCTTGGGTATGGACTGGATGACAACTCATCATGCCAAGATTTATTGTTACTCTAGGTCTGTTCAGCTTACACATCCATCTGGCAAGATAGTCACTGTCTCCACTAGAGTTGCAAAGCGTCAACTCTATTCTCTTAATGCCAGCCCCCTTCCAGACCTTGAAGATATCCCGGTAGTCCGTGACTTTCCGGATGTTTTTCCAGAGCAACTACCAGGTGTTCCACCTGACAGGGATGTAGAGTTTGTCATAGATCTTATCCCAGGAACCGTTCCAATTTCTAGGAGACCTTACAAGATGGCACCCCTAGAACTAGCTGAGCTTAAGAAACAACTTGATGAGTCCTTGCAAAAGGGTTTCATCCGTCCTAGTTCTTCTCCTTGGGCTTGTCCCGTCCTCTTCGTCAAGAAGAAGGATGGCACGGAACAGATGGTTGTAGATTATCGTCCCGTTAATTTAGTCACGATAAAGAACAAGTATCCGCTCCCCAGGATCAACGACCTGTATGATCAGCTCGTTGGATCCTCAGTCTTCTCCAAGATGGATTTGAGGTTAGGCTACCATCAAATCAAGATTAGAAACGGAGACATTCCTAAGACGGCTTTTGTCACTCGTTATGGTAAGTACGAGTACACCGTCATGTCTTTTGGTCTAACCAATGCTCCAGCCACTTTCTCCCGCTTGATGAACTCGATCTTCATGGAGTACTTAGATAAGTTCGTCGTGGTTTACCTCGATGATATTCTTATTTACTCGAAGAACGAGGAAAAGCATGCCGAACATCTTAGACTTGTTCTAGAAAAACTCAGAGAGCACCGCCTTTATGCCAAGTTCTCCAAGTGCGAATTTTGGTTGCCAGAAGTGACCTATCTCGGCCATGTAATCTCTGGTAAGGGCATTGCTGTCAATCCCGAGAGAGTTCAGGCCGTTCTTGATTGGACTCCGCCTGAAACAGTTAAACAAGTTAGGAGTTTCCTTGGTCTAGCCAGCTATTGTCGCCGCTTTGTTGAAAACTTCTCTAAAGTGTCCAAACTTCTCATGGAACTTCTCAAGAAAGATAAAAAGTTTGAGTGGTCGCCACTGTGTGAGCACAGTTTTCAGGAACTGAAAAGACGCCTGACTTCTGCTCCCATACTTGTGCCACCGGATTTCACTAAGGACTTTGTTATCTACTGTGATGCCTCACGACAGGGACTAGGTTGCATTCTTATGCAGGATCGTCATGTGATTGCCTATGCATCTCGACAGTTGCATCCACATGAGGAAAATTATCCTACACACGATCTAGAGCTTGCAGCTGTAGTCTATGCACTTAAGACATGGCGACATTACCTTCTTGGTAATCATTGCGAGATTTACACCGATCACCAGAGTCTCAAGTATATCTTCACCCAGCCAGATCTGAACCTTAGACAAAGACGTTGGTTGGAGTTGATCTCAGATTATGACTTAGGGATTACTTACACCCCAGGCAAGGCCAATGTTATGGCTGATGCTTTAAGTCGTAAGTCATATTGCAACATTCTCATGTTGCAGCAGGACCAACCACTTCTCCATGAGGAATTATGTAAGCTTAACCTTCACATTGCTCCTCACGGATTCCTTTCAACCTTGGTGGCGAAACCTACTCATATGGATCATATCATAGAAGCCCAGAAGCATGATACGGGGATTACCCGGATCAAGAGAAATATTGCCAAGGGTATTGGTAGATGTTTCTCTATGGATGATCGGGGTGTTGTGTTCTTTGAGAATCGCTTGGTGGTTCCCAAGAAGCAACATCTGCGACAACTGATCCTTAAGGAGGCTCATGAATCTCCTCTCACGATTCATCCCGGTAGTACTAAGATGTATTAGGACCTATGCCAGAGGTTCTGGTGGACTAGGATGAAGAGAGAAATTGCCGAGTTCATTGCTAAATGTGACGTTTGTCATCACGTTAAGGCAGAACATCAAAGACTTGCTCGAACCCTTCAGCCCTTAGCTATTCCTGAGTGGAAATGGGATAAAGTTGGTATGGACTTCATCACCGGCTTTCCCAGGACCAAGAGAGGGAATAATGCTATCTTCGTTGTCATTGATCGTCTGTCCAAAGTGGCTCACTTTCTACCTGTTCGAGAGAGTATCACTGCTAGTCAGCTCACTGACTTATATATTTCTCCAATAGTGTCACTTCATGGTGTTCCACTAGAGATCAATTCAGACCGTGGTAGTCTTTTCACTTCACATTTCAAGGAGAGTTTCCAGACTGCCATGGGCACCCATCTCTCCTTCAGTACCGCTTTCCACCCTCAATCAAGTGGTCAGGTGGAACGGGTCAACCAAATTCTCGAAGACATGCTTAGAGCTTGCGTTATCTTATTCGGTATGGATTGGGAGAAATGCCTTCCTTTCGCCGAGTTTGCTTATAACAATAGCTATCAATCTAGTCTCAAGAAAGCTCCTTTTGAGATACTCTACGGACGAAGATGTCGAACACCTTTGAACTGGTCAGAAACCGGTTAAAGACAATTCTTTGGACCAGATATGATTCAGGAGGCAGAAGAGCAAGTTCGCATCAAGCGTGAAAATTTGAAAACAGCTCAATCTCGTCAAAAGAGCCAGTATGATCGTCATCATAAGGAAGTGGCTTATGAAGTTGGCGACAAAGCTTATCTTCGGGTTACCCCTTTAAAGGGTACCCATCGTTTCGGTATCAAGGGCAAGTTGGCTCCTCGTTACATTGGCCCTTTTCGCATTCTCGCTAAACGAGGAGAGGTTGCCTACTAGTTGGAACTACCCCCACATCTTTCTCGAGTTCATGATGTCTTCCACGTCTCTCAACTCAGGTGTTGCTTCTCGGATCCCATCCGCGGAGTGGACCACGAAACGCTTGATCTCCAAGATAACCTCACATATCGATAGTATCACGTTCGCATTTTGGATCAAGCAGAGCATGTCACTCGACGTCATAACATCAAGTTTCTCAAGGTTCAGTGGTCTCATCATTCCGAGAGAGAAGCTACTTGGGAGCGAGAAGATCGTCTCCGACTGGAGTACCCCACCTTCTTTCCGCCGACTCCTGAATCTCGGGACGAGATTCTTTCGAGTGGGGGCGAGTTGTCACAACACAACCCTAGTTTTGGTATGCACTAGGCTAGTCTTGCTGTTTGTATCATGTTTAAAATTCAAATGAAATTGAATTGAGGACATGTGAAAGCCTTAGAAATATTTTTGAAAATGACCCAGATATAAATTGATCCAAAAAGGTCCAAGAAAGTGTTCATGTTGCTCTTTGAAAATATTGGTTAGAGATAAAAATAAAACCAATATTATAAGGAGCTCGTAAGTATTTATTTTAGGCATTTAGAATTAATGCAATAGTTATTCGCTTGGATATATATATTTATTATATATTTATATATGTCCAAAATTCTGATTTTTGTTTTGAGGGGTTTTGGATTAATTCCTAGGTCCCTGCAAAAAAAATGTCAGAAGTTTTTAAATGATTTAGTTTAAATCAAACAAATGTCAGAAAAATAGAAAACAGAAAAGGAAAGGAAAACTTACCTTACCTAGGCCACTTGCTGGCCTGGCACTGGGCCGGCCCAGCTGCCAGTCCTCGTCCTCCTGGCGATGACAGGAGGCAGGGGCACGCACCCGCCGCTCCCGCGCATGGCCGCCACGCCTCCTGCCTGCCTGCTCTCTCCCTCGCCGCTCTGGACGCCTGGAAGACGCCACGCGACGCCATGCACCTCCCCAAGCCTCTCTGGCTCTCTCTCGTCGCCCCTCCCCTCCTCTGTCTCCCTCTCTCCGCTCGGACCTGAGCGCGTCCTCACCGCCGTTCGCCGTTGCCATAGCCACCGCCTCCCCCTCGCCTCTCCGACGAGCCCTCGAGCTCCGCCTCGCTGCCGTGCACCTCCACGCCGAACCGCAGGACCCCGGACGCCCTGAGGCCTCGTCCTCGAGCTCGTCCTCACCGCCGGCCGCCGTGGATCCCCCTCGCCGCCCCGACCGCTCCAGGACCTCCCCGAGCTCGCCGTTTGTCGCGTTGCAATCGCCGTGAGCTCCTCCTTCTTTTCCCTATGTCCCCTCACTGTCGCGCGTGCTTTAGCCCCGATCTCCTCCGTGACCGCAAGCTTACCGCCACCGGCGATGCCGCCGCCGTGGCCACAGCCACGCACGCTCAAAACCGAGCACGTCCCCGCACTCAGTGCTTCACCAGGAGGCCGTATCACCCAGCCGTTCGCCTCCCCGTGCCCCGTAGCTCCGTTTCCGACGAGGGCCGAACTCCGGCGCCACCGCGAGCTCGTTTCCGGCGAGGTCCGGCCGCCTTTGCTGCTGCTTGCTGGAACGGGCATGGGTGAGCCCCGGCTCCCCGTAGCTGGTCTCCGCTGCGCAAAAGAGTGCCGGAACGGCGATCCCGAGCGCCCTCCGCCGTGTTTGCTGCCGCTGGCGGCTAAACGCCGGCGTGTTAGCCGGGGGTTGACCAGGATTTGACCCCCTGGGTCAATGACAGGCGGGCCCCACCCCTCCAGTTAGTTGACCGTTTAGTTTTTATTAAGTAATTTTGTTAATTAGATTAGCCACTGACATGTGGGCCCAGCCCTGCTGACTTTTTGTTAGGATTAGTTTTAGTGTTAATTAACCCAGTTAATTAACTGATTCACTGACCAGTGGACCCCACTGCCAGGTTTGACTCTGGTCAGCCTAGTTGACCTGCTGACGTCATGCTTGGGTCATGCTGACGCAGTATTCCAGTTCTGGAATTTAAATAAATCTTAAAGATTTATTTATTTCAGAAATTGGTTTAAACTTCAAAAAATCACAGAAATTCAACCGTAGCTCAGAATGAAATAATTTATATATGAAAAATTATCATAAAAATTCAATCTATCCATCTCTACCATTTTCATGCATGACAAATGAAGTTATACCTACTGTTTATATGAAAACACATAAATGGCATTTAAAAATGCTTATTTTAGAGTTGCATTTGAACCCTTGGTTCAAATGGAATTCAACCAAATAAAATGCTAGTTGCATTAGCTCAAACAACATCATAGCTTCATGCCATATTCATGCATCATATTGTTGCATATGCTTGTGTTTGATTGCTGGCACCGTCCTTCTCGATAGGTTCTGCTCCGGAGACCGTTCCACAGTACCTATCAGAGGAGTAGTGCTCTACACGTTGTTATACCAGGCAAGCAAACCCCTTTGTTCATTCCGATACAATCCTACTCTCTCGCTCCTGCTCCCTATTATTGCATTAGGACAACAACGATTCAACTGCTACTTTATGATGCGGTAGTTGAACCCATTTGTCGGGGAAACTGACCGCCCACGAACACCTATGGGACCGGAGCCCCTTCCACGGTACGGCAAGGGAGCGGAGGGAGCACAGAGAGCACATCGAGGGGCACACACGGGCAGTTTACCCAGGTTCGGGCCGCGCGGACGCGTAAAACCCTACTCCTGCTTTAGTTGTATTGAGTTCTCGGGCTCGGGAGCTTGAAGATCTACAGTACTAGCTACACCGAGCGTAGGAGTGATCGAGTTTCTGGAATCGAACCCCCTCTACGTTGTGCATGGGCCTCCTTTTATAGCTCAAAGGGGTCACCGACAGGTGTCAACGTAGAGGAGGGTAAAAGTGGAAAATTGGTGGTAGATGGAATAGTGCATGAACAATGTATGCATAGTGTTTTATACCTAACTCAAACGGTGGGGGACAAGGGTATTGAATGCCCGTCGCCGTCACCCCAAAAGCGTCCGTCCATGCATCTCCGTTCGCCACGGCGATGGCCTCATCATCGTGGCCTGCCACCGTGTACCCCAGGCTGCACAGCCATCTGCCACGTGCCCCTGGAAGGGCCCCAGGGCGACGCGTGGCCAGATGAGCTGGAGCGCAAGCACACAGCGTAAGCTTCCCCCGGCAAGCACCTTGTCGGTGTTGCTATCTTGCCGGGCCCGGAAGCTTGTCGCTCTCCGGGTCCTGCCGGGGCGCACGATGCGCCACGATACACCTTCTGAGGTGCTGTTTCCTTGTCTTCCTGGCAAGCTCCTCTTGCCAGGGTCTTGTGAGAATAGAGTGGTCTTGTGCTTGGAGCAGCCTTCCCGGCAAGCTCCTCTTGCCGGGGCCTTGATCTTCTGACTTGTATACTTTGTTCTTGAATGGCATCAAAGGGGTCCAGAGTGGGCTTTGGCGGGCGCGTGGTGAGCCAGACCACGGGACGCTGCTACTGCCCGTGCACAAGTCGGGATACTAAGGTACCCCTACTTTAGTACACCGACAGGAGCCCCCGGGCCTGGGCCACACACGGTGCCGAGCGCTGTTGGGCCAGGCCCAAAACAGTGCACGGGCACACGCGGCCCACGGCGCGTCGTTCCCCACTCCGCATCCACCGCACCTCTCCCTAACGGCACGCGTCGATTGCGGCGTCATGGGAGAGATCGTGGCCTGCTTCTTTTAATGGGAAATGCGGAACGTCCCCCACTTCCCCCTTAAAAGCAGAGGAAACAGGGGCGGTTTCCCTCCATTGCTTTCATTGTGTCTTGAATCTCCAGAAACCCTCGCCGCTCTCTGCCTTCCCAAAGGTCGACAGAGAGCCGAGCTCCACCCTTCCTCCGCCGTCCCCAGCATCCGCGGCGCCGTCGACTTCCCCCCGCCGTCCCCGCCATGGCCCCGAAGAGCGACAAGGCGAAGAGCGACAAGGCGAAGAAGGAGAAGTCCGAGAAGGCGGCGAAGCTGGCAGCCATGCGGAGAAGGATGGTGGTCTTCCTGCCGAGGCTCGGCCCGAGGGAACTGCGGGACAAGTACTACCTGTTCTGGGCGAGGGAGACGAAGGCTCACCCTCGCACCAGAGTCCTCCCCGCCGTAGCCGTCGACATGTACCCGGGAGGTTACCACTTCTTCGCTTTGTTCTTCCATTGCGGCCTCTGTCCTTCGTATTCAGAGTTTTTCTGCGATGTGATGAACACATATGGATTCCACCTCTTAGATTTCACCCCGAATGTCGTCCTCACTTTGGCCGTTTTCGCACATCTGTGCGAAAACTATGTCGGGGTCCACCCAAACGTAGCCCTCTTCCGCCACTTCTTCACACCTAGAGTAGAATCCAGATCTCCACTTTCCGGCGGTATCTCTTGGATCTTCAGGCTCGGCAAGAAGGAGGCGTACTTGATCGGAGAGCTCCGTGGCAAGTGGGAAGAGTGGAGGGTTGATTGGTGCTGGGTCATGGAAGATGAACCCGAGCAGTTTACCTCGCCGCGCCGGACTGCAATAGTGCGCGGCAAGGATTGGAGTGACTTGGCCCCGGAGGATGACAAGCTGCAGATTGCCCTCACTAGGATCCTTCGCCTCCGGGCCGCCAACCTTACTGTAGGTGAAGTTGGGGCTCACTTCCTCCGCCGCCGCATTGCCCCTCTGCAGGAAAGGAAGAGGCCTGCCTGGGAGTTTGGCAACGCAGCAGACCGCATGAGGCTGCGCCCCGGGCTGAATTATAACTTCACTGTCTTGGAACTCAAGGGGATGGTCCGGGAGCTGTTCAAACATGACCCCAAGCACAAGGAGTGGTTCACCCCGTCCCGGGGAGTAGTTCCATTGTGTAACAATACTGCCCTTAGTGCCATCCGCGCGGCAATGCCCGAGTGTGACTCCCACGGGGTTGTTCCTACTTGGCTAACGCCTTCGGCAGAGACCGTGCAGACCTTCTTCGACAGTCTGGTTGAACGGCCGCGCAACCCCGATGAGAGGAAAGGGCTCACCCGGGAGACCACCGAGCGAGATGTGGAATATATAGCCACCAGGATGGAGGAGGCCGCTGCAGCTGCGGCTGCAGGTGAATTTGGGTACACTGTGGACGAAGCAGAAGCAGCGGACGCAGTGAGCCAGGCCGAGGAGGCGGAAATCCTCAAGCTGTTGAAGATTGCGCCCGAGGAGTTCGCCGGCGAGCCTGCCGGGACGAGCGAGGCTGCCGGGCAGGGCTCCGAGTCCAGTGAGCCCGCCGAGGAAGACGCCGAATCGGGCGATTCTGACGAAGACTCCGGCGGGTCACTGAACCTTGACGACGATGCCTCCTCATCCTCGGAGAATTCTCCGCCACCTCCAAGTCCTCCGCCATAGCCGAAGAAGCGCCTCCGCAAGGCCACTAAGACGGCAAGGCCACCGGCGCACCGACAACAGCCGAAGCGCCGTGCGACGCGTGCCACCACGACGAGCAAGGTCGTCAAGGAGGCGCCCCGTGCCCGACCGACAAGTGAAGGGGGATCTTCCCGGAGTGGCTCTGGTGTTCCTTCCGCCCCTCGGTCCTCGGGGACGACCGGAGCGGCTCCGGAGCCCGCCAAGCGCCCGAGGGAGCCTTCTCCTCCAGCTCCTCCCGCTGGAGCACGCGAGGCGGAGTTTGACTTCTCCGCCCTCAGTTCCGACGAAGAGGAGGAAGAGTAAGTACTTGCAATTCTTATTTCCTTCGATTTTTGTTGCTTTTGTCTTGATTTCTCTTGCTTGGTTCTGATCTCGTTTGGCTTCCAGGACCTTGACCCAGAGGATGGCGAAGAGGGCCAAGATCCCCGTGGTTGACCTTGAGGACGACGAGCCCGTCGCAGCGGCAGGTGACGCGCCAGCGACAGGCCTGCCGGACTAGCCTACTGCTCCGGAGAGCAGCCCCCAGCGTAAGTCCTTTGTTCACTTTTCTGCTTGATGGGCGCGCTTGAGGTTGTTATCCTTGTTGATGTCTTGTTTGCTTATTGTCTTGCGCAGATGTGGAGCCGCAGTCGCAGGAGCACCAAGAGGCCGCCCCCGACGAGCCGCTTGTTCCACCCTCCCCGCCAAGGAGGAGCTCCCCGGCGAGGGACAGTGCTCCGCCAAGGATGGGTACTCCGCCAAGGGTGAGCACCCCGCCAAGGGCGAGCACCCCGACAAGGGTGGACACCCCGCCAAGGGAAGGCGCAAGTGGCCCTCCGCCAGCAGGGACCACTGCTACGCCGCCAAGGGAGAATTCCCCGACGAGGGACCCCGTTATCGAAGAGGCCCGCGCAGGTAAACCCTTGTACTTTCTTCTTTTTGGATTCTTCTTTTTGGATATTTGCTTGACGATTCTTTCTTTTCTTTTTCTTCTGTTAGATCCGCCCGCCCCGGAGCCGATGGAGACGGAGACCATCGCCGAGGAAGACGTGCGCGGCAATGCTGGCGACGCCACCACCGAAGGAATGGCTGGTGCTGACGAGCCAGCCACCGAGGAGACCGCCCCGACCGCTGACGCCGCGGCTGGGGAAGGGACCGGCGACCACACTGCTGGCCCGGAGGCCGCAGGAGCGCCGGACGATGCACCGGCCACCGACCCCTCTGCCCCGGCAGCTGGGTCGGGTGTCTATCTGGAGTCCGCCAACGGGGTCTTTATTCAAGTCCCGTGGGCGTCCTCATCAAGGGCACCCGCGGAGGGGGAGACCTTCGACGGAGAAGTTCTCGCCTCCGCCGGGCTGAGGATTGTCGACGCGCCCGGCAGCAGTGACGAGCCCGAAGAGAAGCAACTCCTTCGTCGACTCCTGGGCTTGTACCGGGCCAGGCAAGCTAAGTTGGAGTCCCGGGAGGCTCTGGCTACCAAGGCTGGTGCTGATCTGGAGAAGCGGGCCGCGGAGCTCCGCGCCGCCAATCAGGCGGCCCTCCGGAACTTGGCGGAGGAGCGTGAAGAGCTTGCCGGAGCACACCAAGCGTTCCTCCTCGAGAAGGCCGAGGTGGAGGAGCTGCAGCGACTAGCCGCCGAGAATCTGTCTCGGCGGGAGGGAGAGCTCAACCAGCGAAAGGTCGACCTCGATAGACATGAGACGACATCACCGCTCGCGAGCAGGCCATTGGCGGGGCTCTGCAGGAGGCGAGGGACGCCGCCGCTGCTGCAGAGACCGCCAAGAGGGATCTGGAGGCCAGGGTGGCGCAGTTGGAGACGAGCCTGAAGGCGAGCGAGGACAGGGTTGCCGTGCTCAACGTGGCTCGGGAGAAGGACGCCCACACCAATTCGGAGCTGCAAGTTCGCCTCTCCGAGAAAGGCAAAGAGCTCAACAATGGCAAGGACTCCATTGCAGACTTGGAGCTGAAGGTTTCCACCCTCACTGATTCGCTTGACGCCGCCCGGGACCGCGAGACGAAGCTGAAGGAAGATCTCCGTACTGAGAGGGCCTTGCTGGAAAGCGCCGCCGTCTCGCAAAACAACTTCCAGTGGACGGTGAAGCAGTGGACCGAGGAGCTCGTCGCCTCCGCCGCCAACATCGACAGGGAGATGGTGGCGTTGAGGGCGGAGCACCTCGTGTACTCCCCCGACGAGAGCCTCCCCCACAGCGCCAAGCTGAGCCTGTTCTTTAGAGGGGTGGCGCCGGCTCTCGCGCAGCTACGGGAGAAGATCCCCGCGCAGCTGGCTGACGAGGCGCGCCGGCTTTGCATGGGTACTATGGAGCGGGTGTTGTCGAAGATTGTCTACCGCAACCCTGGGATCAACCTCGTCAACGTTCTCCGGACCCTGCCGCCCGAAGCTGACCAGGAGGCGTTGAAGGCACAAGTTGCCCACATCGTAGCCAAGGCGGGCAGGATCTAGAGGGTCGACGGAGATCGAAGAGACTAGGCTTCCTTCTTTCCGCTTCCCTTGCCGCTGTTGATTAAGTCATAGGTAGTAGTTGGTCAGAACAGTGGCAAGCTATCTTGTAATATAACTTTATTTTGGATATTCAATGCAGTGTTATCTCCCTTGTTTAGTCCCTTCACTCTGTATGCTTTTCACCCTACGCTTTTAGGGAACTTGCCGGCAAAGGAACCCTTGCCACGAGCGTTGAGTGCGGGACTCTTAGCAGCCTGCTAGCAATGCCCTTGCCGGCAAGAAACCTTGCCGTAGCTAGTCGCAGCACACTTAGATTGCTGAGCGAACTCGAAAACAAAGTAAGGGCGCGATACTTGTCGCAGCTCGCTTAAGCCGTTGAGCATACTCGAAACAAAGTAAGGGTGCGGCTAGCCATGGGTGGGTTCCTCCGCGCACAGGTTTTCCATACAAAGTGTGGTTGTTCAAGGAAGACAACTAAGAGTTTGAAAATTTTGAATGCTCAAACTTTGGTAACTAGCTTTCATGGAGTGTTTGCTTCCCTGCAAGGCTTCCCTTTATTGAACAACACTTGGTCCATACCTCTTTCTC
>LR738711.1:591438170-591465347 GCA_902687465.1 Secale cereale | reverse complement strand
CCCCCCCCCCCCCCCGGCAAACTTGTGCGCGAGGAACACTTCTTCTGTTTAAGAGAGAAAGGAAAAGAGGAGGAAACACAAGAATGGAGTCTTGCGGCTTGTTACTGCTTACCGGGGATGTGTGCTGCGCAAAATGTCAGATGATACATGCAAGTAAAAAAGAGAAGCATGAAATGACAAACAGTGCGAAGCACAAAAGTTTTACTGATGCACGTGGTCTGCGCCCGGCTTTGTACAAAGGTTTACATGCAACAGCGGCAAGACTTGTACAAAAGGTGGTTGCCAGAACGGATCACGGGAACCGCGCCTCATGGGTGAAACTTGTGAAGATGCTCAATGTTCCAGGAGTTGCTCACCGGTAAGCCTTCTTCGGTCTCAAGGCGGACAGCGCCGAGCCTCGTGACTTGTCTCACCCGATAAGGGCCTTCCTACTTCGGCGTCAACTTGTTGGAATTCTTGGCGGACTAAACGCGCCGAAGAACAAGGTCGCCTTCCTCGAGACTCCTAGCCTTGACCTTGCGGCTATGATAGCGACGCAAGGCTTGCTGGTATCGAACAGCTCGTACAGCAGCCTGGAGACGGTTCTCCTCGAGGAGCAATGCATCATCTTGCCGCAGTTGCTCTTGCTCGAGCTCGTCGTAAGCGAGCACTCGAGGAGACCCGTATACGAGTTCCGTGGGGAGAACTGCCTCCGCTCCATAGACAAGAGCAAAGGGTGTCTGTCCGGTGGCTTGATTTGGTGTCGTCCTGATTGACCAAAGAGCCGCCGGCAACTCCTCTATCCAGTTTCTTCCGCACTTGTCTTTAGTCCGCGCAGCACTTCAGCATTGGCCCTCTCCGCTTGACCGTTACTCCTCGGGTGAGCAACAGAAGCAAAGCAGACCTTGGCGCCAAGGTCTTGGACGTACTGCATGAAGGTGCGACTTGTGAACTGTGTGCCGTTGTCGGTGATGATCCTGTTAGGGATACCGAAACGGCAAACAATTGACCTGAAGAACTTCACTACTGACTATGCTGTCACCTTTCTCACTGGTTCCACTTCTGGCCACTTTGTGAACTTGTCGATTGCAACGTACAAGTACTCAAATCCCCCGACCGCGCGGGGAAAGGGGCCGAGGATATCGAGCCCCCAGACCGAGAAGGGCCAGGATAAAGGGATCGTCTCGAGAGCTTGAGCTGGCTGGTGAATCTGCTTGGCATGGAACTAGCACGCTTCACACTGGGTTACTTGTGCAGTTGCATCTTGGAGGGCTTCTGGCCAAAAGAAACCTTGCCGGAACGCCTTCCCGGCAAGTGCTCTTGCGCCAATGTGGTGGCCACATATGCCTCCGTGTATCTCTGCAACAGCTTCTGTACATCTTCCCGGGAAATGCACTTCAACCTGACACCATTGAGTCTTCTTCTGTACAGTTCATTGCGGACGAACTGGTACATACTTGACTGCCTGGTTATCCTCTCTATCTCTTCTGGTTCCTCGGGAAGTTCTCTAGTTTGAAGGAAACGGACGATTTGCTGCACCCATGCTGGAGCCTGGGGCTCAACAGCAAGGACTAAAGGCATCCGAGCTGCTGCGAGAACCTCAGCTTCTATGGCAAGAACCTGCGGCTCGGCCGGAGCTGAGTGTTCCCCGGCAAGCCTGCCGGGGCAAGACTTGTCGGGAACTCCTGCTTCAACTGTACAGACCCTTGGGTCCGCAGGAGCAGACTGTTCCTCAGCATCTTGGTTGTTGATCTTGGGGACTTTGGCGGCGGCTTCAGGAAGATCCGTCGGCAAGTAGTCGCCGGAGGCCAACTTCCTCTTCTTGCTTTGCCCAACTGATGGTGTAACGGATGGTTGAGTTAGCTTGAGCACGAAGACCCCTGGTTCCACAGGTAACTTCATTGCAGCACACTTTGAGAGGCCATCCACGATATCATTCAGAGCTCTTGGGACATGCTCCATCTGCAGGCCTTCAAAGTGTTCTTCAAGCTTCCTCACTTCATCGACATAAGCTTCCATCAAAGGGCTCTGGTAACTCTTGTTCACTTGTCGGACCACCAACTGTGAATCTCCCCGGACAATCAGCTTCTTGATCCCAAGTTCGGCCGCAATTCTGAGGCCGGCAAGCAAACCTTCATACTCAGCAGTATTGTTTGTCGCTTGCTCCTTGGGGAAGTGCATTTGAACAACGTACTTGAGGTGCTCTCCGGTGGGTGCTATGAGTAACACGCCAGCGCCGGCGCCTTGCAGCGAGAAGGCACCATCGAAGTACATTATCCACTCTTTGCTCGCTTCTTGGACGGAGATGCTTGTCTCTGGAACTTCTTCATCTGGTCTGGGTGTCCATTCTGCTATGAACTCTGCCAAAGCTCTGCTCTGTATAGTTGAAGTACTCTCAAACTTGAGACCAAAGCTTGACAACTCCAATGCCCACTCGACGATCCTGCCTGTTGCTTCTGGATTTTGCAATATCCTCTTCAACGGAAAGCGAGTGACCACCGTTATCTCGTGCGCTTGGAAGTAATGGCGCAGCTTCCTTGAGGCCATGAGGAGGCCGAAAAGCAACTTCTGCACCCCAGATTATCTTGATCTAGCCCCCTCCAAGAGGGAACTTACAAAATACACTGGGCGCTGCACCATCTTCTTTCGCACTTCTCCTTGTTCCTGCGCAGACTTGTCCTTGTCGGGGCCAGAGCTTGTCGGGGAAGCCCCCTGCTTGTCGCTGGATGCGCTTGCCGGGGATGTGGGTTCCTCATCTGCCTCCCTCTCCGCTACTAACGCAGCACTAACCACTTGATTGGTTGCCGCTAGGTACAGCAACAACTTCTCTTGTGGCCTAGGTGCGACAAGTATTGGAGTGGAGGACAGGTATCCTTTCAAGTCTTGCAGAGCTGCCTCCGCTTCCGGAGTCCATTCCATAGGACCTGCCTTTTTCAAGATTTTGAAGAAAGGCAGGGCTCGTTCTGCAGACTTTGAAATGAACCTGCTGAGGGCAGCCACGCAACCCGCAAGCCTCCGTACATCCTTGACGCGCTTTGGTGCTTCGATCTGCTCAATGGCCTTGATCTTGTCAGGATTGGCTTCAATCCCCCTCTGGGACACAAAGAACCCGAGAAGCTTGCCGGAGGGGACTCCGAAAACGCACTTCTCGGGGTTCAACTTGAGCTGTATCTTGCGCAGATTCTCAAAGGTTTCTTCTAAGTCGAATCAGGGTATCCTTGTTCTTGCTCTTGACCACTATATCATCCATGTAGGCTTCTACATTCCTGTGTATCTGTGGCTCAAAAGCAGTGTGGACCACCCTTGCAAATGTTGAGCCCGCATTCTTCAGTCCAAAGGGCATACGTACAAAACAGTAAGTGCCACATGGAGTAATGAATGCGGTCTTCTCTTCATCTTCCTCAGCCATGAATATCTGGTGGTATCCGGAGTATGCATCAAGAAATGAAAGCAACTCACATTCGGTCGTGGAGTCAACGATCTGGTCAATGCGCGGCAAGGGAAAAGGATCCTTGGGACAAGCTTTATTCACATCAGTGAAGTCTATACAAAGTCTCCATTTCCCATTGGCTTTGCGCACGACAACTGGATTGGCCAGCCACGTGGGATGAAGTACACCTCTAACAAGGCCTGCTGCTTCCAACTTCTTGATTTCTTCAGCTATGAACTCTTGGTGATCCACCGCTTGCTTCCTGACCTTCTGCTTGACGGGCCGCGCGTGAGGACAAACAGCAAGCTTGTGCTCAATTACCTTCCTGGGAACGCCGGGGATGTCAGACGGTTGCCATGCGAACACGTCGACATTCGCCCGCAGGAAGGCAACGAGCGCGCTTTCCTATTTGGGGTTGAGCATAGCATTGATGGTGAAGGTACCACCAGTGCCGTCCTCCTTGGCGGACACCTTCTTGGTTGCCAGTGGAGCTGCCATACCTTTCTTGCACTTGCCGGTGGAGCTCGATGGTGCGTCCTCGACGGCAGCGCAGCACTCCGAAGAGGTGCGTTTGCTGGAGTGGGCCCCAGAGCTCTTGCTGGACTTGGTCTTGGTCTTCCCCCCGGGAGCTTCAGCGGCAAGTGTCTTGCTGTCTGCCGCGGCTGCTGCGTCCCGGTAAATATTGTCGGCACAGATAAGCGCATCCTTCTTGTCGCCGGGGACAGAGATGACGCTTATTGGCCCTGGCATCTTGAGCATATTGTATGCATAGTGGGAAGCTGCCATGAACTTGGCGAGCGCAGGACGGCCAAGTATCCCATTGTATGGCAATGGGATATCGGCAACGTCAAATGTGATCCTCTCCGTCCTGAAGTTGAGCTCTCCGCCAAAGGTCACCGGCAACGTGATCTTCCCCTTCGGCTTGCTCCTTCCCGGGTTGATTCCTTGGAAGGCCCCGGTTTCCTCGAGCTCGCTGTCGGGGATCTGCAGCTTCTTGATCACAGCGGAGGAGATCAAGTTGAGGCCGGCCCCGTCGTCAACCAACATCTTGGTGACCTTGAGGTTGCGGATAGTTGGCGAAACCAACATCGGCAAGCACCCGACCGCAGTTGTGCGGTCAGGGTGGTCCTCAAGGTCGAAGATGATGGGCGTGCCGGACCATTTCAGTAGCTTGCGCGACTCGACGGGTGGCTCAGCTGCATTCACTTCTCACACCCATTGTTTGAGTTGGCGGTGGGAAGTGTGCAGAGAGGCACCTCCGTCGACACACAGGACTTCTGTGGCCTTCTGGAACTCCTGCTCACTGTTGTCTCCGTCATCCATGTCCTCGTCATCGTCTTCGTCCTCGTCCTTGTCACGGCCCCGGGGAGGCCTGTCCCCTTGCCGCTGCTTGGCCTTGCCGCGGCGTCCTCCCCGGCCATTGAACGGCCGCTTCTTGCTGGGCTCTCCTCCGCCTCCTTGGGCCTTCTCCTTGTCACGACGCTCGTATTCAGCCTTCTGCTATTCTACGAGGTACTCTACCCTCTTGCAGTTCTGGAGATCGTGACCCTTGGTGCGGTGGATCTTGCAGTACTGCTTGTCGGAGCCGTCCTGCTTGTCGGCTGCCGCTACAGGGGTGGCCTCCTTGCCGGAGCCACCGGCCTGTGTCTTCTGGGCGGCAGCCTCCTTGCCGGACTGCTCGACAACCAGCACCTCCTTGTTCTTCTTCTTGTTGTTGTTCCGCCGCCGGTTTTTCCTTGCCGGGGCGGCATCCTCGCTGTCTGTTCCTCCTGCTCCAGTATCCTCTCCGGGGAGTCTCCTCCCCTCCTCAGCGCGCGCACACTTGTCAGCCAGAGCGTAAAGCTCGCTGACGTCCCGGATCTTGGTCATCGCCATCTCCTCCCTCATCTGACGGTTACGCACGTTCTGATGGAATGCGCTGATAACCGCGGCAGGGTGGACATCGGGGATGTTGTGCTGAACGCGGCTGAACCTCTGGATATACTATCGCAGGGACTCTCCCTCTTTCTGGGCGAGGATGTGGAGATCGCTCCCCTGGCCGTGGGGTTTTTGGCCGCCCGTGAAGGCACCGACATACTGGTGGCACAAATCCGCCCAAGAAGAGATGGAGTTCTCCGGCAAGTGCATGAGCCAGGATCTGACGTTGGGCTTGAGCACGAGCGGGAAGTAGTTCACTAAGATCTTCTCGTCGCGTCCCCCGGCAGCCTGCACCACAATGGTGTAGATGCTGAGGAACTCCGAGGGGTGTGTCTTGCCGTCGTACTTCTCGGGTACGTCGGGCTTAAAGTTCTTCATGCTGGGCCACTGGACTTGCCGCAGCTCTCGGGTGAACGCAGGGCAGCCTGCCGCGTACGGCAAGTCGCCTGGTTCACCGGGTGCGTGCATGTCGACAGCAGTCCAAGCGCGCTGGTCAGACTGTTTTGGGCTTCTCTTCGACGCTCGATACGAGTTCGAGCGTCCTCTTGTCGCCTGTCGTCAAGGACTTGGCGCTGATCGCGGCGAGCTCGCGGATCCGACGACGCCGTGGAGTCGTCGTCGACGTTGATCCGGCGAACTGGCGATTTCTACTTCCGCGGCGGGGAGTGCACGGTAGTTGCACCCCCGGCGGTCTTGTCCCCATCGGCCTTCGCTTGGCTGACTTGCCGCGGCCGTGACGTTGCCGGCTGCTGCGGCGTGTCGTTGTTGGCGAAGGCGATGAGGCTCTGGATCGTTGCCCTCCAGTCTTCGGCCTTGTCTGCCGCTGGAGGGAAATCGAGGAGCAGTTGAGCTCTGGCTAGAGCTTCTGCTGGAGAGGAGGGAAGCGGTGGCGAGCGGTGCGAGGAGCGAGATATGGTCGGACTTCTAACAGGGTTAGAAGGAGCAGGGTCTCGTCCCGGCGACCGCGCCTTGCTCGTGCCAGGACGCTGGCCTTGAGCGTCCCGCGACCCGCCGGCTTGGCCACGTCCCAGCAAGTGTATGGTACCTCCGGTACCACGTCGCTGCTGGTCCGGCACCTCCTGAGAGGGACGTGATGCGTGCACGGACGCCGAGGTCTTGGAGTTCGCCCGGTCGTCCGTCTTGTCTTTGGACTTGGCGGCGCCGCGAGTGTCCTCGCCGGCGTCCACCCCTTCGCCCGCGTCTACCCCACCAACCGTTGGTTCCAGTGGTGGCGGGATCGACGCAGACGGGCCTCCGACCTCCGAAGCCTTCTTCTTCGGAGGCATGTTGATGTAGTCGATGAGGTTGATGAAGTTGGTGAAGCTGCTGAAGGTTGCGCCCGCGTGAGCGCCGGATCAGGTTCGCACAACCTCGACGCCCCCTACCTGGCGCGCCAAAGATGTCGGGGAAACTGACCGCCCACGAACACCTATGGGACCGGAGCCCCTTCTACGGTACGGCAAGGGAGCGGAGGGAACACAGAGAGCAGATCGAGGGGCACACACGGGCAGTTTACCCAGGTTCGGGCCGCGCGGACGCGTAAAACCCTACTCCTGCTTTAGTTGTATTGAGTTCTTGGGCTTGGGAGCTTGAAGATCTACAGTACTAGCTACACCGAGCGTAGGAGTGATCGAGTTTCTGGAATCGAACCCCCTCTACGTTGTGCATGGGCCTCCTTTTATAGCTCAAAGGGGTCACCGACAGGTGTCAACGTAGAGGAGGGTAAAAGTGTAAAATTGGTGGTAGATGGAATAGTGCATGAACAGTGTATGCACAGTGTTTTATACCTAACTCAAATGGTGGGGGACAAGGGTATTGAATGCCCGTCGCCGTCACCCCAAAAGCGTTCGTCCATGCGTCTCCGTTCGCCACGGCGATGGCCTCGTCACCGTGGCCTGCCACCGTGTACCCCAGGCTGCACAGCCGTCTGCCACGTGCCCCTGGAAGGGCCCCAGGGCGACGCGTGGCCAGATGAGCTGGAGCGCAGGCACACAGCGTAAGCTTCCCCCGGCAAGCACCTTGCCGGGGTTGCTATCTTGCCGGGCCCGGAAGCTTGTCGCTCTCCGGGTCCTGCCGGGGCGGACGATGCGCCACGATACACCTTCTGAGGTGCTGTTTCTTGGTCTTCCTGGCAAGCTCCTCTTGCCAGGGTCTTGTGAGAATAGAGTGGTCTTGTGCTTGGAGCAGCCTTCCCGGCAAGCTCCTCTTGCCGGGGCCTTGATCTTCTGACTTGTATACTTTGTTCTTGAATGGCTTCAAAGGGGTCCAGAGTGGGCTTTGGCGGGCGCGTGGTGAGCCAGACCACGGGACGCTGCTACTGCCCGTGCACAAGTCGGGATACTAAGGTACCCCTACTTTAGTACACCGACACCATTCCTTTGCATGACCTGTCATTGCCACAGTAAATAGTTGAAACCCACTAGCATGTGTAGGAGTTGATTGAAGCCATGTTGTGTTCTTACCATGCCTTGCTTGCTATTGCTTAGAGTATGTCAGGTCTGATTCATTGGGAATGAATTGGAGTGCAGTGATATGTTCTGATGCTGAGCGTTAAGTGTGTGAACACGATTTGGTAAAGGTAGCGGTGAGAGGCCATGTAGGAGTACATGGTGGGTTGTCTCACTGGAACCATCCTTAAGCACTGAGTTCTGTGTATGTTGTCCAATGACTAGCTACTACCACACATTGGGTTTCGGTAACTCGACCCCTCTCGGCTTATTAATCAACTTTATCTCTGTCCGGGAGTCGCAACTAGTTTCTGGTGTTTGTAGGTAGTGTTAATTCTCTACCAAGTGGCACCCGGCAGGGTGGGCTTGGGACAGACTAGGCACACGTGGCCCGGTGTACCGAGTGGCACCCGAATGGTGGGCTCGGGAACCCTGTACACATCGTTTGGGGCCGTGATGGAAACCTCGTCCGGACTCCCTTGCGGATGGAACCCAAATAGGCGATAAACCTGGACTAGAGTCTGGTGTGGTTAGTCAGGTCGTGGCCGACACCCTCGCCAGCCTTCCGCTTGAAGGTTGCCGAGATACACGTCGTGTACATGGCGGTAAGTGGCGAGAGCGTGTGTGAAGAAGTACACCCCTGCAGGGTTTAACATGATCTATTCGAATAGCCGAGTCCACGGTTATGGACTTCTTGGATGCTTACGTGGTACATAGACAACTGAAAGTGGATACTCTAAAATACTCAAGACAAGTGTGAGTGCTATGGATGGCCTTCTCGTAGGGAGACGGGGATGAATCCATAGTGGTGTATTGTGTGGTGATTAGTGGACTCATGTGCGCCACCTCAAAAATTTTACCAGCAGTCGTAGAACAGGATAGCCACTGAGTCAAAGCTGGCTTGCTGCAACTAAACCCCACTATGCCTTCTTGATACAAATGCATGTATGATAGGATCTGATGTAAGTCTTGCTGAGTACCTTTGTACTCATGTTTGCTTAATTTATGTTTTGCAGATGAGACTTCTGTCTCTCTAGTAGTTCCGCTTGGACTTCGACAAGTAGCTTGTTACCTCAGCTACGATCTTGGACGAGTGTTGTAGATAGTCAGGCTCTTCAGCCTTTTTCATTTATAGATGTCTGTACTCAGGCATGTATGCTTCCACTTGTTGCTTGTATGCTCTGAATGTTGGGTCATGAGACCCATGTTTGTAATATCTGGCTCCTCGGAGCCTAATGAATAAATACTTGTTTCATAAAGTCTTGTTGTGATGCTATGTTGTATTTGCACATATCGAGCATATTGTGTGTATGGTATTGAAATGCTTGGTATGTGTGGGATCCGACACCTAGTTGTTTACCCTTGGTAGCCTATCTTAGAGGGAAATGTCTCCTATTGCTTCCACTGAGCCTCGGTAGCTTGCTACTGCTCCGGAACACTTAGGCTGACCGGCATGTGTCCTTCTTTGTTCATGTGTCTTTCCCTTAGGGGAAATGTCACGCATTGTTCCTTTAAGTCCTTGTAGCTTGCTACGACTTGGGTTCGTACGTTGATGACCGACATGTTCATTGTTGGGTCATGTATGCCTGTCTCTGTAATTTAGTGCCACTTTTGGTTTATAACTGGTCATGTCGGCCCGGGTTCTCTGTCATATGGATGCTAGCGACACTATCATATACGTGAGCCAAAATGCGCAAACGGTCCTGGGCCAGGTAAGGTGGCACCCGTGGGGATATCGTGCGTGAGGCCGCAAAGTGATATGGTGTGTTACATGCTAGACCGGTGTGGCTTAGGATCGGGGTCCCGACATATATATATAGAGAGAGTTATGTTCTGTCCTCTACAGCATTCACTTATAGATATGTCTTCTTATTTGAATCTTTTGAACTAAGTGAATGTGATAGGACCCTAACCTCTCTATGCTTTCTCAACTCACACTCTGTCTGTCCAAATCATATGCATTCTGTTGGAACTATCAAATATCTTCTCTGCGTTCTTGTCAGCAGAAGATACGGAGACAAACTTTAAATCTGATTTTAATGCTCCATCCTTTATGCCTGAAATCCGGAGAAGCCGGAACGACCACTCCGACAGTCGTGGTGTACGTGGGATCGTGGGACAACTCCCAATGCGTTACATGACCGCCACATGTCCCTCAGATGTGAACCGCCAGGGGCACCTTCGTAATTGCACTGTGCCGTCTCCCATGCTTATAAATGCACGTCCCATCACGGTCAAAAGTTCTTCTACCACATCTCCACCTCGACCAACCCTAGCGCCTCCGCTAGCTCTCGATGACGCCGGCGACGAAGCGCTTCGCTGCCGTGACCTCGTCGACGCCGTCTTCACACCGGCCGCGGACATCGTCTACTCCGCCGTCGCCGTAGCTGTCCTCCGTCGCCAAGTTAGGGCACGGAAGATCGAACTGCTGGGCATCCAACTCCTCTCCGTCTAAGCAGTTCATCGTGTGGTAAATTAAACTCTCCTTTTACCATATTCTTGATCCAAAAAGATTCATCACTTTTACCACAAGAGGTTTCTGCCTACACAAATATATAGATCTATCATGTCTGCATCTCATATCTTGCCTAGTACATTCACATATGCTTCAAACATAGTTAGATTCCTCACTTGTACCTATTCATTGATTCGTACAAATCTGGAACCAACTCTCATCATATGAGTGACTATCTTCGTGCTATGAGGTCAAAGTCTTCAAAACTGATTTATCTTCAAAAACTTCTGAGAATGCATATGACCTCTTCCCCTTCCCTCGCATCTCTAATGCTGTCACAGGTACATGTCCGTGGGAGAATCCCTTGGTTCTCATAGTCTGCATTCATTTGCAGAATTCTTGCAGCGTCACATTCACTCTCCTGAAGCTAGTTCCTGTCTGACCAGCAAACCGAAGAATTTGCCAGTGTTGAAGCCATTCAGTTTGAATCCCTTCAGATTGAAGCCAATGGCAACTGACAAGACAGTTAGGAAGGGTGGCAGACAGCGCCGTGGCCACACCTCCAAAGATTTGCCTCCTGATCTAAGTGAGATGTACAAGACTGATTCAGAGGAGGATTACAATTAGAGGAAGACATGAATTCAATGGATTCGAAGATATTGGGCTGAACAGTGGTTCAAGTACAGGTTCGTGACCCAAGAGTATGCTGAAAAGAACGCCATCAAGCATCCATGGGGAGATATTACCTACAAAAATCTTCCACCCAAGACTCGTGCTGAAGCCATTGCTCAAGGCTTCTGCCCTTGCATGGTCAGAGGGCCTCAACCTGCTGATGCTGATCCAACTTCTCTGCTCTGGTGTCGCGACGACAATTTGTTCAAGCGAAATCTTCAATATGCCAAGAACTCAGCCAAATAGAACAAGAAGAACTGGGGATTGGACTTCAATCCTGGCCCCTCTGCACCCCGTGCTAATGGCACGCACGAAGCTGAACCAAACCTGGTTGGGCCCTTCTACAACTTAGAAGGCCTCATCAGTCACATCAGGGTTCAAGGGGCGGATGTGGATCAACCTGCAGATGATGCTGATTCTGATGAAGCGCCTGCAACCCCGAAGCCCAAGAAGAAGAAATCCAAGGCTTCGAAGACCACTCCACCAATTGCTTCTAGAGTGAAGCCTTTGGCCACTGCTCCACCAGCACCAAGTGTGCAGTCTGAGGAGCACTCTTGCATCTCCAAGAGCAGACAACTAAGGAAGAAGCCCTCACACAACCCTAGTCCAGCTCTCACTCCTGACGCTGTTCTGAAGACTGCCAATGAAGCCTTTGATCTCTCAAGCGATGAGGATCTTGGTGACGATGCTCTGGAGCAACTAATCAAGAGCAAGAAAGATGTAGAAATCTTCAATGATTTGCCGCTCTTCGACGTGGAAGTGCTCAACAATTTCATTAATGAATGGTTTGACACCCCCAACCTCAGCTTCGACGATCTGCAACTTCCAGTTGGCCTCGGCGTCTCCTTCCATGGCGCCATTGCTTCTGAGCTAGCTCTGGCTCAGAGAATTTTTGAGCTGAAGCAAAAGATCGATTATGAAAAGGCTCAGTTCAAGAAGCATGTGGACAAGCTCAGCGTCCAAGAGATTCAGAACTTCAAGGTAATGATGCATGAGCTCAAGGAAGCCTTTCGCCAGAGGCATGATGAAGCTAAAGGTTCTCATGAGCGAATCAAGGACTTGGCTGCCAAATGCGTTCAAGCTTACAATGAAGTTGAAAAGCGCAAGGCCCTTGGGCGTCTTGGCATTGACCCAAGGATGGCTGCCAAGAAAAATAAGAAGCAACATGTGCCCGAAGCTGAAGAATCCAGAGAGGAAATGCCTCGCATAGTCTTCCCTGCCAGCATGACTGGCACGAAGCCTAAGGTCACCCCAACTGCTTCCGAGCTCAAGAAGACAAAGGTGGCTGAAACTGAAGCTCGCAAGCGCAAGCAAACTACTGATGAAGCTCCACCCACCAAGAAGCACAAGACAAAGAAGGATAAGGCTGCTTTTAAAGAGCCTATCTTTGTCGAGCCCATATCAGTTGCTCGCCGTGCATCTACACACCGAGAATGTCGCATGACAGTCCATGAGCCTGCTCCCACAGAGGCTGAAGACATTCCAGCTATTGACCCCACCGCAGCTGAAGACATTGGTCCTCATGACAATGTTGAAGATGACGAAGTCCTTCCTCAGATCGAGTACAACGTTGAATCTTCGCCTGTTCTTACGAACAGGGAACGCATCAGCATTGGTCGTCCATTGATGCCAATTGCACAGGATGACTCGTGGGCTGATCACCCACAAGATACACCAGCAACTCCCCAACCAACTCAAGGCACCCGTTCGGTGCTTGAAGATGAAGACTTTGAGGCCCAACAACCTCCATCCCCTCAGGCGTCGCCAGCATTTCGCAGGCTTCACAAAGGACCAAGGCCTCAAGTCGTCACCCCAAGTGTTCCAAAAGGAGAAGAGCAACAATCTGTACCTGACGCTGCTCCTACTGTGAACCCCTCAGAATCTGAAGCCAAAGTGGCTGAAGATATTCCGGCTGCATCAGCCGAAGAAGAACCACCCCAAGAAGAAGAACAACCCCAAGCAGAAGAAGCACGTGCTGCCACACCCCCTGTTCTCGAGGAGAACGTGTCCGACCCTCCAGCTCCTGAAGTGGAGGTTACAAACTCAGAGGCTGCCACCACCAACACTGTAGCCAATGACGTGGTCCTGGCTGAAGCCAATGTGGCACCTGAAGTCATAGTGGTGCCTGAAGTGATGGCGCCTGAAGCAAGTGCTGCACCTGAAGCAAATCAGCAGCCTGAAGCCACTGCCTCTGCTCCTGTTCCGCCTCCAAGGCCCCACACAATTGAGCAAGCATACAACCAAGATGATCAGCTCGTCACTGTCCGATCGCCCATTCTGACTCCACCACCTGCTACTGGACCGCATGCTGCTGGTCCTCAGTTTGACCATCATGTTGAGCACATGCCTCAGGTTCAGAAGCCTAAGCCAAGACTGCCAAGGTTTCCAGGTATTGCCACCTCTCAAGGGTCATTCAATGCTAATAGCTTCACTACGCACAACACATTCTTTGACAGCGCCAAGAACCCATATTCCAAGCCGAGAATATCATCCGATAGGTTCTGGAGCCATCAGCAGCGCATTTATTACTCAAGAGTACTCTATGATCAAGGGCGCATTTTCCCTCATATGCGCCTTGACACTGAAGCTATTGCTGGACTGCCCTGTCTGGAGGAAGCTCTTGATTGCTTCCGTGATGCTGGCCTGCTAAATTTTGTGACTAACAAGGAGCATTGGAATGAAGAGCTGCTTCTGCAATTCTATGCAACCCTCCACATTTGAGGCTACAGCAGGGATCCGAAGACATGGGTCCTTGAGTGGATGACAAGCAATGTCCATCATGAAGCCAAAGCCTTTGATCTCATTGAGCTTACTGGCCTGCCCACTCCAGGAGATCTGTATGAACCTGGCTGTCAATTGCATAATGAAGCCTCGGAAAGTATCTTTCAGAAGCGCAAGCCCAACATGAGCCAGATGCTAAGCATGATGAAGCCTCTGCCAAGTGATGCTAAATATCCAAAGGAATTCTTTGTTGAAGACCTCAAGTATCTGAACGCACCATCTACCATATCATCAGGTGTAATCTATGGCCTGTCAAGGGACATTCTTCATCAGCCAAGCTTGAAGGCACCATGAAGACATTGGTCTTCTATATCTTCAATGGCATCAGCTTCAATGCTCAAGATTTCTTCATTAGGTAATTGGCTATGTCTGGCTCTGATCTGTTTGGTCTGAAGTTCTATGCTCCATGGATTATGCGCATCATCAAGCTTCATTCAGCTATCACCTATCAGCCCTCTGCTTGCAACCATCATATATTCTTGCCTGAGGTTGATATGTCAGCTGAAGCTATATACCAAGAGCCTGCCAAAGAGCCTGTTAGTCTTCACAACGCTGATCACCAGAGCTTCACTCAGCAAATTGAAGGAGTTCCAGCAGTCTCTCGCATTTATCCTCTGGCTGGCCGTACTCATCTACCTCGACACGCTGAAACCGAAGCCACTGAGAGCACCATTGCCCAAAGGCCTCAGAAGCAATCTCGTGTTCTCAATAACCGAGAGCTTCTGGTTGCCCTCCATCAGAAACAGGATAAGCATCACTACTGGCTAAAGCATCGGATGCAAAGCCTCTTGGTGGACGTCAATCGCATTCGCAAGCTTGCCACCAAGAATGCCTTTGTTGCTCATGAAACCTGTCGGAGGTCATCGAAGAGTTTAACCTTGCTGAGTGCTGAAGCAGATCTTCAAGACGATGGCTTCACGGAGAGATTCAAGTTTGACCACACTCCTCCAAGCAATGCTGTTATGCGTCGAACTCCGTCTCTTGAAGATTCTGACTACTCCTCCTCCGCTGCAACAATTGACACCAGGGTGATAGATGATCAAGATGATGCTACCTCACCTCCTCCTACTTCAGCGCGTATCGACACTGCACCAACTACTTCTGCACCGCCAAACACCAATGTCGGCCCTGCATCCTCCCCTGCTCCAACTTGGAACGAGTAGAGGCTCTATGCCTTCAAACCTTTTTGGTCCTCACTGACAAAAGGGGGAGAAGCATATGTGTTGATAGTCTTCAAGCGGGTCCATATGGGCGGGTTCTTTATATTTTGTCTAGTGATTAGAACTCTCGTTTTTGCTACATTTGGTTCTTTGAGTTGTAACACTTACACTGATGGTCGTCTGCTACGTTTTCTGCTACTCTGTAATGCGATGATAAATTCCGCATCTGCTACGTTATATTCCACGCTTAGTGATTATTGCAGACGTCCATTTTTCATTATGCATGTCATTATATTCGACATATCAATTGTGCATGATGAATTGTCTTCATAAGTCGAAGAGGATCTCCACAAGTACAACCTGCCATGTGCATTTGGATTCAAAGACAAATCAACTATATGCACATCTTCAGGGGGAGCCTTTTGCTACTTACGAAGACAATAACTTTATCCTTTACAATTTCACATACCTTTTACCCCCGTTGAAAACTTCAACCAGTTTGTCATCAATCACCAAAAAGGGGGAGATTGTAAGTGCATCTAGTGCCACCCCTAGTTGGTTTTGGAGTATTGACGACAAACCTGGTTGAGGGACTAATGTGTTTGTGATAATTGCAGGATAACACAAGTAGTAGTCCCTCATTGATTCAGTTTACCTACCGGAGATGACCCCTAAAATGTATGAAGACAGTGACATCAGTGGTGGTATATGAAGATAATCCTATTGAAGACTATGACAAGAGAAAACATTGTGTTAAGACTATGGAGAGCGAAGACTTAGACATTTCGTTGTTTCCTTTTCTTCTTTGTTGAGTCATAGGTACCACCATACTGTTAAGTGGGGTCCAAGTGATCTAAGTCAGAGTGACAGAAGTGATGCTCGGCCAAATCCTATGTCTTCGAGCGAAGACAATGAGAGCAAACCTTATCCAGAGTTGGATGAGTCAGCTTTACTTGTAGCCCAAGTAAAGTTGCCGTGTGAGTGTTTGAAATCTGACCATTGGAACATGTGTCAGTTCCTTAGTGACCCAGGGTTATTACACGGCTTTTGTCGTTTGAGAGCAACCCACCTCCGAAGCTTTTGAGAGAGAAATCCTTGCGAGGACAAAGCCAAAACACCCATAGCCAGAGGGTGTTAGGCATCACTGAAGTCTTTCTGTCTGTGTGACCTGAAGACTTATTGCACTTGAGGACTGTGTTTCCTCCAGCCGGTTAGGCGTCGCGTTTTGAGAATCCAAGAGTCATTGTGGATCGCCGGTGAGCGAAGTATGTGAAGGTTTGGAAGTCTACCTTGAAGACTTACCAGAGTGATTGGGCGAGGATTAGGTGTCCTTAGCTCAATGGGAATAAGGTGAAGACGCGGTCTTCTGAGTTGAATCTCAGCCTCCCTAACCAGACGTAAAGTTGTCACAGCAACTGGAGCTGGTCTAACAAATCACTGTCCTCCCCGAGCTACTGGTTCTATCCTTTCCTTCCCTTTATTTACTGTCTTATGTTGTGAAGTCATTGCCTGCTTGCCTTATCTGATTGACTTCACTAAGTATCTACTTGTTATGATTGGCTTCATTCCTTCTTCCATCTTGATCCCTACTGCCTAGCTGCTATTAGTCTTCGTGCTTTCACTTCATTGAATACATGACTATGGCTTGTCTAGTGTAGTCTACTTTCCGCTGCATACTAATAGGAATGAATTTATCTTTGTCTTCAAAACTACCATGTTTTGAAGTATTTCCTAAAAATTGCCTATTCACCCCCCCTCTAGTTGATATACTGCACTTTCACTCTTGCATCATGTGATCAAAATCATCACGGTATCATTTGTCAGTGCAGCCGAAGATAATGTTGTCCACATAGATTTGGCAGACAAATAGTTCATTATCATATGTCTTCGTGAAGAGTGTGGGATCTAGGGATCTAGGTTTGAAGCCTTTGCAGTTAAGGAAGTCTGTGAGTGTGTCATACGAAGCACGAGGCACTTGTTTGAGGCCATACAGTGCCTTGTTGAGTTTGTATACCATATCAGGACGTTTTGGATCTTCAAAGCCAGGTGGTTGTGCAACATACACCTCTTCTTCAATCCTTCCATTGAGAAAGGCACTCTTTACATCCATTTGATACAGAAGTATGTTGTGATGATTTGCATAGGCTAGCAGTATACGAATAGCTTCAAGTCTAGCCACAGGAGCAAATGTTTCATTGAAGTCAATCCCTTCAACTTGAGTGTATCCTTGAGCAACGAGACGAGCTTTATTTCTGACAACTTGACCATGCTCATCTTGCTTGTTGCGATAAATCCATTTTGTGCCTATTATGTTGTGCTTGCGAGGGACAGGACGCTTGACAAGTTCCCACATGTTGTTCAGCTCAAACTGTTGAAGCTCTTCTTGCATTGCTTGAATCCATTCGGGTTCCATAAAAGCTTCAGCAACTTTCTTGGGTTCAGATATTGAGACAAAAGCAAAGTGCCCACAGAAATTTGCAAGCTGTGTTGCTCTTGAACGAGTAAGTGGGCCAGGTGCATTTATGCTGTCAATTATCTTTTCAACTTGCACTTCATTTGCAATACGAGGATGAGCTGGTCGAAGATTTTGCTCTTGCTGTACATTGTCATCATCAGGAGGATTGTCTTCAGGTTGAGCATTGTCGTGAGGTTGATTTGGAGCAGAAATGATGAGTTCCTCATTAGGCTGTGCTTCAGAAGGCATGATCTCACCGGTTCCCATTATCTTGATAGATTCATTTGGTGAAGCCTCATCTAGCACATTTGGCAGGAATTCTCTTTTTGAACCATTTGTTTCATCAAACCGCACATCCACCGTTTCAACTACTTTATAGAGAAAGATGTTGAAGACTCTGTTGGAGTGTGAGTCTTTTCCATATCCGAGCATGAAGCCTTCATGTGCTTTTGGTGCAAACTTTGACTTGTGATGTGGATCCTTGATCCAGCACCTAGCACCAAATACTCTGAAGTAACTTACGTTAGGCTTGTTTCCAGTGAGGAGTTCACAGGATGTTTTCTTCAAAAGCTTGTGAAGATAAACACGGTTGATGATATGGCATGCAGTATCAATAGCTTCGGGCCAGAACCTTCTTGGTGTCTTGTATTCATCGAGCATCGTTCGAGCCATCTCAATCAGGGTTCTGTTCTTGCGCTCTACGATGCCATTTTGCTGAGGTGTGTACGGGGCTGAGAACTCATGAGTGATTCCCATTGTATCCAGATAAAGATCAAGGCCGGTGTTCTTGAACTCAGTGCCATTGTCACTTATAATATGCTTGATCTTGACGCCATAGTTGTTCATGGCACGGTTGGCGAAGCGTCTGAAGACATCTTGCACTTTAGTCTTGTAGAGAATTATGTGCACCCATGTGTATCTCGAATAATCATCAACAATGACGAAGCCATAGAGACAAGCTGTGGTAGAGAACGTGGAGTAGTGAGTAGGGCCAAATAAGTCCATGTGAAGCAGCTCAAAGGGTTTGGATGTCATCCTGATTGTCTTCGAAGGATGCTTGGCCTAGTCATCTTCCCAGCTTCACAGGCACCACATAGATGATCTTTCTTGAACTTGACGTCCTCGATGCCTACGACGTGCTTCTTCTTTGCGAGAGTGTGCAAGTTCCTCATGCCGGCATGTCCTAGCCTCCGATGCTAGAGCCAACACTCTGAAGCTTTTGCTAGAAGACATACGGCCATCTGCGGTCCAGATGAGAAATCCACCATGTACAGATCACCTTTTCTGTATCCTTCAAATACTAGAGACTTGTCAGACTCCATTAGTACAAGGCAGCGAAATTTCCCAAATATCACAATCATGTTTAAGTCACATTGCATTGAGACTGACATTAAGTTGAAACCAAGAGATTCAACAAGCATGACTTTATCCATGTGCTGATCCCTTGAGAGTGCAACTCTACCTAGACCCAACACTTTGCTTTTACCAGTATCAGCAAATATGATGTGACTCTTGTTAGATGGACGCAAGGTTGAGTCCATGAGAAGACTTCGATCTCCGGTCATATGATTTGTGCATCCGCTGTCCATAATCCATTCTGAAGACTTTGGTGTCACTCCCTACAATGCAGTTAGGAGGATAGGCTTCACCAAAAGCCATTGTGAAGCATAAACATTTGACGTACAAGTGGATTATGAAAGCTTAGATCCAAGTTAGGACATATAAGATGATTAGCAAGCGATTCATGAACAAAATGGATAGTTAACCATTTGGGCATTTGATCTTGTGCCCTACAAGTGTTTTAGGTCCCCAGCAATAGCATCAGACGCTTTTGATTTTCGGCTGGAGACCTTTCCCTGCAAGAGAAAGTCCATTCTTCTTAACCACCCACATCTTCAGGGGTGGCTTAGAAGCAATGAGTCTAAGAGCAGCATCTGAGAACTTTGGATTCGGAGCCCTAGCAAATAGTCTTGCAGGAGGAGAATAATACTCATAAGAATAAGCAGAAAAATTCTTTGTTTTATGAATATAGCGGTTCGAGGAAACACGCTCATATTCATGGGTCTGAGTATGATTTCCCTGCAAAACATTGGCATTAGGGTGACTCAGGTGAGTCCTTTGTCCGTATGAAGCCTTAGGATCATATGAAGCCTTTGGTCTGGGGTTTGTCTTCTTCCCAGGTGGTGTCATGATAACATTTGCTGGAAGTTTCTCAAGACAACCTTTGGGAACCCAGATCTTCTTCATAGGTGGCCCGTTCCTGCAGTTAGTACCAATATACCTGGCAAACACTTCGCCATTTTGATTCTTAAACAGTTTGTAGTTTGCATCAAAGGATTCGTCGATGATAATAGGATTAGCACAAGTGAAGCCAGATAGGGTAGATGGATCCACTGAAGGTTCCTTTGTAGCAACCCATGTGGTTTTGGGATACTACTCAGGCTTCCAGTATGAACCATCAACATTCATTTTCCTGTCGAATCCAACACCCTCTTACCTAGGGTTTCGGTTCAGTATCTGCTTTTTGAGGACATCACATAGAGTCTGATGCCCTTTGAGGCTTTTGTACATCCCTGTTTCAAGCAAAGTCTTCAACCTAGCATTTTCATCAGCAATAGTAGTGGTATCCTCAGCAGAGGGGTTAGTTACCACATCAGTAGTTGAAGATAGTACAACAGTGGTAGCACTAGAACATTCAGCAACAGATGTCGCGTTATCACGCTCAATGCATTTTAGACATGGTGGTTCAAATTCTTCCTGAGAAGCATTGATTTGTTGATCAAGTAATGAATCGCGCTCCTTCTGAAGATCTTCATAACATACTCTTAGCTTTTCATGATCAGATAAGAGAGTGTTATGATGACTTTGAAGCGTGTTTAGCTTAGTCTGAAGTCTCTGAAGACTTTCAGCCAAGTTTTTTGACTGATCCATTTCTTCACCCAACATATCATTGCTCTTATTAAGCATTTTTTGAGCCTTTTCCAAAGCAATTTGTTGTTTAGTGGCAAGGGAAGCAAGTTTGACATAGCTGGGTCCAAATTCATCACCAGATTCATCATCACTAGACTCAGATAGATAGCATTCGGTTACCTTAGCACCTTTTGACATAAGACATGGTGCAGAGGATGATGGTTCTGGATCGAATGTCATCGTCTTGAGAGATTCTTTGAAATCCTCAAACCCAGAATCATCACGAGTTCGATGACCCTCATAGACTTCAGAGAGACGGTCCTAGATAAGCTTCGCATGATTGAGATGCATGACGTGCCTGAACTGATTTTGAGATAGATAGGAGCAGATGACGTCCTTCGCTGTGAGGTTGAGAAGAGTGAACTTGTGAATGTCATCAGCTTCTTCCATCTTACCCAGATCGGTAAGACCAATCTCAGTGACGGTCCACAGCTCACTGTTAATCACCATGAGACGTTTCTTCATCATGGCCTTCCACTTGGGATACTCGTGACCGTCAAACAGGGGGCAAGACATTGTCTTCATTCCTGCAGTCGACATAACTAAAACTCCAGGTGGTTAAACCGAATCACACAGAACAAGGGAGTACCTTGCTCTGATACCAATTGAAAGTGCAGTATATCTACTAGAGGGGGGTGAATAGGCGATTTTTATGAAATGCTTCAAAACATGGAAGTTTCGAAGACAAAGGATAAATCCTATCCTATTTATATGCAGCGGAAAGTAGACTACTCTAGACAAGCCATAGTCAGGTATTCAATAAAGTGAAAGCATGAAGACTAATAGCAGCTAGGCAGTAAGGATCAAGATGTAAGAAGGAATGAAGCCAATCAGAACAAGTAGTCACACAGTGAAGTCAATCAGATAAGGCAGGCAGGCAATGACTTCACAACATAAGACAGTAAGTAAAGGGAAGGAAAGGATAGAACCAGTAGCTCGGGGAAGACAGTGATTTGTTAGACCAGTTCCAGTTGCTGTGACAAATGTACGTCTGGTTAGGGAGGCTGAGATTTAACTCAGAAGACCGCGTCTTCACCTTATTCCCCTTGAGCTAAGGACACCTAGTCCTCGCCCAATCACTCTGGTAAGTCTTCAAGGTAGACTTCCAAACCTTCACAGACTTCGTTCACCGGCGATCCACAATGACTCTTGGATGCTCAGAACGCGACGCCTAACCGGCTGGAGGAAACACAATCCTCAAGTGTAATAAGTCTTCAGGTCACACAGACAGAAAGACTTCAGTGATGCCTAACACTCTTTGGCTCTAGGTGTTTTGGCTTTCACCTCGCAAGGATCTCTCTCTCAAATGCTTCGGAGGTGGGTTGCTCTCAAACGACAAAAGCCGTGCAATAACTCTGAGCAGCCACTATTTATGGTGTATGGGGTGGGCTATTTATAGCCACTGGGCAACCCGACCTGATTTGTCCGAAGTGACCCTGGGTCACTAAGGAACTGACACGTGTTCCAACGGTCAGATTTCAAACACTCACACGACAACTTTACTTGGGCTACAAGTAAAGCTGACTCATCCAGCTCTGGATAAGATTTTCTCTCATAGTCTTCGCTCGAAGACATAGGATTTGGTTGAGCATCACTTCAGTCACTCTGACTTAGTTCACTTGGACCCCACTTAACAGTACGATGGTTCCTATGACTCAACAAAGAAGAAAAGGAAACAACGAAACATCTAAGTCTTCGCGCTCCATAGTCTTCACACAATGTCTTCTCTTGTCATAGTCTTCAATAAGATTATCTTCATGTACCACCACTGTTGTCAATGTCTTCACACATTTTTAGGGGTCATCTCCGGTAGGTAAACCGAATCAATGAGGGACTACTACCTGTGTTATCCTGCAATTCTCACAAACACATTAGTCCCTCAACCAGGTTTGTCGTCAATACTCCAAAACCAACTAGGGGTGGCACTAGATGCACTTATAGTCACAATGACAACGAGGTGAAGTAGATAACCCGATTTACACAGAGGTGGAAAGGAAACAACTTGTGGTCAATAACGGTGGATGACACAGAAGCCAACAAAAAGAAGCATCTACCTTATCTAAATGGGAAAGAAAGCAAGACAGTAGCATTTCTCAAACGGTGTCATTGATTAATATTAATAGAAAGATTATATTAATAATAAAATTGGTTAAACATGTAATTTGCTTTTAACTATGGCATTGCATCAATTTTCCAGCAGCATTATTAGAGGGTGCTTGTTTACAGGGACATTTTGGTGGAGGGTGTGAAAAAACTCCGTGTTAGTCCCATCTAAACCAAACAAGAGGGACTTTTAGGGACTAAAAGTGGGCATTTGGGACTAAAGAAAGAAGACCCCGAGGGAGAGTCTTTTTGGGACTTTTTCCAATAGTTGCCCCTGCCACGCATAGCACCTTGTCTCTATTAGTTCATTACTAGGGGTAACATGGTCTTTTAGCATGTCATTCAATTACCTCTAGTCCATGTTTAGTCCCTGGAACCAAGCAAGTAGGGTCTAGGGAGTTTTTAACCAAGCAGGGCCTTAGATTAACAATAGCTAAAGAGTTGCACGGGACAGTGGATGCACCAGCACCTTTGCATCTGCCGATGTACTGGGGTGATGCACACTCTGTTGCAACAAAGGACAAACAACCAAGGAGCATATTTGTGTTGGTCCCGGTTTTGTTATCTTTAGACACCTTTCCCTATGTGAGCGCAACAAATCTAGTCTTGCTCAAACTCTACAGCCTTGTCCCCCAAAACAAAAGATCAGTTCGTTACAGATGTGCGTACTGCGTTTGTCATTGTTTTCCCTTTACAACCAATGTAGGTGTTGGATAGCCAGTCTGTACTAGTACTTTCCCCACTACTTTCCCCCATTCCTGTCCTCTTTGAACCACGTCTTAGATTCATGCGATACAACTTTCCCCACTACTTTCCCCCTTCCTTTCCTTTTTGAACCACGTCCTAGATTCATGCTATACAACTTTTCCCACTACTTTCCACCATTCCTTTCCTCTTTGAACCATGTCCTAGATTCATGGTATACAACTTTCCCCACTACTTTCATGTTTGATCCGACACCTAGATTCGAGTGCAGAAGCGGAAAAAGCCCAGATGCAGCTAGAGCAATGCATGCGGATTAAGTAAATTATTCCTTAAGGTTCTTGGGGTGTGGTTCGGTGGGCGACCGGAGGCCGTTCGACCCACACTATGTACGGCGGCAAAGAAGAAGGGGTCAGAGGCCCTCCCGCGCCGCCGCTAGGTGAAAGTGAACAGCTGCGCCGGTAGTGCATTCCCTCCCTCGCCGACAACGACAGCGTTAAGCCTCCTTCCCTTCCCGGCGGATGGATCCCGCCGGCTCTTTGACCAGCAGTGAGGGGAGAGAGAGAGGCCAACGAAGTCTTGTTTAGATCTGGAGAGGGTGAGAGAGTGTGAAGAGAGCAACTACAACTAGGCTAGCAGTGAGGGGAGAGAGAGAGGCCAACGAAGTCTTGTTTAGATCTGGAGAGGGTGAGAGAGTGTGAAGAGAACAACTACAAGCGTTCAGGCTCTAGCGTGTATATATATACTGGAGAGAGTGTGAAGAGTGCAAACCCTAGAAAACAAGCACCGAGGCTGCAGCTTAAACATGATGAGGTGATTATACGGTCACTACGAGATCGTATAGCTCAGTATCCATCCATTTTGACTAGTCAAAGAATCCTCCTGGCACGAATTATGCTCAAGTGTAGTTATCGAACCCGAGACCTCAAGTTTGATGAGAGAATAGGCTAACCAGCTACACAACCCTCCCGTTATGTTCAACGAGAGGAAAATAACCTTTTATACATTCCTGCATTCGTGTGACAAGCATGCTGTATTTTTGTGTGTGTGTGGGAGTCATTGGGATTTAAATCATAATCGTGTCATGTGGATTTGGTGGTAAGATTATCCATAGTGGTGCAAAACTAATGCAGCCTTAGTCACCTTACCTCTCTCCATGTAGTATGTTGGGTCCCACCAGTCAGAGGGTGAAACAAACAAATTAATAAGAAAAATAAAAGCGCCAGCGGTGTATCTTACCTCACACATCTCGCTATTGCTCGGGAACACTATCCAATTGATCCCTTTGCTCGCTCACGTACTATTTTAAGTGAATCCTTATTATAACATGCACACAATTTTGGGCACTTGTATTCGACCTAAGTTAGTGTGCCACCGTATCTTGTACGAATCCCTCCATCTAGGTGTAATAAGTCATGTTAGAAGGTGCAACGGGACCAAGATGTAAGCAGATTGAAGGAGAAGGAGAAACTTGACCGGTCATTCCTCCAATCAAAGCCCTGATTTCTATCTCTAAATGCAATAATTGATCCAAACAACTAAGGGCCTCTTTGATTCGTAGGATTTCCAAAATGCAGGAATAGGAAAAACGTGGGATTGGGGTGGCATGTCATCTTGAATTCTACATGATTCTATGAGTGTTTGATCGTGCACAGAAAAAACATAGGATTCTTTCAAAGAGGTTAGTGTGGATTGAAAATTTCCTATGAAATCTAGGGCAAATGAATCCTATGGAAAAGTTCCTATGGTTTAGAATCCTATGAATCAAACAACCCACATAAGAAAAAATCCTAAGGAATTGAATCCTTCAAAATTCCATTGAGAATCCTTGGAATCAAAGAAGACCTAAGAGATGTCGTTTTAGCTACCATGCAGGGCCACATATTAACTCGCATGCAAGCCGACTTTCATTTCTTGACTGATCAACGCGTAGTTGCGCTCCATGCATTGGGCTTCTGGGGGAGAAAACAAGGCAGAGTAAGGAGCGTTTGGTTACATTGCTTAGGCTGGTCATAGTTTGTATGTACTCCATTTGTATCTCACTTCCTGTGGCTTCGCACTGACATGATATTCCTATTCTATGAACATGTGTGTGCGTGTGCGTGTGCGTGTGCGTGTGCGTGTGTGTGTTTAACAACATGTGTGTGTTAGAGAGAGCGACAGATCGACCTACTCCTATAGAGAGATGGTGTGTAGTGTACGATTTTAGCCGCGAGGGTCGGTGCATCCTCTCGTTTTCGGACGTCCGGTAGGGACAGGCGGACAGCTGCCACGCCCGCTCCTAACCAGCCTGGCCCACCCAAAGCCCCTCCATCGCCCGCGCGCGCTTCCCGCCCGAAACTCTCAGCGCCACTCCAAAGAATCGGTGCCGCATTCATGCCCGGGCAGAGCGGACGCGACCTCTCACTAGTGCCTGCGTTAAAGGGATAAGCGGATTCAAGAGTGAAGGTTGTTTCGTCCGTCCAACTTACTGCTGGGTCTATGTGATTTGACGGCTCATTGGTCATTATTACTGAGGTGGTAGGACTGCTGGATGTCCCACGCTTTCGACGAAAGGAGGTACTACTAGATTACAATTTTCTCCATTCTTACGGCCGAGGAGTGCAAGAGCGGTGAAAACACGCAGGCTCAGTGATTACATGGCCCACCTCACACTATCACCATATTTTTCTGGACACTGTGCGACACCTAACTCTTTACATAGTACTCCCTCCGTTCCTAAATATAAGTCTTTGTAGAGATTCCACTAGGTGGACTACATACAGAACAAAATGAATGAATCTACACTTAAAATGCATCTATATACATCAGTATGTGGTTCATGGTGAAATCTCTACAAAGACTTATATTTTGGAACGGAGGAAGTACTTGTATAGTACGTACTGTAATTTATCAGCGAGATAGTACAATGCTATGAAGCTTCCAGCTTCTTTTACATGTATCTTGCGTCCAAGGTTGCCCGTTACAACATTTCATCAATTACAAAGGAGACTAACATGCATGCTATTGCATCTCAATGATTGACAGATCATAGCAAATATGTACTCCCTCGGTTCCAAAATAAGTGTCTCAACTTTATGCTACATACGGAGCAAAATGAGTGAATCTACACTCTAAAATACGTCTATATACATCAGTGTTTGGAGTATGTACTAGTAGTTCATATTGAAATCTACTAAAGGACATATATATTCCAAACAATATGATAATCTCTCTAACCAAGGTAGTAGGGACGAGGAGTAAACGGAGGGAGTAGTAAAATTTTCTCCTCGTCATGCGAGCCACCGCGCGCGTGGGCGAGGGAGCGAGCGTAATGCGTAGTATGCAAGCTTCACCTCATCCTGCGAGCCACCGCGCCTGTGGGCGGGGGAGACGGCGTACTAAGCAAGCTTCTCCTCGTTCTGCGAGTTGACGGGACACATCAAAAGTACTCCAGTGTATAGAGCCTTGCCTCTAAGGTAGGCCCCACATGGTTTGCCTCTTTTTTAACATAACGCGTCAATTCGCAATTTGTTTGTTCACCGGTGGTAGACGATCCTCCCTCCATCTAGTGGATAACCAGTACACGTGTCAAGTTACCACGTGGGCTGCCTTTTCGTACAGAAATGAGCACCACCGTGTACTCGCGCGGGTGTGGTTGGGAAAGAGACGGGAGTACGTGCGCCGTGCGTGCACCTCTTCTCTTCGTGCACGTCCCCCACCTACGTGGGTGTGTGTGAGAGATACAAACCTAGACAAATGGCTTGTGTGCGTTCGTGATTGTTTTTTGTTTGGGGGGAGGTTGATTTCGTGAATGTATTTTTGGGAATATGTGTCAATGACATCTGAAACAAAATTTTGCATGCAATGTGTGTGAAATGGAGGCCTATCCATATCATATATAGAGGGTCGGACGATCCACGAGAAGAGAGGGAGGGGTCATACATATCTATAGAGTCGAAGAGAGGATCAAGTGGGTGGGTGCGAGATTGATGAAGAGAGCCATCGAAATTGTGTGTGTGTGCAAGTCAAAGATATAGGGCGACTGACCTAGCTACCGGAACGTCAGAGGGCACATGTCAAGTTTGTGTGTGGCAGGGAGACATGACTAGAGTGCTCGATGTATC
>LR738711.1:591420359-591430726 GCA_902687465.1 Secale cereale | reverse complement strand
ACCGGCAAACTCCGGCGAGCTCTGAAAAATTGGCTGGCCCAATTTTGAAATTTACTCTACTGTGATTTAACTAGTGTGGAATATAAAAGGGGAAAACCATAAGCATTGGGAGCATAGTGTTGAGTGTGCCATGGCGTATCTGAAGGTGCAAACCGGACAAAGGCAACTTCACAACCAATGTTTGCTCTCAACTAGCAAGTAAGTGATGGACAAGAAATCAGAGTAAAGCAGTGGCGATCTATTTTCTTGCTGTGATAAATAAGTTGAGCAGATATGAAAGAGTACCGCCTCTGGTGCGGTGCCGTGTATGCATCTGCTGAGAATTTTACGGTGCTGCGGTAGCAATGGCTGTCGGCGGCGTGGAAGCGGATCTAGGAGGGTAGACGGTGGCGGCGGGGCATGGTGGACGAGACGGTTGTAGGAGCGGCGCCGGCAAGGTGGACGATGGCGGGGACGAAGCGTGAGGACGGGATACAAGGATCCCGGTCCAAAGCCGTGGATGCGAGAGGTCGATCTCTTGTAATGGACGGCGGCATCGGGGTATCAGCTCCGGCATGGTGGAGGAGGACGGCGGTGGATGGGGTGGCGGATGGAGGATGCTGGGGTGGAGAGGGTGTTTTGGCGCCCACTGAGTACGAATGGGGGAATGGAGGTGGAGAGAAAGGGGGAACCATGTCTGCAAGGCACCCTTGTCTCAAATGCGAGGAAATTTACAAACTTAGCCCCCGTTTCAAATTTCCTACATCACAACAATATTAGTCGGTTAGGGATAGGACGGTAATCTCGCATACACCAAATATTTGCCAACGAGAGTTTATTTTTGGCACCCATCGTGTATGAATCGGGGAGGGAGCCAATTTCGGCCGAGGACACACTGTGTTTTGGCGCCAACCGTGTATGAATCCGGGTGAGAGGCGGTTATGTCATGTTTGAGTGAAATTACAAACCTACCCCTATCGAAACCTATAGAAATCGAGCAGATAGGCTTTGCGTGACAGGGATAAGCACTAGTAATTTCCATCTTGCGGATTTTGGTTTCGGGCGCGCTTCGTTCAAATTTTGCAGAGTGCACGTTTAGTGTGCCAACTCAATTTGAATCCCGTTTGTATTCTTTTTTTTCGGGCGGGATCCATTTTCGATTGGAATAAAATTCTATATACGTCATTTTTATATATAATTTCAAAAGCACAACACCCTTTATACATAAATATGGTTTACAAATGGCATGATCTCAGATTCATAAGGTTGTATCCATCAATTTGGATTTTCAAATATTTGAAACCACTTTATGTTGAAATCCAATGTATACATTCCTCGCTAACTGTGTCTAATTAATGTGCGTTTCATGCGTTTTTTTACTTCGCAAACATGTATAATGTGTTTCACACACGCAACATATAGTGTAATCCCGTTTAGACATTAATTGCATAGAAACCATGCATTTTTTCTAATTAAAGAATCTATGGATCACCAATATTGATAAACTATATAACATTACACGTGTCCCCAAATTCAAATGAATATGCATGTTTGATACACCAATTTGCTTTATGATATTATCGATGTCGTGATCTCCAGTTTAAATATTTGAATCCCATTAAATCCAGATATTCGTCAGATATAACTATCACTCATGCTTATATAGGACTATCTCTCTAACCTATACGCGTTCATCGTCTCTCGGGTATCTCTCGTTCTACCTGTATGTCGACAATGATCTTTTATCTTCGTAACACACTGACGGTACTCTCTCCCTCGACCTTCATCACTCTATCTCTCTCTAAGTATATCTCGCTCCCTGCTATGTGTCTCTAACTATGATTCTCCATGTGGAATCTCTTTCTCTCACACAAACACAAAACTTTGTCTTTTGGGGTCTCATTTCTCTCTACTATTCCCCTGTGTGACACTTGCACACCCCTCATACAAAGATGTCTTTCTCTCCTTAGGTATGAGACTCTACGATTCTTCCTCCTAAATATCTCTTTCTAACACACAAACACACACTCTGTCTCCTAGGGTTTCATATTTCTCCACTATTCTCTTGTATGTTGCTCACACACACTCTCTCTCCCTAGAGATATATTGCGTTCCCTCATATGTTTCTCTAGCTATCACTCTCGTTTTGAAATATCTTTCTCTCTCGCAGACACAAAACTCCGTCTCTCGGGATCTCATTTCTCTCCGATATTTGTTTGTATGTGAGTCACACGCACCCTTTCTTCATCTCTCTCACACCCACACCCATAACTCAGCCCTTTGATCGAATTGACTCCAATCTCTAACGCACACTAGCTAGCATCTTTATCTTTCTATTTATCTATTTCTCCATCAACCTTCTTTCATTTATAGGTTGATCTCTTTTGCACAATCTTGTGCCTCACTCCCTCTACTCGCCATAGATGCATGCTCCAGCCCACGCCACTATCTCTTGAAGACAAAAACACATGCTCAATTGTTGGGCCTTCTTCCCTGCATTCTCGCTAGCATGCATATTGTCATGTCGATCCGTCTCTCCCATGTCGTTGATTTTAGCTTATGACTTATGTCTTCTTTCTTTTATCTCGATCATGCGTGCGCGCGCACACACACATCCCACGTATACATGTATACCTCTCACACATGCACGTTGAAGGTCTCTATGTCTCGATACGTAGTTAATTACCCTCAACCCTAACGCCACATCGAATCGTTCTCTTCTTGTGTGCACATAACTTCTGGCTGGATGGGTAAAACACACACTCACACTTAACAATCTCCTTGTAGCTACCCCCCCCCCCACATCGAATTCATGATTTTAGTATGTGCCCTAGATTTGATCGGTTCATCTGCTATGCTAGTTAGCATGCTTAGTACAATCTGTGTTACTGCTATCATGATTTATTTCCTATTTATTCGGATTAAATATCGTAGTAATTTGCTCGTTTTTCCAACAATCCAAAAACCTGATCCCCCCTCTCCCGTACAGGATCACAAGAGGCGGGGTTCCGGAGGCCTGTTGTCCCTTCTCGCGGTGCACGCCGGAAGGAGGGATGGAGAAGACTTGCATGGCGGCGCAATGATCTGGAACGATGGTGAGAAACCATATGATGTGACAGCCGCTAGGGTAGACGTCTGCCTGACTATATAATGCGGGTCGGGTAGGTCATGGAGAAAACCCCACGCCCAAGTTACAGCCCCACGATCCAAAAGGATCGGAAACGGCTGAGCAATTAACGTGTCCATTAATTATCATTTATTAATTATTCTCGAGCAGCAAAAATATAGACAACATGCATAGCTCTGTCCTCGGCTCGGCTCGTTCCCGCAACCCACGGCGCGTCATGACGAGGCGTGGCAAGCGAGGAGGAGCGCGCGTTTAGGTCTCATCTTCTCATTCTCATACAAGTGGTAGAAGAGCTAACCTTATAAAGAGGTGCAACTCTCTCTCAACTTCCGTGGTGGGACTAAACTTTAGTGCCACTCACTGCACTCACATGTGTGCATGAATGGGCCAAGAGAATTTCAGAATTTTAGTTTGGCTTTGGGCCAAAGGCCTACTAGCGAGGTGGGCCATGCGGGAGTCCGCACCGCTTCCAAGTAGATGAGTCAACTTTGTACTACTAACTTTGAAATGGAGGGAGTACAAATCCTAGGCGGGCTAGTTTGCCCTAGTGGGTTTTAGTGATATGACGTGGTACAGTGTCGTCCAATTTTCATGAAGAAGCGGAATTCAATGAAGTCATGATGGTTCCACAAAGTTACTCTACCCGCAGTACTGCAACCACAGGCGAAGACTGGACGGCACTGTACCACATCATATCTCTAAAACCCACTAGGCCAAACTAGCCCGCCTAGGATTTGCACTCCCTACGTTTCAAAGTTAGTAGTACAAAGTTGACTTCCGCAAGTACTATAGCTCGCACGGTAGCTAGCCTACTAACACCAAGAAACATCAAATAAGCCCCGCTGATATGATAAACAGTTCAAACTTACATCTAAGCATGCCATATATTACATCAAAAGCTGGTGAGGATACAATTGTTTCCATAACTCGGAGAGGGTTCACATGATTCACTATCAAACAAAAGTAGCAAGTACCACCCACACAAGACCGTGCACTAAACCCTAAGATGGTTTGATAACACGCATTGTTCTGGTAATTAAACACAGGGCAATGCAAACTACCCTGAAGGATTAGCGCGACCAACTATTTCTTGTCATCAATCTCTCGGGCAATGACCACAGCATGGACAACTGCATGGGAATCGATCTCTGGGGCGATGTCCACAGGACTGACTGTGACATCAGAATCGATCTCTGGGGTGATGTCCACGGGATGGACAGCAGCATCGAAATCAATCTCCGGGGCAATGCCAACAGGACGGACCGCGACATCAAAAACGATCTCTGGGGCGTTGTCCACGGGACGAGCCGCGACATCGGAATCATCAAGGACGTCCACCGGCACCTGCACAACCATAACATATTAGCAAGCACATTGCAAATAATCAAAAACCACAACTTTCGGTAATAATCCATTATTTTTTACCTTGTGCAGCTCACCAGGGGATCCCATCCCTCCGGGGTCCATCTCCTAGTCCTCGATGGGGGCCATCACCTTGCCAGGGGAATACTGCTTCTCAACGGCGACTATCTCCTCAAATTCGGCCTTGAGCCTCGCATAGGTGGCCATCATAGTTTCTAGGTAGGTACGATGTGGCCCTTGCTATTCTTCCAACTTTCTTTGAGGAGTTCTTCCGCCAACATCGTCAACTCTTTGGCCAATGCTTGTTTCTTGGAGTTCTTCGTCTCCATGGGTTGGCCCGCCAACATGGTCAACTCCTTGGTCGGTGCTCGCTTCCGGGAGATCGCTGTCTCCAGTGGGTTGTCCGCCAGAAACTATTTGCCTAGTGCTCCAGGATCCATCAATGAACTGACAAACAAAAAGAAATCGAAAGGAAACCACAATCGCAATGAAAACGGGAAAAGAATAGGCTGTGAGAATCGATTGGTGCTTCACAAAAAGAAGATTATTGGAATGAAAATATAGCAGCATCACTGATTCGCCCATCTTTCCTTCGTCGGTACAGAAGAAAAATGGCAGAAGTGAGTAGCCTGGAGTGAGGTTATCTTCAAGAAAGGGGAGAAAGGGCTTCAACGAGCGTTCCAGTGAAATGATGGTTGCTTCGTCCAGTCCAACTTCGAGGCCACTTTACCACTGCTAGTAAAGGTGTGGGTTTTGTGATATGACGGGTCATGACGGCCGCACCGGGCTGACCGGTGAGTTTCTACTGTAGCACCTCGCTGTGATTTGGTGGATGGCACGCAGGCCCGGATGCTTTGATGTCCCGCATGTAGATAGAGCGGCTAGTCATATAGGAGTGGTCAATATTGTGCACCGCGACCAAGGCGGAGAGGAAAACGAGAGCACTACGTAATTAATGCATGAGTTTAATTAGGGTAGTTTTGTAAAGTACGAGATACATTCCTCCAATCGCAAAATGCCTTGGTTGATGAGATTTGAGATTTGAGCCCTATAAACCGGAAGGGAGATTTGTGATTTGAGATTTGAGATACTACACGTGGTGTAGTCACTTGTTGGAATCTCTAGAAAGACTTATACCACATGATTCTTTGCTTCTTCTTACTACTACGTACTACTTCACCGACATGTGGGACAGCCAGGAGCATCTGGGTCGACGTAATACGTGTCATGCACCAGATTAGAGTGCGGAACGGAAGGGGGGCATCACCCCGGTCGTACCGCCTGGCCTTGTTTGGATACTCTAACTCAGTTAAAGGTTAGAGTTAGATTTTTTTGGGTTAGTTGAGTTCAAACTAACCCAAACTAACTCTAACACATGGATCCAAATAGTAATGCGCTGTCATATCGCATAGTTCGACCTTTCCAGCAGTAAGTAAGTTGAATCCGCTACTCCCTCACCCTCCTCGCCTCTCTATCAAACCCCCTACGCGAAAACTGCCGCGCGTACTGCCCGGGAAAAGCCCCACCCTCAACTTTTAACTATGCCAAAATAATTCGAGCTTGTTCGTTCTATATAAATACTAGTATTGTATGTTTATTCACCTGTGGGGTTGTTCAATGAATAGAGGGCTGGAGAGCACAAGTGAACAATACTACTAGTAGTACTACCTACGTCCTGGTTTATTGGTCCTCGTTGTATTCCCTGCGAGATTTTGACCTAAGATTTAACTACCCAAATATTCATGCATGTCAACGAAAAATATATCACTGGATTCGTATTTGAATGTAGTTTTCAATGATATAATTTTTTGTGACATGCATGAACATTTTGGAAAGTTAAATTTATGGTCAAAGTCTCGCACGAAATACAATGGGGACTAATAAACCAGGACGAAGGTAGTAGTAAGTAGGAGTCGTACAGGTAGTCACCTTAAATAGAGAGTTTATTTTCTTTAATGCCACATACACAAATTGAAACGCTTGTTGTGGAGAGAAAAAGATAATCACTCCGCTATATGTGTACGCAGGGGCCTGAGTGCCTGCTTTACTAGTGTTGCTCTCTTCATTCTCTCATCCTCTCCAGATCAAAACAAGACAGCGGTAGCGACATTTTCTCTCTGCTCACCGCTGGTCACAGATTCGGCCAGATCCCTTCGGCCAGTGTGTGTAGAGGACTAAAAGGTGCATCGTTCACGCGGTCATCGCCGGCGAGGGAGGAAACCCACAGCTGCCGGAGGGGCCCGATCCTCTGCCCGCCCCATTCTCTTCGACACAGCGCCGGCTCGGGAGGTCCTCCGACCCTCCTTCCTCCCTGCCGTATTGTCCGCAGATCTGACCTGCCGCCGCCGACATCCTGACAACCCTCAAGTATAAGTTCTTCGAAAGCGACCTTGCTCTACTGCCCCAGCTCCCCATGTGTCTGCATGTGCATCTTTTTCTACTCCCATCAGCTCTTCCAAAGCCACCTAAATTTTTAGTATTATTAGAGGTAAAGCTGCTTCATGCATTCGAATCTAGGACTTTGTTCAAACAACGAAGAAAGGGGGGGAGTTGTAGCATGAATCTAGGACTTGATTCAAAGAGGAAATAATATGGTGAAAGTAGGAAATAATAAAGGTGTAGGGGGCGGGGCACCATACATAATGTGATAAACACATTATACATATGAGACATGGTTTAGTTTGTGAAGATCTAGCTAGAGCTAGAAATGTACTATGATTTGAAATCAACATAAAGTTCCTTCAAAAAATTGAGTTCGAGTTCATATAGTACACATAGTTCATATGTAACTCGAGACTAATCATGTGGTGTGCTGTGAAGATAATACACAAACGATGGTTTAACTTGACAATAATGATGATTGTAGATCTTATTAAAAGAGAGAAACGAAATCAAATGCTTTGACTTCACAACAATCATTATTGTAGATCTTATTCAAATAGAGAAATAAATTCAAATTTAGTTCATATTGAAGCGGTATTATATAAGTTTGGAATGCACTAAAACGTTCATTTGAGTACTAGGTTGCATGCATTATACACATAGCAAAATATTTTAATTGAACATAACATGAATTCAAAGTTTTGAATGACAATTGTAGTGCGAATTGATTTGGTACAGTACACGTTAGGCTTGTCCGGAAATTTCAACCCGCGCCTTGTTAGCCAGAAATATTTAAGATATATATTTGTCTCGTTGTGCTCTGACAACTCCCTCCATCTCAACCCGCGCCTTGCTATTCCTAAATTTCAACGCGCGAGAAAACTCCCACGTCCTATGAAATCCCGACACGCGAAATGCCCGTTATACCCCTGAACCGAAAGAACCGCCTCAAATCAGTGGGGGTACATTCGTAACTTACCCCACATTTCAGACAAGCGCGTCCCTAAGCCCCACACCCTCCTCCGTCCGCCACCCAGCCGGAGCCTCTTCCCCGACGACGTCGTCCATAGCAACACCTCGACGTCCCTCACCCACCATACCGGATGAGGATCCGTCGTCGATCTGGTCGTCCCGCCGGTTTAGCCACCCCGTCCTCCACCTCCAAGGAGCTGCCCCGACGTTCCCCTCGTCTTTCGCGCCACCTCCATTCCCACATCGCTGTCTTCACCTGCACCACCGGAAGAGTATCATCATCACCGCCTCCTTGGATGAAGTTGCGGCCTAATCGGCGCCACCAAAGAGGTTGTACATTAATCACCGCACTTTCTTCTTGATTTGATCTCACGGTGCTGCCGGCGCTCGGTCCCAAACCGACATGGCGCGGCTCCATCCACGGCAGTGTCGCCGGCCACTTCCTCCATGGTGTCGCTCCCTCTGCGGTGACGTCCACATCAGTAGGAGCTGCTGTTACTTTAGCTCTCGCTCGCGCTGCTTCTCTGCTCTTGCTCTTGGTCCCCTGCCTGGTCTGCTCTTGCTCTTGCTCTTGCTCGCGCTGCTACTCTCGCTCTTGCTCTTGCTTGCGATGTTGCTCCGATTTAGCTACACTTCAGTCGACTGAATCGACTTTTGGGTCAGTCGATTTTCAGGGGGTGGGGGGGCTCGCCGGAGTTAAGGAAGAACCAGCCACAGTGGGGAGGGGGGCTCGCCGGAGAGGTACCCCACTATCTATCTTAGGGTTCAGGGTGGGGGCGATAGTCGCCGGCGGTGGTGGGGCGGTGGCATGGGGATCGCCGAAAAAAAAGCTCGGCACGGGGGGGGGCTACAGGGATGGCCGGGGCGGCGGCGGACCGGCTGTGGGGAGTGTTTTTGGGGTGAGCGAGGCGGCGCACCGCCGGCGGCGGGTGGCTGGTGGCGGCTGTTTGGCCGGTGTTGGCTGGCGGCTCAGGGGGGTGGAGGTTTAAGATGAAATGCAGGCCCTTGATTTCGTATCCAACGGCTGCAAAATCGACTGACCAGAGATGAAAAAGTCAGTCGACTAACGTGTAGCCTCACCTCTAGTGCATTCAGTTTCGATAGTAAAATTCAATTTCGACAGCAAAATTCAGTTTCGACAGTTAAGTTCAGTTTCGACAGTTAAATTTAGTTTCGTCAGTTAAGTTCAGTTTCGACAGTTAAATTCAGTTTTGACAGCTAAGTTCAGAGATGAGCGGCTGATGTATACATCTAGCACTTTGTGTTTATGTATTTTACGTCATCTATTGGAGATGATATTAGAATTCCACTCAGGTTAACGTTGTCTCTCTTGTCCTGCTTCAGCCTCGGCATCGTACAACTCACCAGAGCTGCTCCAACGATGAAACCCTCCATCACAGCGGAGCAGTACCTCGGGCTCCATCTCCAGACGCCTAAGATCTTCCCCTCCTCCGATAGCCAAGTCAGTCGGAGCATCCTCACCGGCCAACCCAATCACGCTGAGATCGACATGGCTTCGCCAAAGAGGTTGTACACTTCTTGTGGTTTGACTTAATCTCACCATGCTTCTTTGCATCATGTGATCTTCCAATTCTTGTGAACCAAACACTCAGATTGGTAGAAATCCTGTGTTTTTTAATTCTCTGTTTTGCACGTGCATTCATATCCTATTCCTGTCTATTTCCTATTCCTACATTGATAGAATCCTCAAATTCAAACAAGCCCTTACACAATTACTTCTGTTATAGATATGTGTCAAAGAAAACCTTGTGTGGTTTGTCCTACTCCTGCGGTGCTGTGTTCCACCCCAGCTCAGCTGCTCCAATGACGGAAGGGTTCACCATAGCAGGGATCCGCTCTCCAGACTGTCTTTCGCCGCCTCAGATCTTCTTCCCCGTCGTCGACAGCCATGACAACTGCATTACTATCATGAACTGAGAAGATAACCTTGAGGACTACACGGGTCCGCAAGAGAGGTCGCACTCTTTCGTGTCTGCTTACGTTATGCATCGCTTAATATGATGACATGCTACTTTATCGTTGTGTTCACCTATTAGACACCGACTCAGGTCCAAACTTATGCTGGAACTTGAGTTTTTAAATGGTTCTGGGGGTACATATTGGGCCAGCAACCAGTACTATCTGTCTACTATCTGGTTAATCTCGGGTGTCTACTATGAGTTTCATGTTGGGTGCAAACAAACATTGCAGGAGCAATTATCTGTATTTTTAACTAAAGCTATTATCTGCCTGCTATCATTGGTTTTGGGTCTATCCAGAGTTTGCTACCTTCACTCTGGAATTGTGCATGCACTCCTTACATAATCTCACTATGTTTTATTCCTATGCATGTTAGTTATTGTACACAATGGAACTGAACATGCAGAGCAAAAGAGACGAGCCTTGCGTGGCAATAAAATTTCATGCAGACGTCGCTCCATGGTGGGCGCAAAGGCAGCCCTCCTCCACCCATTTCGGATTGTAATCAAGAGGAAGATAACTCCTCAGAGGAGGATTCAGAGACAGATGACCAGTCCTATTCCCC